>AP025053.1:16750054-16910881 GCA_036186865.1 Eustoma russellianum
ACTGGTTACAGTATTGTTCTTGTAAGTAAGTGGTTGTCTTTCATTGTCTAATGAGCCTAGCATCAGGGGACATAGGTAATGCAATATCAATAGAAGTGAGGGGTATATGGCCTGGAGGAATGGGAAGAACACAAGCAGATGATGAAGATGGAGAGGATGTAGGAGTGGAATCAAGAGTTGGAGATAGAAGCACAGGTGGTGGAGAAGATGAGAGCTCAGGCAAAAGGAAGGTATTCAAATGGGTAGGTGGAGAGGAAGAAGCTGAGGAATTGGTTTCCAGGAAGGAATTGGGTTCATGAGCTATAGGAACAATAGGAGAAGGGGTACGTAATTGAGAAGAATACCCTGGTGGGTTAGGCAGACTGGTGGACAGCTGAGCACAAGGATAAGAGGAAAAAGGGAAACAATATTCATCAAACTCCACATTTCTGGAGCTAAGAACATCCTTTGTGGATAGGTCTTGCAGGATATAGCCTTTTGTAGTATCAGACATGCCAATGAACAAGTATTTTTTAGATCTGGGTCAATTTTTCCTTTGTTGGGTTGAGTGTTGAGTGCAAAGGCTAAACACCCAAAAACCCTGAGGATTTGATAAGAGGGAGGTTTGCCAAATAATAGCTGAAAGAGGGTTTTGTTAGCTATGATAAGTGAAGGAGTAAGGTTAATCAAATAAACTGCATGTTGTATGCAGAAATCCGAGAATTATATACGCAAGTTAGCTTGAAATCTTAAGGCCCTGGCCACATTTAGAATATGTTGGTGCTTTATTTCAACTAGGCCATTTTGCTGAGGAGTGTGAATGCAGCTGGTTTGATGCATAATGCCCTTGGCAGCACAGAAAGAACTCATTTTAAACTCAAGACCATTGTATGTTCTTATGGTTTTCACATTCTTTTCAAAATGCACAAACACATATGTACAGAAGCTTTGCAATATATCTCTAGCTTCTGTTTTAGCTTTCAACAAGTGGACCTAAGTATATCTACTGTAATAATCCACTATAGTAAGGAAAAAACATTGATGGTACATATTAGGGTGTCTGTAAGGACCTTATATGTCTACATGTTGTAAAGAAAAAAGGGATACAGAAGTAGAAAGTGAAACAAGTTAGGGATGCTTCTTTTGTCTAGCAAGGGGACAGATATGATAGGGAATAGAAATAGAGGGAATGTCAACTAGGGGATCCATCTTGTGAACTTCCTTTATTCTAGAGTTTGACATATGTCAAAGTCTTGAATGGCAGAGAGAGCCTTGGACTCTGAAGCACTATGTGCAGCAGTGAAAACAGAACTGGTGGCAGAAGATTGCAGCTTGTCTGCTTTGGTGAGACATGGAGCTTGTATAACCCTTGATTCACTTTAGCTAAAGCAATCATCTTCATATACTTCCGTTCATGAATGAAGCAATGATAAGAATGGAAAATCACACTGTATTGGTTTGGCCTAGCAAGCTTACTGAGTGAAAGCAAACTGAAACAATAAGAAGGGATGTGGAACACATTGGTGAGTTAGAGAGAGGGATTGATAGTCATAGTCCCGACATGATGTACATCAACAAGAAGAACATTAGGCAATTTAACTTGTAAAGAGATGACAGGGTGAAAACAATTAAAGAGGTTAAGAGAGCAACAAACATGATCACTAGCACATAAGTCTAAAATCCAGAAGTTCAAGCTTCTATTTACTACATTACCAGTTGCCTTACTAGTGGCGGGTAGTTGCTGAGCTGACATTATAGCATGCAAAGCCTCCTCTCTATCTTTTTGAACGAGCTTCTCTTTGTAACTGCTGGCATTTCATCAATTGTAGATACAGATCCTGTGTGAAAACTGCTGGCATTTGAGGGCTGTAGCTTGCTGTGGCATCACATGTTGGGTGCTTGTATTTTCTCCAATCTGGCTTCCACCATCATACTGTGACTCCTCATCATATCCCACATAGTTTATTTGTACCTTTGGCTTGTAACCTGGAGGGTATTTGTGTTTTCTATAACACTTATCCACAGTGTGTCCTCAGAAACCACAATAAGTACATATAGGACGTTTAACATTCCCAAACTTTTGAGCATAACTGCCATCTCCTCTATAACTCCCTTGTGGTCTAGAACCAAGCATACCTTGTCTGGTTCCTTGAGGTCTTGGGAAACCAGAAGTTTTTCCAATGAAAGCTAAAGCAGCATCTCCCATATTCAACACAGGAGAAAGATTGTTGACAAAAACATTTTGTCTGTTAGAATACAAAACTTTTCTCTCAAACTTAACAGCCATGGACAATGTTGAGTTGATATCTGGCAAAGGACCCAACAACAGAACCTCTGACTTCACAGGTTCAAACTCATCTGACAATCCCTTCAAGAATTTAATCACAAAGTCATCCTCTATATACTTATTGACCTGAGCAGTAATGTTGCAAGTACATTTATTACAGGTACAAGAAGGCAGGGATTTCAAAACACTCAATTCCTCCCAAACTACCTTGAGTTTAGTATAATAGTCAGTGACAGTAGAATTCTCTTATTTAATCAAATAAAACTCTTCTTGCAGATCTGAGAGCCTAAAGGCATCTGCATTACCATACCTGAGTCTTAGATCCTTCCAGATTTCAGCAGCACTATCAATCCACATTATCTTTGGGCAATTGGAGGACTTACTGAGTTGGTGATTAAGAAGCCACCATCACCATATTGTTGGCCTTGATCCAAGTGGCATGCTTACGCTCACTTTCAGCAAGTTAGGAATTGTACCATCTATTAAACCTGCCTTGTCCTTTCTTTCCAAGGCTCTACAAACAGTTATGCTCCAACCGTGATAATCATGAGACATTAGAAGAGATGCACAAGAACCAGTGATGGACTATCACTTGGATGGATGTATAAAGGATCCTTCGTAGGATCTACGGTGCCAACATTGATGGAACCAGAGGCCATAATGCCAATACAGCAAGCTAAAAGCGCTTAATCAACACTTAATCAACACAACTCTCTGATACCATGTCAAAATTCTGACAACTAGCAAGCAAATACAACAATTAACACACAAACACCATTAAAGCAAAAGAGAAGAAAGCTGCAGAAGTCAAGAGAAGCAATTGATAAGGAGAGAAAACTGATTATGATCTGATAACTGATCGAATGAATCAGTTAATTGCAGCAGTTACAACATTTATACACGGTTGAAGGAGGGGAACACGTGAATTTACTAAACAGTACATGTAACTAACTCAACTACTCTAAAGGGTACAAGTGTCTCTCTACTCCTTTCAAATGTTCCTGCCTACTGAATCAGCTGCCTTCCATTCTTCTCAGCGGATGCAGCTGGTACAACACATTGCTGCCTTATGATCCCATCGTCCCTCGTGCTTCTTTTACTTCGATTTCGACTATTTCAGCTCCACGTGGTATATTTGACTACTAGACGTCAGCCATCTCCTTCTACCTTCTTCATTTGCCCAATACACGTGTTTGTGACCAACGAAATGCCAGCTGATCATTTCAGCTGTCAATCATCTCCTTCTGTGACAGTTTATGTTAAAAAAGATTACGTTAGTACTCAGAAGGTAATATGGATGGACGAATAGATCAGTTCTGTAGATGTTTCTTCTGAGATGGTTCAGTATAATGAACCGACAACAGATGCAAGGAAACCAAATACGTTCTAAGAAGAGAAAAGGTTCAAGGAATTGTGCTGCCGCAACAATCCGTAATTTATTCTTCCTTGGATCTTCATCGGTGGGGGGAGAGAGAGAAGGGGGAGGAAAGATTGGTTGATAGGGTTAACCATTTTAGAACAAGTTCGTTCAGAAGGTTGATATTTTGCTTTTTTTTAATAGGAAAATAATATTGTCGTGAGTCAAGATTTTGGAGTTCCATAGAAACGTGTGACAACTGACTACCATATAGAACGATGATCATGTGTGGACCGTAAGACCCAAGTCCTTAGGCTATATCTTTTCATCACCCATATGTCCATAGCCACACCTCCAGAATCATGTTCGCAAAACAAACAAAGACACTCTCCCTAAACTTCCAAGTGAAGACCATCAGGATCCCTAAACACTTCTGCGTCGTACACCGTAGACAGTGATTTTCTCAGTTACGATATCAAACGTATCAATCTGTATTCGTTGTATTCCCGACGAATTTGTCATTTGCAGATGATCAACCACAATCCAGTGTAACTAAGGCCGACATAGCAAGTAGATATTTGATTTTTTAGGCTCACGGGAACATGGTCAACCAAAAGTTTTGGTTGGTTACTCCAAGACATAGATATCTACTTCTCGTATTCTATCTTAGTTCAAGCATTTCGTTTCGATTACATACTGACAAGTACATCGGGTTAAGAAAAGAAAAGTTCGTGGGTAAAAAGTAGAAGAAACTAGATACTTTCAATAAATAGCTTTGGGTAGTAAATTAAAGAAGATATGTTACATTTATTATAATAGAAATGACGCCAAAAATATTTGCAATTTCTGAGAGTAAAACAAAACAAGTGTCACTTGCATTTTAACAAAGTGAAAAGAAGACAGTTTTAATACGTAATAATCAGAGTTCACAGATCCCGTGCGCTCGATAAAGAGTTATCAATGTTTCAACAGACTGCCCCATCTTCGGTAAGGATAATAGAATGTATTATCTTAATAAACAAAATCGGTTGAGTACCAATGTGTCCAAAGATCTTTTAAGTCACTACCTATTTCATCCTCTAACTGATGTAGTTGGATCACACCATGCATCTTCCACCCCACCCTTCTTAGAATTGCATGTGTGCCATGGACCCTATTATTTGGATTAGACGACAGGACATGTAAAGGTAAGAGGATATCTACCCTTCTGGTTGAGAACAAAAATGATCGATGTGACCTATTCTACACGAGCGATATAATTCTTTTCCTTCTTTGACCTACTCCCATGCTCTCCGCTACCACCTCATACTCAAAAAACAATTTCTCCTTGAGATGTGCTCCCGAAATATCCAGGTAAGATTTTACGTTAACAAAATTCAAAGCCAAGTAACAGTTCCCATCCTTGACTTCAGTTACCCGTCTTTAAAGAAACCAAAAGCACCGCACCATGCATGCCTGAAAGTGCATCAAGCTATGCAAACATTCACCAAGTCCAAGCTATGCTTGAACTTTCTGTCCGGCAATGGCTTTATCAGCATATCTACTGAATTGTCATTTGTATCAATTTTTTATTTCAAAACAAGCTTCTCCTCAATGGCATCCTGAATGAAATTCAACCTTATATCAATATGTTTTGATCTTTCATGATTTACCAGGTTCTTAGCTTTAGCTAGTGCACTTTGGCTATCACAATAAATAGTTGTCTTCTGAACATGCAACCAGACTATCTATAAGACCTTTCAATCAAATACAATTTTTCACTCTTTCTATCAGTGACATGTATTTTGCCTTAGTAGTAGATAAAACAACTATAGACTGCAGCGTTTCTTTCTAACTGACATCACACCCAAATAGAGTAAATTAAAATGTCAAACATCTTCTTGGCAAACACACACCATTAGTCTGTCTCTGTATAGCTAAAAAGATCACCATCAAAACTATTAGCATCATAAATCAAACACACATAACTTGCGCCTTTCAAGTACCGTATAATCCACTTAACTATCTTCTAATGAGTTTTCTAGGATTACTCATAAACCTGCTTACAACATTTACTGCATGGGCCAAAAATGGCCGAGTACAAACATGGCACACATCAAGCTCCTAACTGTACCGGAGTAAGAAACTTTGCACATGCAATATCTCTCTGTATCATTCTCAGGCAAAACACTATCATCAAGTTTAAAGTTTCCTGTAAAAAGAGTACTAAAAGTCTTGGAATCATTAATCTAAAAATATTCTAGCAACTTCTCAATATAGTTTTGTTGAGATACATACAAAAGTCCTTTCTTCCTATCTCTCTGAATTTTCATGTCATGTATCTTCTTTGTTGCACCCAAATCCTGCACCTCAAACTCAGTGCTCAACAATTTCTTCAAACTGTTATTTCAGATTTTTGTTGGCTGCAATCAACATATCATCTAGCTATAGCAATAAATGTAGAAGTAAACCGCCTGAGAGCTTTCTAGAGAAAACACATGGAGCATAAGAATTCCGAATAAAATCATGTGCAATCATAAATGCATCAAATCTGTTGTATCATTGTAATGGAGATTCCTTCAAACCATACAAAGATTTATTCAAGAGACATACATGATCTCTTTTTTGGAAAATAAGACATCTCTCAGTCTATGACATATAAATCTACTACTATGAATTCCCATGCGGAAATGTAGTCTTTATATCAAGCTACTCAAACTTAATATTGAATGCACTCTCCATGGATAGAAGAATCTGAATGGTCTTACTCTTTACCACTAGAGAGAAAAAACTTCATGGAAATCGTCCAATCTACTTTTGTGAAAAATCCTTTATCACAAACCTTGCCTTGAATCTAGGTGGTTCAACTCTCGAAATCCCCTCTTTCTTTTTGAAAATTCATTTGCATCTCACAGGTTTCATGGAATTTGGTAATAATACTAGCTCCCGTGTTTCATTCTTTGCAAGGGACTAAAATGTTCATTTTTGCATACCTCAACGGCTTTTTGATTCTTCTTTTCATTTTGCTTGCTATTATACTCTGATTGCTGCACATCAATGGCCTCATCTACTACCTCTGTTGTAGATGTCTTTAAAGTTTCAACATCAAAATTTACCTTTTGGCTGGCACCTTGATCATTCGTACCTGCAAGATCACTAAGCTCTACCTTCTGGCCAAACATAATAGACTCATCAAAAGTGACATCTCTTCTTAAAATAAATTTTAGAGTTCTTCTTCTCTATTACACCATAGTCTGTAATCCTTAACTCATTTCACATAGCCTAGAAATATGCATTTAATTTCTCTGCTGCAGTTTGCCGTCATTAACCTGAGCTCAGCAAGACAACCAAATACACATAAGCCAGAATAATCAAAGGGATAACAGAATCATACCTCTTGAGGAATCCAAAAATCAATCATAGTAGATAGAGATCTTCAGATCTATTCACCAGATAGTAAGCAATGTTAATTGCTTCAGCCTGGAATCCTTTAAGTATACCAGCATTCAATCTCATGCATCATGCATGCTGTAGAAGTGTTTGGTTCATACATTCTGCATTTTCATTCTGCTTTGGTGTCTTACATGCAATGCAACGCCTCATTATACCTTCTGCCATGCATAAAACATAAACTGGTGTGTCGTAAAACTTCAAATCGTTAATTGTTCTTAGTGCCTTGACTTGATCCGATTTTCAAGCATAGTTTTCCACTCGTTGGAATTGTAAAACATTTCATTCTTAGATTTCAGAAAATACACCCAACTCTATTTAGAAAAATTATTAACAAAAGTAACAAAGTATCTGCATCCACCATGAGAAACAACCGGATATGGACACACAAAATAGAGTAAATATACTCAAGAATGCTCTTAAAGGTGTGTCTACAAGAACTGAACTTAGGTATGCGCTGCTTACCCATTTAAAAAGTCTCACAGAACTTCAGCTTTCTCATTTCTGCACCATCTAGTAATCATTGCATGCTCAATACGAACAGTCCCTTCTCACTCATATGACACAACCCTTGATGCCATACCTTTGTATTTCCATTATCCTTCTGAAATGTATCAAAACTACAACAGTTTCGATCACTGAATTTCGAGTAAATTCCATTTGTTAATTTACCCTTTATTACTATCAAAGCACCCTTAACAACACAAATCTGCCCATCTCCACCAAAATAAGTCCAGTCAAAATTATCCAAACTGTCCAAAGAAATCAAATTAATTTGTAGGCTAGGAACAACCAAGCATCCAATGTTCTGACAATCCTATCATGTATCCAAATCCGCACTGAGCCACTGCCTTTCTCACTCAAAGTTCTATAATCACCCAAGTTTATACTACTACTGCACTTTTTAAAGAAGTAAACATATTTTTGTTAAAGACTATGTTGCAGAAAGGCATTAATATAAATGATCCAAGAACCTCCAGGATCTGATGTACCAATCGCCAAAACATCACCCTTATCTCCATCATTCGAACTATAACGAACATCAAGATGATTGTTTTGAATCATAGCTAGATTGCCATTACCACTCGATTCTTTCTTCTTCCGCTCCCTTCTTTCATTATCGACAATCTTTCATGATGTGTCCTTTTTCTTTACTAATGAAACCTTGACTTCTAGCATATTTTGATTTGAAATATGACATTCTCGTGCTAGCACTGTCTCTTTCCTTTTTTCCCCTCTACTGACTGTCGAATCTAATTCAGACCCGTCTTCATTAGAAACCAATAATTTTCTCTTTAAATTCTTTAACTACATCACATCCTTCACATCACTCACAGATAAATTGTCTCCACTATAAAGCATAGTATCGACGAAATTCTCATGTGAATCCGACATAGAACATAAGAGAATAATAGACTAAACTTCATCACCAATTATAAACCTAACTCTTTTCAAGTATAGAACGATACGGTTGAAATTGCGAAGATGATATTTTGCCAGCATATTTCCTGTCATCCGTAATCTGTGCAAACATCGCTTCCGATATAGGCGGTTCATCAACAACTTCTTCTCGTATTTTGTTTTCAGCTTCTCTATAACCTCGCTGCAGTCGTTTCTTCAACCACCATTATCAACCCCTCGCCAAACTCAACAGAATCCCACTATGTTGTCCTCGTATAAGTTTTGTCCTATGCCTTCATCCCTTCCGGAAAACTTATTTCCTCCAACGCTGTTGCAACTCTCCCCTGAAACAAAATAGCCTGAATCTTCACATTCCACAAAGTAAAATCATTTGTTCTATAGAATTTGTTAGTATCGAACTTATGAGACGACATCTTCAATCAGCTTCAAAAATAACCTTAGGTCACTGTTTCGGAATGAATTCAAGTGGTATAGCTCTGATACCACATGTCAGAAACATTGTAGATTAAGAACAAAAAATTAAACGAAAACAAGGTACTAATACCACGGGAGAGCGATAGTCCTTTTCTCTCGTTGAGAAAATGGCACGAAACGTGTTAGAGGAACCCTGGCATACTACCTAAATAACATATGATCCAAACTGGAGCATGTCTTCACCTCCGCTGCAACCCATAGCTCAGAAAAAATCTCCTTCATGTCATGCTCTCAACATATGCGGATCGGGCTTTAATTAGGTCGTCTAACAAATTTCAAGTCAACTAGCATATATATATATATGTATACATATACATATACATAATTGTGTGTATTTCTGTATATAAACGTATCTACGTGTGTTCATAAAATACATAAATAAATTTTGATCCACATAGGATTTTACCTCGGCGTGAAAAGATATACATCAGCGAGGTGTCCTTTTTTTGTTTTCAATTTTTCATTCAGGACACTTCAGAGAAATCTTATCTAATGAGTTTAGAATAGTATGTTTTGTAGATTACACATATTTTATCTATTTTTTATGGTTTTGTTCATTATATTATGCTCTGTTTTCACTGCTTTATCCATGTGTGCATGTTTGTGCCAGTTTGTTTGTTTGTTTTGGTATGGTTTGCATATTATTCTGTTAATTTGTGTTGATATGCATAAAACAATTAAAAATAATATATAGCACCAAAACATACAACACAACCTAAAAAACATTCAATGTACAGAACTGAAACTCCGTTCAGGGGTGCAGAAGGGAAGAAAACCCCATCAGCTTGTTAGAGGAAAAGGAAGTATATTGTAATTGGGTCAAGTTGCAAACTGTGGTTAGCAACGCATTTTGAGCTAATATTACGATTAGTTCCACTAGTGCTAAGTGGAAACTAAGGAGTCCTTGATTATTTACACAATGAGTAATAATTGTAGTTTTTGCATATCACTCGATTCTGATACCGAATTGAATCAGAAACTACTGCTCAAAGTAAGAGAGAAAAGTTAGCTCAGCTCCGGCGGACCTGGGCATGGGTCTAGGTAGCGACTGAGCCTGCCGACCTGAAAGGCTCAGGTTATGGACTGGGCTACAGGCCGGACTACGAGCTGCAAGATGCAGGTCGAGTCCTGAGCACCATGTCGGATCTCGCCAGGTTGTTGAGATAGGATGACGGTTAAATTTACAAAAAGGTGGTTCAGATTTAAACGGCCGAGCTAACCTGAATTTGTTATGATCTGACGGCTCAGATTAAACAGTTAGTTGATCTGACGGCTGAGAAGCAGACCTGGTGCGGTTATCTGATCTAACGGTTCAGGCCGAGCCGGGTATCTGATCCTATGACTAAGATTAGAGTGACTCTAACAGCTGACCTAAGAGTTTCCCTATAAATAGTGGTCGAAGCTGATCACATTGAACACACTGAGAATTCACGAGTTCTTCTCCTCTCTGCAATCTCCCTCTTTGCATCTTCATACTCACGAAACACTTCTACTTCCAGTATACCGAGCAGGTGAGTGACATTCTTAAAGGTTCGTAGAGTTCACCGCTGCAATGCCGCTAATCTGAACTGATCTCGGTTGTATCCTAAGAGACGGTTGCTTCACAGGTTGGGCACAGTGTACCGGAGCAATAACGTCTTAAGGACAGAGTCCTGGACTCACCTCGGATCTCTGCTCTGCTTAGCTGAGAAGGTTAGTGCCGAGCCGAGCTCTGCTGTGTGCCGAGCTCAGCTATCTGTGGGAAGGACGCAAGCACTGGTAAAGTGTGGTGTGCTGAGCTCTACTTTGTGCTGAGCTCTGCTGTTCGATGAGGACATTCGTGTGGTCAGCAGCTCGGCCGTGCTAGGCTATGCCTCGCTGAAGTGGTTGAAAGCACAACTCTCAATTGTTGATGCTGAGGTGCCGAGATCGGGAGGTCAATGATAAGCCCAGAACGCAAATACAATTGCGCTATCTGAACTGTCTTACTTAGTAGATCCATCCAGTCTACCCAGATCTCGTTACAGGTCGGCCTTGACCTTGGTAGGATCAGCCATTAGTGTATAGAAGTCAATTTGTCTGAATTATTTCCAACAATTCTTAAGACGTTATTGTTTGATTCTGTATTGATTTTGATTGTTTCTGACCGGCATAAACTGAGAACACGAACAAACTCAGTTCAAGAGGCGCAGACATGCACAACTCTGCTCCTATGGCACCAAATGCTGGGGTGCCAAAGAACGCTCCTGCACAGGGTCCTGCTGTGGCCCAAGTGGCAGAAACTAGAGAAGTTCAGTGGAGGCTTTCTTCAAACGTTGGCAGTAGAAGATTGTTCTTTCTGACTGCCGTAGGACTGGCTTCGTTTCTGACCGAGGACCCGCCTGTGGGGGGTCCGAGGAGGACCAGACCCAATCTATGGACTACAAACTCACTGTTGAGGCTTGGAACTTCAACAATTATGTTTGTTTGAGGCATATTTTGGGATGCTTAGACAACTCCTTGTACGGTTTGTACTGCACATACAAAACCGCAAAGGATCTGTGGCAGGCATTGAAAAAAAATACCGTACGGACGATGCCGGCACTAAAAAGTTTATTGTCGGCAAATTCCTGGATTTCAAGATGTCTGACTCTTGCACTGTTGTTTCTCAAGTTGAGGAACTTCAGATGTTAGTAGCCGAGATGGAAGAGGAGGGCATGTGCTCAATGAATCTTTCGTGGTGGCTGCAGTGATGAGAAGCTACCTATTTCGTGGAGGGAATTCAGAAGCTATCTCAAACACAAGCGAAAGGAGATGTCGTTGGAAGGTCTGATTGTCCGACTCCGCATAGAGGAATACAATCGCAGATCTGAACGAAAGCCACAGACAAGTGCTGGTCAGGCCAAGTCCCATGTTGCAGAGGCCAAGAAAAAGATGGGCCAGCTCAGGGTGAACAAGAAAGGCAAGCAGATAGCCAAGAAGTTCACCGAGAAATGCTATAACTGTGGCATTCAGGGGCACGTCAGCAATGAATGCAGAAAGCCCAAGAAGAAGCAGACCAAGGCAAAGGCCAACATCGTCGATGCCATAGATGAACTAACCTCTGTGCGGTGGGTCTCAGAGTGCAATGATGTGGGGAACAAACGCGAATGGTGGCTGGATACTGGTGCCACTAGACATGTTTGCTCCAGCAGAGAGATGTTCACGGAGTACAAGTCCGGAAACAATGAACAGCTTTACATGGAGAACTCGGCCTCTTTGAAGATTGAAGGCGAGGGCAAAGTTGTTCTGAAGCTAACCTCGGGGAAGCATCTGATTCTACAGAATGTGCTGCACGTCCGCAACATTCAGAAGAATTTGGTATCTGGATCTCTTCTAGTCATGCATGGCTTTAGACTAGTGTTAGAATCCAATAAAGTTATTCTTTCAAAAAATGGCATGTATTTGGGGGAAGGGGTACTTGACTAATAGGATGTTCCAATTAAATGTCATCACTATTATACCAAAGAAAGATTTGCCCGCAGAGCCTAATGAGAATGCTTCCTCTTCTGTTTACATGCTTGAATCTTCTTGTTTATGTCATTTTTGTTTGGGACATGTGAATTATAAGTCATTACAACATATAGTTAATCCTGACTTGTTGTCCAAATTAAAATTTGATAATAAAAAATGCCAAATATGTGTTGAAGCGAAGTTGGCAAAAGCGTCATTTCATTCAATAGAAAGGAACACTGAACCTTTGGATCTAATTCACACCGACGTGTGTGACTTAAAGATTGTGCAAACGAGAGGTGGTAAAAAGTATTTCGTAAATTTTATCGACGATTCACACGACACTGTTATGTCTACTTACTAAGTAGCAAAGACGAGGCCCTTGATGTCTTCAAGGACTATAAAAATGAAGTTGAGAATCAACAAAGCAAACGAATCAAAACAATTCGTAGTGATAGAGGTAGCGAATATGATGCACTGTTTAATGAATTATGTTCGGAACAAGACATTATTCATCAAACGACTACACCATATACACCTCAATCGAACGGTATTACAAAACGCAAAAACCAAACTCTGAAAGAGATGATGAATGCTATGTTGATAAGTTCGGGCTTACCCCAACACTTGTGGGGGAAGCCGTTCTCTCAGCTAACGTTATTTTGAATAGAATTCCATCCAAACAGATGGGTAAAACCCGTATGAGCTATGGAAAGGCTACAAGACAAGCTACAAATACTTGAAAGTATGGGGGTGTCTGGCTAAGGTTGCTGTACCTAAACCAAGACAAGTTAAAATTGGGCCTGAAATGGTTGATTGCATTTTCATCGGATATGCAACAAACAGTAGTGCATATTGTTTCTTGGTGCACAAATCAGATGTTCCTGACATACATGAAAACGTATCATGGATTCTAGGAACGTAGTGTTCTTCGAGGATGTCTTTCCCAGGAAAGACAAGAAACGAAGAGACGAGAGCTAGTAAGCGAGTGCATGAGGCGACTCCTTAACGTGATGAGGAAATTCGTCAAAGCAAGCGTGCCAGAATACCAACTTCGTTTGGTCCTGATTTTCTAACCTATATTGTAGAAAATGAGCCAAGGAATTTTTCCGAGGCGATGTCAACTCCAGAAGCTCCGTTCTGAAAAGAAGCAATTAATAGTGAAATAGACTCGATTCTTCAGAATCACACTTGGAATTTGGTTGATCTTCCACCAGGAAGTAAACCACTCGGGTGCAAGTAGATTTTTAAAAGAAATTGAAAGAGAATGGGTCTATCGAAAAGTACAAAGCCAGGTTGGTAGCAAAAGGCTATCGACAAAAGGAAGGCTTTGACTTTTTTGACACCTACTCACCAGTAATTAGAATCACGTCTATAAGGATTCTAGTTGCGATTGCTGCAGTCTACAATCTGGAAATCCACCAGATGGATGTGAATACTGCTTTTCTGAATGGTGAGTTAGATGAAGAAATCTATATGGAACAACCGGAAGGTTTTGTGGTTCCAGGACAAGAGTCTAAAGTCTGTAGACTCGTTAAGTCCCCTGTATGGACTTAATAAAGCGCTCGAACAGTGGCACTTGAAATTTGATCAAGCTATGTTAGCTAATGGCTTCAAGATTAATGAGTGTGACAAGTGTGTCTATATCAAGAACATACAAAATGCATATGTAATAGTATGTCTTTATGTGGATTACATACTAATCATGGGAAGTACTCGAGACATCATCTTAAATGCTAAGAAGATGTCGACGAGGAACTTTGACATGAAGGATATGGGAGTTGCTAACGTTATTCTAGGAATTAAAATTTTTATGATAATCGAAGGACTTGTGTTGTCACAAACTCCCCATATTGAATCTGTTCTGAAACGTTTCAATATGCTTGATGTAAAACCAGTGAAGACTCTACTTGACTTAAGTACTCACATAAGGAAGAACCGAGGCAAGCCAGTGGATCAATTGGAGTATTCACAGGTGATTGGAAGTCTGATGTACATAACGAATTGTACTAGACCAGACTTAGCATGTTCGGTAAACGAATTGAGTAGGTTTACCAGTAATCCAAGTGAGGAACTTTGGAATGCTATGAATAGAGTAATGAGATACTTAAAGTATACAATGAATCTTGGATTACATTACTCGAGATATACAGCAGTATTGGAAGGCTATTGTGATGCCAATTGGATATCTGACTGTAAGGATTCTAAATCCACGAGCGGATATTTATTCATTGTTGGTCGTGGTGCTGTGTCATGGAGATCCACGAAGCAAACATGCATAGCTCGTTCTACGATGGAAGAAGAGTTTATAGCACTTGATAAAGCTGGGGAAGAAGCTGAATGGCTTTGGAATATCCTGGAAGATGTACCCTGCTAGCCTAAGCCAATCGCTCCTATTAGCATACACTGTGATAACCAGTCAGCTATAGGATGAGCACAACGAATCATTTACAATGGTAAGTCTCGACACATGCGTCGGAGACACAATACCATTAAGCAGTTGATCTCTAATGGCGTGATTTCCATTGATTATGTAAAATCAAAGGAGAATATTGCGGATCCGCTTACAAAAGGCTTTCTTAGAAATCGGATGTCAATTTTGACAAACGGAATGTGATTAAAACCTATAATGCATGATTCTCTATAACGGTAACCCAACCTTGTTGACTGGAGATCCCAGAATCTTGGTTCAATGGGACAACTAAGTTATGGGGATCAGTAAGCAGTAGCCCATTCTGTCAAATAAAAGTGTTGTCTGCATATGAATGAGGGTAAGCTAAGGCTTCTAATGGTTCCTATATCTTGATATGTTCAAGTGGGTTATGACAGAATACTCTTGATATGAAACACCTATGTAAGTGTGAAGTGAGGCCGCTTCTATGGGGACTTTGTAATGTCAAAGTTCTCTAGCACACTTTCTGAAACCAGGCGGTTCATGGCCAAAATGAAAGCAATCATGAGAACCAAAAAGGTGTTAAAGGGAACGTTGTGTGAGTACTGTTATCTAGGTTCACACTAAAGGTCGGTTAGTTCAAGACATTAAGTTCACTAATTAGCAGAGTGGATCTGATAGTATTTCACTAAGAAAGGTTCAAAGCCAAAAGCTACCTTGTCTGATGAACCATTTTCTTGTCTAATGAGTCCTTGATTATCTACACGATGAGTAGATAATTATAGGATTTTGAATCACTCGATTCTGATATCGGGTGAATGAGAAATTAATGCTCAAAATAAAAGAGAAAAGTCAGCTCAGCTCGGCTCGGACCTGGGCGTGGGCCTAGGTAGCGGACTGAGCTGCCGACCTGAAAGGCTTAGGTTATGGACTGGGCTACAGGCCGGATTGCAGGCTGCAGACTGCAGGCCGATTCCTGTAGCACCATGTCGGATCTCGTCAGGTTATTGAGATTGGATGGCGGTTAAATTTGAAAAAAGGTGGTTCAGATTTAAACGGCTAATCTGGCCTGAATTTGTTATGATCTGACGGCTCAGATTGAACAGTTAGTTGATCTGACGGCTGAGAAGCAGACCTGGTGCAGTTATCTGATCCAACGGTTCAGGCCGAGCCGGTATCTGATCCTACGGCCGAGATTAGAGCAACTGTAACAGCTGACCTCAGAGTTTCCCTATAAATAGTGGCCGAAGCTGATCACATTGAACACACTGAGAATTCACGAGTCCTTCTCTTCTCTGCAATCTCCCTCTCTGCATCTTCATACTCACGAAACACTTCTGCATTCCAGTATACCGAGAAGGTGAGGACATTCTTAAAGGTTCATAGAGTTCAGCGCTGCAGTGCCGCTCATTTGAACTGATCTCCGTTGTATCCTGGGGACGGTTGCTCCACAGATTGGGCACAGTGTACCGGAGCAATAACGTCTTAAGGACAGAGTCCTGGACTCACATCGGATCTCTGCTCTGCTGACCTGAGAAGGTTAGTGCCGAGCCGAGCTCTGCTGTGTGCCGAGCTCAGCTATCTGCGGGAAGAACGCAGCGCTGGTAAAGTGTTGGTGTGCTGAGCTCTGCTTTGTGTCGAGCTCTGCTGTTCGGATGAGGACATTCGTTGTTCTGCAGCTCAGCCGTGCTGGGCTCTGCTCGGCTGAAGCAGCTGAAAGCACAACTCTCAATTGTTGTGCTGAGGTGCCGAGATCGATGGTCAATGATCAGCCAAGAACGCAAATGCAATTGCGCTATCTAAACTGTCTTACTTAGTAGTCCATCTAGTCTACCCAGATCTCGGTTCAAATCGGCCCTGACCTCAGCAGGTCGGCCGGTACTGTACAGAAGTTGATTTGTCTGAATTATTTCCAATAAATTTTGCCCAGGAATAAGCTCTGACTCTGCTTTTCTTAATCAGTGGTGAAGTAATAGATATAGATACATGGGTCGGAGCTGCAGGAAAAATTGGTATACGCAGAGAATGGCTCATCAAAAGTCATTCCACTGGTCACATATACGGTCGGGCAACAAGGTATACCAAATCCGAAAAACTCATAATTTTCTTTTCATTAGGATTAATCCTGGTGAAGGAATGTTCCACTTTTTATAAACATTCATTATCTGAAACAGCAAATGGGTAATGATGAATAAGCAAACTAGACGGCTTGCGAAAATTCCTGACTATGTCAAGGCGACCGAGGTATTGCCATGGTTCTGTGAAAAGCGAGCTTTTGATGATTATACACACGAAAGGATTCAGAAATTGGATGAAAATCCGACACTTCTTGTTTCTAGCTTCAAGGTGACTCCAGTTTTTGTTTAATGGAAATTTTGGGATTTTCTCTTATTGCTAGATCATGCAGGGTAACAATTAGTTAGCAAGTTTTTTGTTTATCAGATGGTGGAATTAGTTACTTAAAGGTGGTTTATTTTTGATGCAGCCAAGTTGGCGTGACTTGGATATGAATCAGCATGTCAACAATGTCAAGTACGCCAGATGGATGCTCGAGGTAATTGAAAGTCTATCAAAAAACTGAAACCAAGAGAGACGAAGAGGGAAAAAAAAATCTCCCTTTTAATCTTCTTGGCTAATATAATGGCAAGCCCTTGATTTTTTTATGTTGTTTTCTATCTAGTTGCTAACTACATAAATATTAATTTCTTCCCAAAAATATTTTCACATTTGATTTTTCAACCAATTATAAATTAATAAACTATGCTATATTAAAAATTCAACTGTCACAATATTTTTAGAACCAAAAAAAGTGCTCCTAAGGTGCCTTTAATCATACTTGAAATCGGAGAATGATGTTAAGAAAATAAATACAAAAACAAGGAGTAGACTAAGTAAGTTTGATGGCTTGAGACGTGTATAAACACTATCCGTAAGGAATATTTGCATCCACTAGTTGCTGCAAGGTTATAAACAAATTTCCTCCTAGGATACAACAACCAACAAGTTTCTAACCTCATCAATAAGGAAGAAATCAAATGAACTTTCAAATTTGAGAATGTTTAGCGTAGGAAGGAGAATTTCAATTGCAAGAATTAACTTGTGCTTTGAATATCTTGAAATGCATTGCAATAGTCTTTTTATAGGCTCTTGAACATCATATCTGACGTTTTTAGCCATTGGATGATGATTGGGTGTGTCCCTTGAAGCATAAGTTGCAACTTTAGATGAAAAGTAACTTCTGTTGCACATATCGATCAAACTC
Organism: Eustoma russellianum; assembly: GCA_036186865.1. Lineage (NCBI taxonomy): Eukaryota > Viridiplantae > Streptophyta > Magnoliopsida > Gentianales > Gentianaceae > Eustoma > Eustoma russellianum. The sequence goes on from AP025053.1 coordinate 16,768,107, forward strand.
ACATCGATCGATGTCTCAGAGTAACCTCCAACTTTTCATCCAAGCCACATTGATCGATTGAAGTATCGATCAATGTCTCACAGTGTGCTCCAGTCTTTCAACCAAGCTACTTCGACAGATCTATGTATTGATCGAAGTTACATCGATCGATCCATATGATCGATCTATGTTGGATAATACGCTTCAACTTTACACTCAGGGTACATCGATAGATCGAAGTTATCGATCCCTATGACATCGATCGACCGATGTGATCGATCTATGTCCAACGGAATACTCAGCTTTATTTTCAAGCCACATGGATCGATCCAACTGAGACATAGATCGATCCGTGTCATGTGTCAAGCTATTCTTTCTTATTTAAATACCAATCCATCTTCATTCTTCTTTCCATTGCCTTTACAAACTATTATAGCAATCCCCCACTTAGTTTGTAAAGCAATTTGTTAATGCATCTAAGAAGTATCTTTCGATTTGAACCTCTTATTAGTATAATACCTCAAAGTTCTAACGAAATCTTGATAGCTTAAAAGCCTTGAATTAGATTCCTATGTGCTAGAACCGGAAATATTATACACATGAAACCACATTCTCCCTAGAAGTTCATCTTAAGCTGCATTTTATGGCCTTGTGCTTCCCTTAGAATTCATGGACACTTCAAGACATTTGCTTGTCGAAGGGGCACCGCTTCCCACGTTCATATAGGTGAAGATTAAGATAGTTCCTCTTAATCCTTCATTAAAAGTACTTTAACGCTCACCCTCCTTTAACATTCATATACCAATTTTTTAAAGATCAATACAGTGCGGTTTGATTTTTAAGGGTGAATCTTAGTGTTTTAATCCCTAACTTTATGACTTGTTGTTACCCGTTGAACCTTTGACTAGTGGTATGATAAGAAAAGTTGGGTTCCCACCACAAGTAAACTTATACAATACGTCTCAATCCCATCCCTAAAGATGTACTTTGTACCATGTCTTTTAAAAGACTCTTAGTCAACGGATCTGCTAGGTTCTTGCAGGATTTGATATATGCAATGGCTATTACGCCATCCGTTATTAATTTCCTTACATAATCATGGCTAACACTGACATGTCTAGATTTTCCCTTATAGATTTTACTATAAGATCTGGACATTGTTGCTTGGCTATCACAGTGTAAGGAAATGGCTGGCATCGGTTGTGGTCACAACTCTATATCCAATAGCAAGTTTCTCAGCCATTTGGCTTCCTTACATGCAGATCCCAACGCTATGAATGCGGATTCCATAGTAGAGTGTTTTATGTATGTTTGTTTCTTTGAAGCCCAAGAAACTGCACCAACTCTTAATGTAAACACCCAACCCATAATAGATTTGTTATCACCAACCCTAGTTATCTAACTAGCATTAGTTTAACCTTCCAACACGAAGGAAAAATTATTATAAAACAATCCGTAAATTTATAGTTCTTTTCAAGTACCCAAGTACTTGCTCGATTGCCTTCCATCGTCCATACTAGGATTACTAGTATACCTTGATAATTTCCACACTACAAAAGCAATATCCGTTCTAGTGCAATATGTAGCATACATCAAAGTACAAACTACACTAGCATATTCATGTTGAGCTACCTCTCTACCGGTATGTATAGTCAATTTGTATGAGGTATCATATGGTGTGTTTGCTTCTTTGATTTCTAAATGTTTGAACTTTTTCAAGACTTTACTTATGTAATGAGATTGACAAAGAGCAGAACTCCTACCATGTTTGGACACTTTAATCCCTAAGATAGTATCTATCTCACCCACATCTTTTATTTGAAATTATGAAGTTAAATACTTCTTAGTTTCATTCACTCGTTCCATATTACTGCTTACAGTCAGCATGTCATCCACACACAAACAAATAATGACACTATATTTGTCTGTAGACTTGGAATATACACACTTGTAAGCACTATTATGCTTAAACCATTTTTCAAAATGGTAGTATCAAACTTTTCATGCCATTGTTTTGGTGCTTGTTTCAGTCCATACAATAATCTAACCAATTTGCACACTTTACGCTCATTATCCGGTAGAACAAAACCTTCCGCTTGTTCTATATAGACTTTTTCGCCTAAATCTCCATTTAGAAATGCAGTCTTAACATCAATTTGATGAATAAATAGATTTTTTATGGATGCTAAAGCTATCAATATTCTAAAGAATGTTATCCTCGCAACCGGAGCATATGTATCAAAGTAGTCTATCTCTTCTCTTTGTCTAAAGCCTTTGGCTACTAATCTAGCCTTGAAAGTTTGAATTGAACCATTCATATTGTATTTTCTTCTAAATACCCATTTACATCCAATTGCTTTGGAACTCAGAGGCAAATCAGTGAGAACTCACGTATTGTTAAACAATATCAAATTCATCTCAAAATCAATTGCTTCCTTCCAAAACGATGCATCTCTTGATTGCATCGCCTCCTTTTAGCATTTAGGATCATCTTCTACACTTAGTACAATTGGTATTTGATTAAATACCTTTATCATATTACCTTCAATTAAGAAATTAATGAATTGTGAAGAAATAAAATCAGGATACAAATGTTTTTCCTTTCTAGCTTGTTGACTTCTCCTAACATCAGTTGTAGAACTTTGAGTTTGATCAACACTAGAAGGATCATTAGAAAAATCTCCAACTATTGGTTCATTCAAAATTTCACTTGTTGAATTTTGATTTGAATATGTTCTTAGGAATTTATTCTCAAGAAATTCAACATCCCTACATTTAACAACCACATTAGATTCTATGTCTTGAATCTTATATGGTTTAGAGTTTTCAGCATATCAAATAAAAACATCTTTCAGAGCTCTTGGTCCCAGCTTAGTTCTTTTTGGATCCAAAACTCTATAAATTTGATTGTTGTTTTTTCCATATTTTATACGGAGATACCTTAAACTTCTTAGAGGGAGTTCTATTATGAATGTGACAAGTCGTTAATAAGGCTTCCCCCCCACAAATTATTTGGCAAATCAAAGTTTATTAACATTGCATTTAGCATATCAACTAAACTTCTATTCTTTCTTTCAGCCAAACCATTTTGTTGGGGTGTATACGGAGCACTTTTCTGGTGTATGATATCATTCTCCTCACAGAATTATTTAAATTCAAGAAGGAAGTATTCACTACCACGGTCACTTTTTAGAACTTTTATTTTTGATCCCGATTGATTGTTGGCTTACATTTTTTAAACTTTGAACATATCAAAAGCTTCATCCTTATACCTTAGCAAATATACTTACGTATATCTGAAGGCATCATCAATGAAAGTTATGAAATATCGATTTCCTGCTTGGGTCAAAACACCGTTCGATTCACAAATATCTGAATGAACAAGTTCTAAGAGTTCTGATTTTCTTTCAAATTTCGGAAATGGTTTCTTTCTCATATTTGGTTGTATGCAAATCTCAAATGTTCTTTCATTTTCATCTTTACAAGAAATTAAGGAATGTTTAGACATAAACTTAATAGTTGCAATACTAACATGTGCAAGTCTATCACGCCACAACGAAACTGAAGAATCGACAGAGTAAACACAAGCAGCAGGATTTTTATTGATATTTAATTTAAACATCACGTCGCAAGAATAACCTTTGCTGACAAAGATCCCATTTTGGACATTATAATTTTGTCTTCCTCCATTACAATCTTGAACCCGTTTTACAGACTAAATTTGCAGAAATGAGATTCTTAGAAATCTTGGATACATGTAGAATATCGACTAACAACTTCTTTCTAGAAGTAAAGTATAACTCTACACTACCTTTACCCAAGAATTTTGTGGTGTTGCAGTTACCCATGAGAACTTGCTGGCTATTATCCACAACTTGATAGGTCTTAAAAAAATCACTATTGTTACATACATGTACGGTTGCACCCTAATCAAATAACCAGTCATTTGTGATTTCGTTCGTAGCCATATGCAGCTCGGTTACTATGCCAACATGCAAACCAGAGACCATTACAACCAATTGATCGGTTCCAATGTCTACCATATTAGCATTGTTGACATTTTTGGAACTACCACCCTGTTTTTTGCTTCTTTCGAAACCAACAGTCTTTTTTGAGGTGTCCCTTCTTGCCACAATTGTAACATCTCTTTCCTTTCTTGGAATTTATGTCTTTTTTGTGGGTTTAGATGTATCGGATTTTTTCCATTGGTTTCCACTCCAACTCCTTATTTTCCCTTTGACATAATGCACTCTTGGTGCATCTTTAGAAATATGCCTTTTGATGAGACTTCTTGTCTCCTCTTCAATTCGCATATGTTTCTGAAGTTTCTCAAGGAAAAGGATTCAGTTGAGTGCATCAATTTTTTCATGTAGTCATTCCAACTAGGAGGAAGTTTTGTAATTATCCCTCATACTTGTAATGCCTCAGAAACTTCCACACCCAACTCCTTGAGTTTGGAAACAATGACATGTAATTCGTGCACATGGTCCATTATTGATATATTCTCAATCATTTTAAAATTAAAATACTTCATCCCCTCGAATTTCTCCATGCCTTGTTTCTCATTGTTGTACTTGAACTCCAAGGCATTCCAAATCTTTCTAGGTGATGATGCTGCCGTAAACATATCATAAATGCAATCTGACAAGTTGTTTAGGATGTGTCCCCGGCACAACACCTCATCCTCTTGCCTTTTCCTCCAAACGGCCTTCACCGCCTCATCATCTTCTTCCCGTGCGGTTGACAAATCCTTCAAATTTGGATCCAAACAATACCCAATTTGTATTGCAGTCAACAAGAACATCATCTTGTCTTTCCACCATAAGAAATTAGAGCCATCAAAACGATCCAACTTCTTGCTATCCTGGTTTAAGAACGTCTTTGGATCCATCTTCAAATATTCCTTACGATTCTTAAGAAAATGGATACAAGAATAAGGAGTAGAATAAGTATTTTTGATGGCTTGAGGTGTGTAAAACACTATGCATAAGGAATATTTACCCCCACTAGTTGTTGCAGGGTTATAGACAAATTTCCTCCTAGGATACAACCTCAGCAATAAGGAAGAAATCAAACGAACTTTCAAATATGAGAATGTTTAGAGTAGGAAGAAAACTTTCAATTGCAAGAATTAACTTGTGCTTTGGATGTTGCAATAGCCTTTTCATAGGCTCTTGAACATCATAATAGACGTGTTTAGCTGTTGCATGGTGATTGGGTGTGTCCCTTGGTGTATAAGTTACAACTTTAGATGAAAAGTCACTTTTGTTGAGCACATCGATCGGTTGATGTATCGATCAATGTCACATCGATCGATCGATGTCAGCGATCGATGTCTCACAGTAAGCTCTAACTTTTCATCCAAGCCACATCGATCCATTGAAGTATCGATCGATGTCTCACAGTGTGCTCCAGTATTTCAAGCAGTCTATTTCCATCGAACTATGTATTTATCGAAGTCACATTGTTCGATCCATATGATCGATCTATATTGGACAGTGTACTTCAACTTTGCACTCAGGGTACATCGATCGATCGAAGTCATCGATCGAAGTGACATCGGCCGATCGATGCTATGTCCAACAAAATACTCAACTTCATTTTCAAACCACATGGATCGATCCAACTGAGACATGGATTGATCAATGTCATGTGTCAAGCTATTCTTGCTTATTTAAACACCAATCCATCTTCATTCTTCTTTTCATTGCCTTTACACCGATTGTAACAAATGACAAGCACATGAATTAGCATGTTTTGTGCAAATCGTTGGTCTGTCAACCTTTTGGTCAAAATGCGTGTTTTTATCTTCTGAAACTTATTCAAAAAGAAATTTATTGTGTTTATGAATCCCTATTGAAATTTCATGTACTTCCGACATACATAATATGCATCCAAGAACACGGGGTACGGGGTATCATTTTGTTTCCCCGTGAAACCAGGAAGGGATGTCATTTTGCCTTCACTTTGACTTAAGAATGCAACCACACAACTCCCACAAATTATGACATGATCATTTTTATTGAATTCTTTAAATTTTCTCTTTTTTTTACATATCTTAAGACGCTTGCATTCCTGTCAAATATAAATTGACTCGCAAAAAGTGTGACAAAAAAAAAGAAGAAGATACTGCCAAAAAAAGTCATTGAGACACTGACTGTGTAGCACTCCGCTTCCGAGCCTTAGTATCGGGAACAGTGCACCCGTCGTATCTCGCTAAGGAGAATACAAGGCGTCGAGTCAATTTTCTACATGTTCGAAAATACGTAGAAATTTTTCTCGCGGAAACGAAATACCATAACGTTAAGTTTCATGATAAAAGAAATCCTCAATACAATACCATACCGACTTCTGGAAGAAGTACTGGCATCTACAAACTATCATTTAATACAAGGTAAGGTCTGATGTAAATCTCAATAAAATAACGACAGACAGCCGCAAGGTCTCTTCGTATCCTAGGTGCGACCGTTAGTCTGCCATACAACGTGTCAGCCCTGTCCTCAGCAAACACATAGTCATACGCTTTCTCGTGCTCATCTGGTGGAGGAGAGTAGGGGTGAGTGACGAGAAATCACCCAGTAGGCACCTGCCTCCAACTAGTACAAGACGAGCATACCAAAAATGATATAACACATAGCACATAACATGATATCACGTAAGCATATGAGAGAATGCGGAAAGTTAATTCACCCCAGATAAAGAATGCGAAACATCGTGATGCATGTTCTACTATGCATGTCACACGCAACGAAGTCATGTAACACAGAATGCCGATATCTCCACCATGCAATGCATGCTCCCGGGACCTACTGATTGGATGTGGGTCGTACCAACCCACAGTCACCATACTAAGTGTACTTAGCCCCGCCACCATACACCATACTGAGCGTCCGCGACCCGTACGTCACGACCCACCATAAATGCAATGCACTTGCCATGAATGCAAGAACACAATCGCCTGAGGCCCCTGGCCATCCGCACCATCCAGGTTCATTTAAAGATCGTCTGAGGCCTTCAGGGCCATCCCCACCATCATCCGACACTCAAATCTAGGTTCCTTTATTTTTCGAGTAATGATTTAATGTTGTCTGACGTTAAACCTATTTTTCCATGGCTTATATACATTTACCGTGCATTTTCTATATTTTTCCTCATTTTTCCTTATTTATTTCTATTTATTACTTAATTATCTAAATTAAATAAATTATCATCATTACTGAATTTTAATGGAAATAATTTAATTTCAGCATTTCATAATTTCTAGAATTTATTGATAATTTTCTGACATTTATTCATATTTTTTCCTATAATTATTAATATTTTAAATTAATTTAAATAACAATTATGCCATTTTCAGAAATTCCAAAAAAAAATTTAATTATTAAACTGAATAGGGCCGGCCTGCATTCGCCAGCCCCGATCCACTCCACACGCGTAGGCCTGGCCCGTGATGGCTGGTCTGGCGCTGATTTTCTTTTTTTAGTTAAACAGTTAATTGGGCCGGCTGACTGCTGGCCCCGTCCGTTGGCCATTCGGCCTAGTCCGCTAGCCTACCCTCTTTTTTTATATCCTTCAAAAATTGGGCCAAGCCTGGTGCAAGTGCAGCCGGCCCGTTAAGGGTTGGCATGTCCACTAAATCTGGGCTTCGGCCCCTTTTACCTTAATTTTTTTTAAAATCTAGAATTTCAGTGCAGTAACACCAGGAGGCGCGTGCAACCTCACACGTGCGCGTGAAGGCCACGTGCGGCCACTTCCGGCAGCGTGTGGGTCGCACCTGCGACCTCCAGCGTCTGTTTCTCGTTTCCAATCTATATTTCTGCCTATTTCCAATCTATGAGAACCTATTCTAAGGCCAAAACAACCCAAAAACTCCTTACTCATACAAAAATTTTCCTATTTTGATTATCAAATTTATCCCTAACATCAAATTCAAGGCACACAGCACAGAGTACATGCATACCACAGTCTGCAACTTTCATGCTTCTCACGGGTTAACATCATGATATCTATTTTAACAATTAAAACAACAAAAACACATAATATATTACTCAAGCATGCTTGGATTGTACCGATTTGGAGGGAGAAAAGGGAACCTACCTGTTTGTAAACAAACTACGCGAATGAATTAACCCGGTTGCCTTCTCTTCCTTTTCTCTCTTCTCTTTCTTCTCTTTCTTCTCTTCTCCCTCTTTCCCTTTTCTTTTTCCTCTCTGGCCTTCCCTTCTGCGCCTCTGTGCTTCTCCCCTTTCCTTTTTTTTATCAGAAAAAAGGATATTTATTAGAAGATTGTACCTCCCTTAAGGTGGAGGGAAACCTTTATACAACAATGTCTTCGTAATTAACGAAATAATGCAGAAACGTAAGGATTGCCATTCTCCAATTATATATGATATGCCGCATTAAAACCTTGCCAAGTAAAACCACCCTTGTGGATAAAACCTTGGCGAAGGAAAAAGCGTACATATTTATATAATTAGATCGAAATTGTGTGGCAATATGAATTACAGACATGTATTTAAAATAATCTCCAAGTGTAGCCATATGCCTTTGATGGATGCTGAGGACGGATGTTGTTGTCACTGTTGGCTCCAGAGCTCGCATGATCGAAGTATGTATGGTATCATCCCCCATGCAGCAAAGAAAGGATACATCAAACCTTAAGCCATAATACCGTATGCGTAAAGTAACATTGCTGAAGAAAATGAATAACGTACCGACATTGTCTGCACTCCAATGAAGCGCAGACAATAAATAAGATGTAGTAGTCATTATCTATCGAAACCATATGCTCCACCAAGCATTCAGCCATGTGCCAACCCATGTGTCTCGCAAGGAAGCCAGAGCACAAAGTATGTAAGAAACAACATATGCTAATGTAATCACAAGTTGGAGAAAGCAAAATAATACCGTTGCTGCCTGTATCCTTGCAATGATACAGGCAGGCGAAGTTAAACTAGTCATGAGCTGGACGAAAAGCTGGAGTGGATAAGTCCATGACAATGCAGCCTCTGACTACCGGGGGCAACTGTGAGGACGATGCAAAAACACATAAAGATGGATGTTGCATCGCATGGTAAGCTAAATGATGAGCAGCAGAATTTGTTTCTCGGGGCGTATATTGCAGAGTAGAGTTTGTTAGTTGAATGAAATTGCCCAGTCTCTGTAAGTCATACTGCATCTCCCCGGTTGAACCCCGCGTAGATAGCAGTGAATGGATGCTTGAACAATCTGTTTCAATAATCAGTCTTGAATGTCGCTGTGAGAAGAATATTAAAGAGTATAGTAGAGCTTGTATCTCTGCCCGCAGCGGGGGTAAGCTGGGCAACGTGAAAGCAATGGCCTTAACAAAACATCCAGTTGAGTCCCGGATAATGGCACCTGCAGCAGCCTTACCGCGTCCTGCTGCAGCATCTACATTTAGCTTTAATCTTCCTGGGGGTGGGGTACTCCATCTTACCAAAGCGAGTCTACGCAGACGTAGAACCGGAGACAAACCCAATGCAACTAGAGAGGGAGTATTTACAGCTATTTTCTTTCCGGATATTGATGCACACCAACTATAGACATCCATACGAATACGCTCCTCCATTAGACGCAGTTGTAACTGATCATGCCCAAATGTGACTCCTGCATATTCTTTCCATACATTCCAGCATATATAGTGAGGGACTACGACTTTCAAATGCCCTTGCAGTGAAGTAGAAGATGAATTCAGCCACCAGCTCCAGAGTGCCGAACGTAAAGAGCTGAAAGTATTGCACGGGCCATCAAACCAGACCGTGTATTTTTGCCATACTGGTGCAATTATAGGGCATTGCAAAAATAGATGATCAATGGTGGTATTGTTGTTATGGCAAAACGGACACTGTGAGGGGTATATGACCATGAATTTAGATAAGTTGTCTGGCAGTGGCAATGCACCATTACAAAGCTTCCATATAAATATTTTGCAAGAAGATGAGACACCTGGCCACCAAATATACTTGGTGCTACGTAATGTGGATTTAACAGTTCTGCATTCTTCATAAGCAGCCTTTAGCGTGAACTGTCCATTTGTATCCGGCAACCAAGCCCAACCTGCATTTCCCCATTGTGATCTCTCCTGACAGAAACTGTTAATTTTGCATATTCTTTTCCAAACTGGAGAATCGTATAGCATAGACCTATAATGCCCTCTCCTTCCATATTTCTGCTGCATGTATGTGGCCCATAATGTAGTTCCTTGATGAAATGCCCACCAAATTTTACAATCAAATGCCAATTGTAATGCATTCAGTGATCGAATTCCTACTCCACCTTCAGACACTGGATAGCACAAGTCATTCCATGATCTCCATCTATGCTTATTGCCCCAAAAGAAAGCCGACATTCTCTTTTCCAACTCTTTAATTATGCTGACAGGTAATCGTGATGCAGCAAAGAGATGCAATGGGATAGAAGACAAAACCGAATTAATTAAAACCAACCGACCTGCTGTACTTAGAAGCTTGGTTGACCACCCATTTATACGTTTTTCAAAATGCTGAATCAGTGTAGAGCAATGGTTGCTGCGGCAAATGCCTTTGTGAATTGGTGCTCCAAGATATCTCATTGGCAAAGCCCCCAGACGCATTCCCAGCAGACTTGCTATACCATGTCCATTTGTTCCAGAGCTTACTACCACCGAGCTTTTATGAAAATTGATAAGCTGGCCAGAGGCTTGCTGATACATTTGTAAAAAGGACATAAAATGACGCAAGTTCCTTGGTGATGCATTAAGGAATATAAGAAGATCGTCTGCATATCCTAAATGAGAAGGTGTCTGCATTCTGCCATCAAAAAATCCCTTGATCCGTCCCGAATTAATCAATGCCTTGAGTCCTCTGCTAAAGCCTTCAGAGGCCAGTATAAACAAAATGGGGGACAAGGGATCTCCTTGCTTAACACCTCGGCCTGGGGAAAAGAAGCCACATGGTTTGCCATTAATCAGGACCGAGCATTTGGTGGCAGAAAGGTTGTTTATGATCAGCCTCACAAAAAATGGCTTGAAGCCCATCTTTAGCAACACCAGCCGCAAATATGTCCAAGACACCCTATCAAATGCTTTTGCCATGTCAAGTTTGATGATTGCACGGCCACCACGTTGAGGCTTACAAGGACGTGCACCATTTCTTTTGCTAGGAGTATCTGGTCTGTGATGCTACGCCCTTGCAAAAAGCCCGATTGCTCAGGTGATATCAAAGTGAATAAAGTAGGAGCAAGACGGGTTGCAATCAAGCGTGTGATTACCTTAGAAACAAAATTAGTGAGACATATGGGCCTAAAGTCTGCGAACGTGGATGGAGATGGCACCTTTGGTATTAAAGTGATTAACGCAGCTGCCATGGACGTAGGGACCTTAATTCCAATGAAGAATTCCTGCACAGCTTTAAGAACATCCATGTATATAATGTCCCAGCAATTTCTGAAAAAATGTCCATTGTACCCATCTGGACCTGCTACACTGGAAGGGTTTAGACCCCACACGGCTTGTTTTACCTCTGGAAGCTGAGGTATTTCAAGAAGTCTTTCATTCTCTGAATCTGTTAGCAAGGATGGGATATACTGCAGCACATTGTCATACCCCATAGTTGATTCCTCTTTAAAGATCTCAGTAAAATACCGTACAGCTTCATTTTGGACATCAACTTCCTGATCATATATCTGTCCTTGCATTGATGAGATTCGGACCAATTTCTGCCTTCTCTGTTTATCTTGTACAATATTGTGAAAATATGCGGAATTGGCATCCCCTTCCTTTATCCAATTGACTCTCGCCTTCTGTTGCCAAAACTGAGTGACTCGTTTTTGGGCTGATTGTAGGACTGCCTTTGCCAATTGATATTTAGTTCTGTGTTGATCTGTCGGGTGGTTATCGTAGGCTACTTCTGCTGCTACTACCCCTGCCTCTGCATCCATTACCGCATCAAAGACATTGCCGAAGACATTCTTGTTCCACTGTCTCATATCTGCTTTTAAGCGTTGTAGCTTATTATATAATCCCCGCATACCCCCAGTTGTTGGGTAAGAGGCCCAATTATGTTTCACAAATTGAGTAAAATCCGGATGAGTAAGCCAAACATCCAGAAATCGAAATGAACGTGGTCCTAGGTTCTGATGATCACGACATGTAAGCAGCAAAGGGGCGTGATCTGACGTTGCCCGGTTTAGATGCTGGACTTGCACCGTGCCAAATGCATCATGGAACGAAGATGTACATAAAAGTCTATCCAATCTTCTGCTGACCTTGCCTAAGCCTCTGCCATCCGACCATGTGTATTTAGAGCCATAGTATGGAATGTCTATCAAACCAGCCGTGTTGATCCATGTGGCAAATTCCGTTATTTGTCTAACAGTTGGCACAGATGAGCCTCTATGCTCATCCAGAGACGCAAAGGTATTAAAATCCCCCCCTACAATCCACGGTTCTTGGAGGGTATCTAAGATACGTAGTAAGTCAATCCAAAGATGTCTACGCGCGGTCATCGTGTGTGGACCATAAACCGCTGTCCAACAGAAGGATGTACCAGTTGGTATCCATTGATAATGTATTGAAATGTTTCTATACCCATGTTGAATCTCTGTAGCTAAGAGTAATGCTGAAATCCAAAAAATCCAAATCTTCCCATCTAATGACATAGCAGCTTTGGTAAATCCAAGTCTGAGCCTATATAATTCCAACTTAGATTCTGGTAACTTAGGCTCAATGATAACAAGTAAGTGAATGCGGTGCTGACGCACCAAAGACTGCACACGATTATAGGAGGTGTGCACACCCCTTACATTCCAAACGATGCAGTTCATTTTGGAGACAATGGCTCCAAGTTTGAGGTAGATCTGGTTACCATGGATGAAGGGGGAGGTCTAACCACATCCCTTTTCTTTGCCCGAGGTCTTTTTTGCGTCCCTTCAACGACTCCTCCAACCACACTATTATCTGAATGATGTGACAAAGGTGGTGGATCAAGTGAGGGAGTGGTCACTTGATGCAAACGAGTTGTGATATTGTCAGCAGCTATTCTAAGTTCAGCAGCGGTAGCTAACGGTTGAGAAATATAATCATCTGTGTCTGTTGCATGCCCAGAATCTGGTGAATCCAGATTGGCATCCCTTGGCAAAGGCTCTACCGAGGTTGAAATTAATCTTGCCATATCCTGTTTGTCAGTAACTTGTACATGAAATTGGGTGTGTTGTGGGATGTCCGAGGACTGTGCATTGTCCGCACCTGAAACAGCAATAACGTCTGATGGGTTGTGTTCAAGCTGGGGCTCAGCGTGTGGTGCCACATGTGTGACAACTGGGGAATATGCTTCCTGGACTCCTTGAGCAATATCATCATGAACTACAGTAAATGAAATATCCTCTGGCTCAGTTGAATGGTGCAGCGAAGGATTGAAATCAGATTTCTGAATATCCCCTTTTTTTGGAGTCCAACGTTGTGCACGTGGTGCATGTTTGATAGCCGGCTGGGGTTGTGGCATGGCATCATTAACCGTATCAGCTTCTTCATCTTTTTTGCAAGAGCCGGCGTCATGTCCTAAGGTTCTCCTCATGAGAGAATTTGATAGCAGGAAAGCCTTTAAAACGTGTGATCTCACGTGGAGGAAGCGTTGATGATGATGTCGCATGGAGAACGGATGCATATGTGCGTTGAGGATTCATGACTGACGGCATTCGTGCAGAAAAAGTGAAAAAGATTCCAGCTTCACGTCAATGGGAGGTTGCAAGGCGTGAGAGAAGAAGGGGTGTAGCAAGGATAGGCCGGAGATGCAGCGCGAAGGGATGGCGGCTACGCCGCCAGCCACAGCCGGCGATCGCCCCAAGGAAGATTCATCTTTTTTAATGATTTTGCTTCTCCCCTTTCCTTATATATATATATATATATATATATATATATATATATATATATATATATATATTCACTCCTCCCTCTATTCTGCTGATTGTAAATTGCCCCCCATCCATTTTCTCCATTTAGCGTCCCATGTGTGACAATTAGGGGAGTCGGTTACTCCCCCTGATCACGTTGCCTTATCTTTTTTCCCTTTATTTTTGTTTATTTTATTTAGTTTATTCCTATTTTTTTAAATACTATTACATTCTTATCTTTTATTCTATATTCTTTCCCTTTTCTTTTCCTTTATTGTTAACCAAGTTTATAACAATATATATCAATTGCCAATTATGAAATCACCTAAAACGTAACGATATGCTATAATTAATTTAATCCACAGTATTGCTACATCCAACGACTACTTTGACTTCAATTTAATGCGTAACGGCTGGTTCAAAAATTTTTCATGTATAACATCCTACCCACCTTACAAAAGGTTTCGTCCTCGAAACTTGAGAAGATTTGATGTACCCTAATTGAAGAGTTCATGGTAGCGTTCATGCATCTGATCCTCCAGCTCCCAAGTCGCTTCATTTCCCTTATGATCGCTCCACTGCACATTGACATATGGAATGATTCTTCTTCTCAGTCTTTGTCTTCGCGATCTATGATCCGAACAGGAGTCTTTTCATATGATGTGTCCGTCTGATCCTCAAAGGCGGTGCGTCCAGTACATGAATCGGATCTGGGACGTACCTTCTCAGCTGGGATACATGGAATACATTATGCACCTGGGCAAGCGCTGGAGGTAACGCCAACTGGTAAGCTAACGAACCAATCCTTTCGAGCACCTCGTAGGGGCCAATGCATCGAGGCCTCAGCTTACCCTTTAATCCCAAACGCGCAATACCCTTCATAGGTGATACCTTCAGGTAACCCCTTTCTCCGACAGCAACCTCCAGAAGACGCCTATTCGAATCTGCACAGCTCTTGCTTATGTCCTGAGCAACCTTAAGCCTTTCTCGAATCTAGCTTATCTTCTCCTTGGTCTGCTCAACCAACTCTGGACCAGTGATAGCGTGCTCTCCAACTTCATCCCAATGAATAGGAGATCTGCACTTACGCCCATAGAGCGCCTCAAATGGTGCCATACCGATGGCGCTATGATGACTGTTGTTGTAGGAGAACTCAATCAACTTGATCATGCCGTCCTAGTTCCCTTTGAAGTCAATGGCACAAGCCCTCCATATGTTCTCCAATGTCTGTATCGTCTTCTATAACTGCCCATCTGTTTGGGATGGAATGCAGTGCTCGAATGTAGCATCGTCCATTATATATATCAGCATACACAAGTTTAATATGTGTTTCCGTTTTAATGGTTAAGTTATTGAACATGTTTGGTATACCCAAATAGTAAGTTGTGTATCCTTATTTTTAAACGCAGGTATGACTTACGAATCATATGTAGCTCATGCATTCACAACCGTTATCTGCAGTTTGTCACATGTATTATGTTTATATTATTTGTTAGTTGACTTTTAAGCGGTACACATACTATGCGCGTTCATTTTAGTCTTTGTTTACCGTGATCTCTCTTTTTATACTAATGTTAGTAGTTAATAATTTTTGTTATCTGTACTCTATATTTTCTGTACTAACTTATCTTATTGTTATACAGATATCGTATATATATATAAATATATATATATATATATATATATATATATATTATTCTGAAGGAAACGCATAAATGCATGGATTTTACTGTAATGTATATATACATATAACTTATTTGGGTGTTCAAGTACGATATATATATATAATATTACTGTTTGTTCTTTGTATATGTCATGTTATTAAGTTGTTTACACTTTAATCTATTCCTATGATGTCATGCCATACTATGTCGTTCCTAACTCGTAATTAGCATGCTTACTTCAATTGTGTATGTTAATGTTTTGTTTTAAAACTAGTAATCGTATACCTATATCGTATCCCATGTCTTGTATGAAAAGTATTTGTGTTACTGTATTCTTTGTAATTGTGTTGTTTTTTGTCGTTATATATATTATGATGCCTATCTATGTTTTGGTGTGTTAGTCTTGTTGTGGTGCCACTGAAATAGTTATGTGTATATCTGTGCATATTTACTTAGCATCATTTAATCACTTTTCTTTCGTGTATCTATTTCTATGTTTTCTTAAATCGACTTATTTACATTATATCATTAATGTTGTAACAGATTGTGTGTGTTGATATGCTTCATTATTGTTGTAAGAGATTGGTTTTTTTGTAGTGGTCATTTAGCACATATAATCCTGACTTATTGTATATCTTTTATATGTTCACTACTCATGTGTTGCTATCGTATTCTATATATGTATATTGTGAGCTTTTACCTATTACTTCGTTTTTTTACTATGTTGTGTTTCTTTGCGTAGTTGTGTTGGATTTTGTATGGTTGAGGTTTTAGTATGTGTTTAATATGTAGAAATATGTCGTTAAGGTACGTTGTATTGATCAGTGCGTGTATAAATAGTTAAATGGCAAAACTGTGTATTATCGTCCTGTGTTTAAGGTTTTTTTGGGCTCAATGAAACTTTGCTAATATCAACAGTCTACTCGAACTTCGACTTATTATGCTTCCGTCTGCTCAGGGGTACTAGGGTCGACGAAAATCCTTAAACAAATTCCATGTTGCAGCTGACCAAACCAAGTAAACTCCTTACTTCAGTCACCTTTGTCAGTCAAAGCTACTCAGCAATATACTTAATCTTCTTCGAATCCATTGAGGTTCACTCTTATGAACTTACGCGACTTAAGAAAGCCAAGCTTCCGCTGCGTAGCTCTGATCATTTATCTCTGACTAACATCATCTGTACTGATAATGAGTCATTAAGACCTGGTCGCCGGCGGTTGAACTCTACTACAACGTCGTCCACCTCCCCGATGTCTGCATCAGTCATCACTTGCATCTGGGCACTGATCCTTGCTTCCCTTTATGTTGTTCCTTATTCTGCTGTGATGGTGGTGTCGGCCTGTGCTCAGTGCCCTCACTCGCAAACCATCCTGGTTGTCTTTGTCGCACTCATACTTGCATAATCCCCTCACACTGACCCGAGTGTGGCATCCACATGAGCACATGGTGGCGACGGTGGCCATGCACTCCTCCGTGGTTGTACTTTCGTCGCGGGCGGTCCTGTGATCATTAGTGGCCATGTCGCATATCTCTGCCTCCCCGGTGAAGGGTCCTTCTAAACATCGAATTCCGGAGATCTTGCATTTCCATGTAGTAGAACCTCAGATCTGTTGGCGGCACAGGCAGAAACTGCTAGTTCAACTGCTACTGGCATTGCTTAGTCCACTATCGCTGTTGCGTCCAAAGTGGTGGTCATGGTGTCGGCCAATACCTGGAGGATGACCTCCTGATCGTGGTGGTCATTACCACAACCATCGTTGCGTCCTTTGCCAGATTGTTCATGATCCAGCGGCATTTTCATGGATTTCACGCGAACCTTGAAGAGAATTTGAATTGAACGGGACTAACCGAGGGATTGGGGCTCATGCGGAGGTTCGGGGGTACAATGGTAATTAAAATAAAGAAAGCTCACTAACTGCACACACCTCCCATAACCCGCCAATCATAACTTAGGTCTACTTCATTTATTAAGGGTATAATCGGTATTTCCAAGAGAAGATCATAGCTTATGTCTAGGTGATCTAGTTAATCATGCGTTTCCGAGGCGGATCTGAAGCCTCGGCTCTAATACCACTGGTAGCGGCCCGCTGCCGAGCCTTAGTATCGGGAACCGTACACCCGCCGCATCTCGCTAAGGAGAATACAAGGCGTCGAGTCAACTTTCTACATGTCCAAAAATACGTAAAAAATTTTCTCGCGGAAACGAAATACAATAACGTTAAGTTTCATGATAAAAGAAATCCTCAATACAATAACGTACTGACTTATGGAAGAAGTACTGGCATCTACAAACTATCATTTAATACAAGGTAGGGTCTGATGTAATCCCAATAAAATAACGACAGACAGCCGCAAGGTCTCTTCGTATCCTAGGTGCGACCGTCAGTCTGCCCATACTACTGTGTCAGCCCCATCATCAGCAAAGACATAGTCGTACGCTTCCTCGTGCTCATCTGGTGGAGGAGAGTAGGGGTGAGTGACGAGAAATCACCCAGTAGGTACCTGCCTCCAACTAGTACAAGACGAGCATACCAAAAATGATATAACACATAGCACATAAAATGATATCACATAATCATACGAAAAAATGCGGAAAGATAATTCACTCCAGATAAAGAATGTGCAACATCGTGATGTATGTCCTACTATGCATGTTACATGCAACGAAGTCATGTCACACAGAATGCCGATATCTCCACCATGCAATGCATGCTCCCGGGACCTACCGAGTGGCTGTGGGTCGTACCCACCCATAGTCACCATATTGAATTTGGCCCACCACCGTACACCATACTACGCGCCCGCGACCCGTACGTCACGATCCACCATAAATGCAATGCATGTGCCATGAATGCAAGAACACAATCGCCTGAGGCCCCTAGCCCATCCTCACCATCCTCCGGCACTCAAATCTATGTTCATTTAAAGATTGTCTGAGGTCTTCTGGCCCATCCTCACCATCCTCCGGCACTCAAATCTAGGTTCCTTTATTTTCTGAGTAATGATTAATGTTGTTTGACGTTAAACCTATTTTTCCATGGCTTGTATACATTTACCATGTATTTTTTATATTTTTCCTCATTTTCTCCTACTTATTTCTATTTATTACCTAATTATCCAAATTAAATAAATTATCACAATTACTGAATTTTAACGGAAATAATTTAATTTCAGCATTTCATAATTGCTTGAATTTATTTATAATTTTCTGACATTTATTTATATTTTTCCTATAGTTATTACTATTTTAAATTAATTTAAATAACAATTATGCCATTTTCAGAAATTCCAAAAAAAATTAATTATTAAACTGAATAGGTCCGGCCTGTATTCGCTAGCCCTGATCCACTCCATATGCGCTGGCCCGGCCCGCGATGGCTGGTCTGGCGCCGATTTTCTTTTTCTTATATATAAACAGTTAATTAGGCCGGCCGGCTGCTAGCCCGGTCCGTTGGCCAATCAGCCCGGTCCGCTAGCCTGCCCACCCCCTTTTTTTATGTCCTTTAGAAATTGGGCCAAGCCTGGTACACGTGCAGCCGGCCCGTTAAGGGATGGCCTGTCTACTGAATCCGGGCTTCGGCCCCTTTTACCTTAATTTTTTTAAAATTTAGAATTTCAGCGCAATAACACCAGGAGGCGCGTGCGACCTCACGCACGCGCGTGAACACCATGCGCGGCTGCTTCCGGCGGCGTGTGAGGCGGACCTGCGACCTCCAGCGTTTGTTTTTCGTTTCCGATCTATATTTCTGCCTATTTTCAATCTATGGGAACCTATTCTAAGGCCAAAACAACAAGAAACTACTTAATCATGCAACAATTTTCCTATTTTGATTATCAAATTTATCCTTAACATCAAATTCAAGGCACACAGCACATAGTACACGCATACCACAATCTGCAACTTTCATGCTTCTCACGGGTTAACATCATGCTATCTATTTTAACAATTAAAACAACAAAAACACATAATATATTACTAAGACATGCTTGGATTGCACCAATTTGGAGGGAGAAAAAGGGAACCTACATGTTCGTAAACAAACTACGCGATTGAATTAATCTGGTTATCTTCTCTTCCTTTTATCTCTTCTCCTTCTTCTCTTTCTTCTCTTCTCCCTCTTTCCTTTTTCTTTTTCCTCTCTGGCCTTCCCTTCTGTGCCGCTGTGCTTCTCCCCTTTTCTTATATATATATATATATATATATATATAATATTTTTACAAGAAAAGATATATTTTATTGTGCCTCACTTATGGCGGAGGAAAACCATATTACAATGTTTGTCAATGAATGCAAAATAATAGTATAACGAACATATAATTTGAAGTCTCCAATCATATATGATATGCCGCATTAAAACCTTGCCAAGTAAAACCACCCTTGTGGATAAAACCTTGGCGAAGGGAAAAGCGTACATATTTATATGATTGGAGTAATTACATGAACATAAAGAAAATATCCGCAGAGTGTCCGTAGCTTGCAGAAGTGTAACGTGATGCAAGCTATGCTTGATCTGCTAAAGTATGTGCCTCCGTTGTTGTTGTTGCGCCCCAGATTCCATGCACAAACATAATGTAGAGTTAGTGAATTCACAAAAGCTATGAGAAGCAGCAGCAGTATCATGGGAGTTGAAACAAATATCAGTTATGGAAAAGTTACCCTGGTTACCCATATCCACTAATATGGGTAACGAGAATATGTGCCACGTTAGGTGTGCAATAAATATAACGCAATGTAGAAGTGTCACAGGGAGGATAATGCATACCCACGTTGCCTATATCGTATGATATGGGCAACAATACTGATCAAGAGCTGTATCCCTGACGAATATATGAGGTGTTTTCAGTATGATAGCTTGTCCGTACTAGTGGCGGTAGTGCAGCTACTGTTGTGAATATTGTAAGATGTTGATGAAATTGACCATGTTGAGCTAGAAAATGAGCTGGTTGATTTGCCTCCCTAGGTATGTATGTGATCTCAAATGCTGTCGAGTGTAATAGAGCTCGGATTAAGGAAGCATGCTGATGACTTGGGTTATGAATCATTGAGATGACTCCCTGCGCATCCACTTCAATATCCATTGGTCCCCACTGTGCTGCAAGATATAAGTAACTGAAATACGCTGCTTGAAACTCCGAAATGGCTGGTGAAGATTGTGGAAGATGATACGCGATTGCCCCTAAGAATGTGCCATTGCTGTCACGTAAGATTGCACCTGCTGCTGCTGAGTGTCTTCCATGTGCCGCATCCGTGTTTAGCTTCAACCTACCCGGTGGAGGGTGATTCCATTTAACAATCCTGCATCTAGGAATGCTGAGGTGTGGACTTAATCCTAGATCTATCAAGCCACGGTCTGAGTGCGCGAATTTTTTCCCTTTTTGGGCTGACGTCCAATCATATATTCCCCGTCGTATGCTTTCCATCACAACGGATTTTCTCCAATGTCCCTCCCCATACATGATCGATGTATAGCACTTCCATAATTCCCAAACAATGTAAGAGGGTGCAACTATTCGCAATATAACTTTAAGTGTATTACCTTTGGTTGACATCCACCATTGCATGAGTTGTTGTTGTATTGTTCGAACAGTAGTGTATGGTCCATCCAAATAAGCGGCATATATTTTCCAAATATCTCTAACTTCTGAACATTCCAAGAACAAATAATCCGCTGTAATTTTTGCTACCAGGCAGAATGGACATTGAGTTGGATGAATGTAAACAAACTTTTGGAGATTCACAGGGAGGGGTACTGCATTTTGATAGAGACGCCATAAGAATAGCCGAATGTTTGGAGGGATGTGCTTGTTCCATATATATTTGTATGAAAGGCGAGAATTCCGCACATGACGTAAATGATCATACGCTGCGCGTATAGTGTATTGTTCTGCTTCCATATTATGAACACAAATCGAGTGTACTCTACATATTCGCTTCTAAACTGGTGAGTCAGTGATCCGTATGTCATAAGAATTGCGGTTGGCGTAACGTGCATGAAAGAATTTGCTCCACAAAGATTTATTTTGTTGATATTTCCACCATACTCTACAAGAGTAAGCGGACTGAAGGTCTTCTAATTTCCTTAGACCAAGGCCGCCCTCAACTGTTGGTCCGAATAATAGTTCGCTTGAAACCCAAGAGTGTCTAGTTTGGGCAGATGTGCTTCCCCAAAAGAATTTAACCATCCATCTTGTAATAGTGCGAATTAGGCTCTGAGGCAACTTACATGCAGATATTACATGTAACGGAATTGAATCCAAGACATGTTTGATCAAAATCAAGCGTCTAGAGTGATTGAGGAATTTATTTTGCCACATTGATAATTTCGCTTGAATTGACGAGAGAAGGCTTGCAAAATGCGATACTCTTTCTTTACCTTTGTGCAACTGGACTCCTAAATAATTTATTGGCAAAGATACTGCTGTCATGTGTAGCCGTTGTTCCATTCTGCTAATCTGTGCAGGTGATAAGTATGCTGCTGGAACAAAGTGACACTTTTGGAAATTTACCGCTTGATCCGATGTCGCCTGATACAGCTCCAAGAATTTTCTGAATTTAACCAAATTGTGTAACCCGCCATTGATGAACACTAGGAGGTCAACCGCAAATGCCAAATGGGAGATTGTTTTGGCTCTACCTGCGGTAAAAGGCTTTATGGCACCCCGTGCGATTAAGGTATTAAGGCCCCTTGAAAATGCCTCTGAAGCTAGAATGAATAATATTGGTGATAAAGGGTCTCCTTGCTTGACCCCTCTAGATGGCTGAAAAAATCCAGCAGGCACTCCATTGATCAAGATTGAAATATATGTTCCTTTGAGATGATTAAATATAAGATTGATAAATCTTCCGGAGAAGCCAAATTTTGCTAGCAGTTTGGTAAGAAATGTCCAATTGACTCTATCAAATGCCTTCATCATGTCAAGCTTGATTATTACCTTTGACCCTCGTATTTTCGTGTGCTGCAAGTGAATCATTTCGCGAGCCATAATAATCTGGTCAGATATGTCTCTTCCCTTAACAAAACCCGCTTGTTCTTCTGTAATGAGCTTTTGCAGAAGAGGTTGAATGTGAGTTGCTATAATACGTGTTGCCAATTTAGATATGAAGTTTGCTAGACTGATGGGCATGTAATCAGAAAATGTGCGTGGCGTAGGCGTCTTTGGCAGCAATACAATTAATGTACTTCCCATTGCCTTTGGCATAGGGAGCCCAAGAAAAAACTCCTGCATGGCTTTGTGAACATCCAGTCGAACTATATCCCAGCAAGCGCGAAAAAAATAACCATTATAGCCATCTGGGCCAGGCGCACTTTTTGATCAAGTGACCAAACTGCCTCCTTTACCTCCGCCTGTGTTGGCAAGACTGTTAACTGTTGATTGTCCGACATAGATACAAGTTGTGGAATATACTACAGAATGGTGTCATCCTCGGAAATTGGTTCCGCTGCAAATAATTGTTTGTAATATGATTCAGCTGCCTGCTGAATTCCTTGCTGTGTGTAAATAACTGTGCCATTCGCATCATGTATTTTTGTGATGGTTTGTCTTGTATGTCGATCCCGTACTATGTTGTGAAAAAAGGAGGTGTTTGCATCTCCTTCTGCTATCCATTTCTGTCGCGCTTTCTGAGACCAAAACAAAAGTGTTTTGTGCTCCGCTAATTTGTATTGAGCCTGTACTACATGATAATTTGTGCGTGTCTCTGGTGAAGGTTGAGCATCAAAAGCTTCTTCACTGTATTTAAGTTCCTGCTCTAAATGTGATAGATGATCGAAAATATTTCCAAACACAGTGATGTTCCATTTTTGTAAGTCTTTTCTCAGTGCTTGTAGCTTGTTATACAACCCACGCATTCCATCTGTTGTGGGGTAAGAATCCCATGTTGCCTTCACAAATGTGTGAAATTCCGTGTGCTCTACCCACATATTCTGAAAGCGAAAAGACTTTGGTCCCTTGAATGATGTTAGTGAAGATCGCAGGAGTAGTGGTGCGTGATCAGATGTTAAGCGTGGAAGATGTTTAACACGCAAACTAGGGAACAGACTGTTATATGACTCTGAACAAAGCATACGATCCAACCATCTTTGAACTATTCCAAGGCCACGACCACTTGTCCAAGTATAAAATGAGCCTTCATATGGTAAATCTATTAACTCACAAGACGCCACACAGTCGCTAAAGTCCTCTAGCGAAGACATAGATGGGGTAGAGAGTCCATCATGCTCCGCTACTGATAAAAATGTGTTAAAGTCTCCCCCAATTAACCATGGCTCATTATTAGTGTCATGGTGATGCTGTAATGAATGCCATAATCGACTTCGATCAGTTACAGTATGCATTCCATAGACTGGTGTGAACTAAAAAACAACCTCTGTACCAACAACCTGAAATTTGAAGTGCAAGCACTGTTCATCATAAACTGTACATAGGTGTCTGAGTGAATCCCTTGTCCAGAATATCCAAATTTTTCCTCTACAAATTGCTTCAGCATGTGAAAATTTCAGTTTTCTT
Source organism: Eustoma russellianum (assembly GCA_036186865.1). NCBI lineage: Eukaryota > Viridiplantae > Streptophyta > Magnoliopsida > Gentianales > Gentianaceae > Eustoma > Eustoma russellianum. The sequence continues at coordinate 16,792,145 of AP025053.1, forward strand.
AGAACTTGATACAAATGCGCGGCTTCTTTCTTTGGCTCGATTATTACTAATAACTGCAGTTTATGTGTTTTTACAAGCTTGCGAACGCGAACCAAGGAGTTCGCGATTCCCCGCACATTCCATATGAGACAATTCATTGAGACAAGGAGGAGGATAAGTTTGAAGATCTGGTTTGTCGCTTTGTAGCTTGATTGTATGTGCCTAACATTTCTTGCTTCGTGCGGCGTTGTCTGGAGATAGGCATTGGATATGCAATTTCCTGCAGCAGCTGATCTGTTGACTGCACAAAAGAGTCAGAGTTATCCTTGCCATGTAAAACATCATCCACGTCAGTTATTTGGGCGTTATGCAGCACGTGATTTTGCGGGTCTGCATGAGAGGGGATATCTGCTTGAAGTGTAAGAGGATTCAGAGTGTTTTCTGGGGCTTTAGCAGTATGATGTATTTATACCTCAGAATCCGAGTTCGTGGCATCTAGAACATCGTCACCTTCTTCTGGAATGTGACCTAAGGATGCACCAACCTTGGTCAAGTCTTGTTTCTCAGATAGTAATGATAAAAGAGTATTATCGGTTGGCGTAGCATTTGGAGTATGCTGTTGATCCTCAACAGTTGCAGGAGCATCCTGTAGTATAGGATTATCAATTGGCAGTGTTGGAACTTCCTCATGTACATCATCAATCGAAGCATCATCATTGTCCTCATCAACAAGCAGCGTGTGTGCGGATTTATTTTTCTTTGGAGTCCATCTTTTGGCTTTTTCTTTCCCTGTGGTTGGTATGGGAGCTGTGTGCTTTGCTGTTTCCTGCAGATTCTCATCTATTGGCTTGCAAGTTTTGGCTTCATGTCCTAGAATGCGGCAGGCAGTGCAGAATAACGGTATATTTTCACATTCCACTGTAGGGTATAGTTCATGATCTCCTTCTTGAATATGCAACTGGACTGGTAACGTCTTGGAGATATCTACTTCAATACACAATCTCACCACTGATGGCCGTAATCCATTAGATGTAGCAGAGTCCATTTTTAACGGCAATCCAATCATGTGAGCTATATCCCACAAAGCTGATTTATTTTGCAAGTATAATGGAATACCCCGAATGGATACCCAAATCGGAACTATCGGTTTATCAATCTTGGGATCAAAATCCGGTGTCCATTTTGTCCCCTCATAATATATCTATTAACAGTCCATGAACGACGTAAGAAACACCGATGATAATCTTCCGGATGCTAGAAGGTTAGTATAACATGTTGATCATCCAATAAGCCTAGTTTGGGAGTCAGTTTAAATCCAATTCTTTCCATGCAGGCTGCTAACTGTTTCATATTGGGACGACCATGCCAAAAGGAACCAACCAGAGTATATTTGAATGGTAATGAGTATCGATCGGTTTCCTCGTTTGTGAATGTTATAGAAGGCATACCTTTATATCGTGATATGGGCCTGATCGTTGCGGCGGTCTCCATATGAGTCGGAGCCAATGCTTCTGCAAAGGTTTTCTTGATCGATGGAGTATCCGACATTTCCGGATCAATGCAAGCAGTGGGAATATTCAAAAAAACAGTGAGCCGAGAAGGAATGCAATACAATGCTGGATCGTAGCAGATGAGCGAATGAAAATTGCGGTGAATTGAGATCAAAGGTGACATCTTTTGCCATGGTGATGCGCCATCGATGCTGTCTCCAGAGCCGCCGCCATCTTCTCAGCGCGTGGCTATTATATATATATATATATATATGTATGTATGTATGTATATGTATATTTTTTTTTGATAAAAGGGCCGGTTCACAGATTTATTTATATATATATGTATGTGTATATATATATATATATATATATTGATAAAAGGGCCGGTTCCCAGATTTATTTATTTGAAGCCTCTCTTATGGCGGAGGAAAACCATATTACAAATCATGTCACGGCATAATAACAAATAACAACTATGTGGCCTATAATCAATAGGAAAAGCCAATAAGGGGACGAGTAATTCAGACTGAATATGATATGCCTCATTAAAACGTTGGCAGGCAAAACCACCCTTGTGGATAAAATTCTGCACGAAGGAAAAAGAGTACATATTTATCCAGTCTGAATTGTTACAAACAAATATGAAAAACATTATCCTCCAAAATTGTTGTTTGGTAGCGAAGTTGGTGATGGCTGTTTTGTACGTTGGGCTCCGTCGTGTGAAAGTCCAGCATGCACAAAGATAAAAGTTGTAGTTAGTCCAGTATCGTATGGAATGCTGAAAGATTAAACGCCAAAGAAGAAAACAATGTGAAGAAGCATACCCGTCCTGCCCACATTTTTGAATGTGGGCAGGAACATAGATTTGGATCATGTGCATCAAAATCGTAAGTAGGGAGTGTGCAAGTCTGTGCTGCAACATCCCAAAGCCACCGGTGGAAGCCTGCTTTGATGAGTGTATTGCATCAAAGATGTTGCTGTCAATCTCGTTGTAGCTAGATAATGCGCCACCGAATTTGTTTCACGTGGAGTGTATGCCCAAGTTGAGTGCGTGAGATGAAGAAACATTCTAAGTCTATCAAGATCTGCTAGCATGACTCTCTAACCGATTGTCCCTTCTCTAGCAATTTAATCAACTCCATGCAATCTGTCTCCAAGATGAAGCCTTGATACCGTGTAGCATATTAGACCGTAGTATATAATGCCGCTTGAAGCTCAGTTTGTAAAGGCGGTAGACAGGGTAGTGGAAAGGAAATTGCCGAGAGCAATCTCCCTTGTGAATCTTGCACTATTGCTCCAGCTGCAGCAGAATGTCTCCCTGCTGCCGCATCAACATTTATTTTATGACGTCCTGGGGGTGGTGTAAGCCATCTAACTACTTTAGCCCGAGCAGTCCGAAGTATAGGCGAAAGATGAGCACTAATTAAAGAAGGAAGGGAAGCAGCATATTTCTTCCCAGAAGCCGCAGCACACCATGTATATTTATCCATGCGTATCCTTTCCTCTAGTCGGTGAGAGTGAAAGGGTTCAGCTCCTATGGTTATTGCAGTATATTCTTTCCATATATTCCAACATAGAAGGTGAGGAATCACAACCTTGAAATGTCCAAGCATTGTTCTGTTGGTGGCTTAGGTCATCAAGTATGAACGCAAGGATTGACGGAAGGTTATTGGGCCATTTACAAGCAAAGCATATTTGTTCCACAATAATGATGAAGTTTGGCAATGAATGAAAATATGATCAATGTTACCGGCAGATCTCTTACAAAAAGGGCATATGGTTGGGAAAGCAGTCGCAAAAGTGACGAGATTCTCTGATAGTGGTAATGCACATAATTTCCACATAAATATTTTCGCTGAAGGGAGAACTCCCGGCCACCATATATAATGGCTAGATAGTAGTGTCGTTCCCTATACACGACACTCATCGTATGCACTTTTTATTGAAAATTGTCCCTGGTTGTCAGGAGTCCAAGATAATCCCTCTCTATCCTCTTCCACATGATCCATGCAAAATTGTTGAACACGACAGATGCGCTTCCATTGTGGAGAATCATATAACATTTCCCTATAATGACCACGTTGGCCATATTTAGTATGCATAAATTGTGCCCAAAGTGAATCATGTTGTTGGTATACCCACCACATCTTAGTATCATATGCTTTTTAAATTGCATGCAGTTGCCGAATGCCAAGTCGACCTTCATCTACTGGTTTACAAAGACTGTGCCATGTTCTCCAATGATGCTTGTTATCCCAAAAGAAAGCAGCAAACTTACGCTGTAGTTCCGCTATAACACTAGTAGGTAATTTTGTCACTGCAAATAAATGAAGCGGCAGTGACATGAGTACCGAGCGAATAAGAGTTAGACGTCCTGCGGCACTCAGCAGCTTATTTGACCATGCGTTTAGCTTATGATTCACGTGATCCAACAACATTTGACAGTGAGATACTCTACATATACCATGGTGCAAAGGAACACCCAAATATTTAATTGGCAGAGTGGACAATCGCATGCCAAGAGACTCCGTTATGTTTACACCAGAGAGGCCGCTGCTGACTATGACTTGACTTTTATGTAGGTTAATTTGTTGACCAGAGGCTTGCTGATATATTGTCAAGAAATGCATGAAGTGCTGTATGTTACGGCTTGAATACGTTAGAAAGACTAACAAGTCGTCTGCGAAGCCTAAATGAGACGGAGTGGGCAACCTAGATTCTTCAAATCCACTAATATAACCAGTTGAAACATGAGCCTTTAATCCACAACTAAAGGCCTTCAGATGCAAGTATGAACAGAAGGGGAGAGAGGGGATCCCCTTGCTTGACTCCACGTCTAGGGCTGAAGAATCCACAAGGCTTACCATTGACTATGATTGAACATTTGGTTGCCTATAAATTATTCATCAACAGGCATACAAAGAATGGACTAAACCCCATCCATAAAAGTAGTCGACGTAGATAGTCCTAACTAACTCTATCAAAAGCCTTCTCCATGTCTAATTTGATTATAATGCGACCTCCTCTCCTAGATTTCTCTAGTATATGCACCATTTCCTTCGCTAAAAGTACCTGATCTGCCACTCCCCGACTCGGTAAAAAGCCCGCTTGTTCCCTCGATATCAACTTAGGTAGTAATTTGCCCATCCTTGTCGCTATTATTCGAGTGATGACTTTTGACACAAAATTCGTCAGGCTAATCGGGCGATAGTCAGCATAAGATGTGGGATTATTTGTCTTTGGTATTAATGTGATCATCGAAGCTGCCATGGCTTGCAGAACTGTCACTCCTAAAAAGAACTCTTGGACTGCCTTTAACACATCTAAGCAAACAATGTCCCAACAATGTCTAAAAAATTTTCCATGGAATCCATCCGGTCCTGCTACTCTAGATGGATCAAGATCCCATACAGCCTCCTTAACTTCATTCAATTGCGGCATAGCAGTTAACATGTCATTGTCTTCAGCAGTGATAATATGAGGAATGAAGTTTAGTATCTCATCATGATGTTGAGTTGGCTCTTCCGCAAAAAGATTTTTGTAGAATTGTACAGCAGCCCTTTGGATGTCATCGTCCGTCACACACTCTTCACCATCAGGCGAAATGATACGTGAAATATGTTGTTTTTATCGGCGCTCCTTCACTATTGCATGATAATATGCTGAATTAACTTCTCCTTCTTGCAACCATTTTAGTCTAGCCTTCTGCTTCCAAAATTGACACAAGCGATTTTGAGCTTGAATTAACAGTGCCTTTGCCTCATGATATTTTGTACGATTTTCTTCAGTTGGATTACCATCATACAGTGCTTCAGCAGATACAACTCTTGCTTCCGCGTCAGATGACGCATCAAAAATATTTCTAAACACGTCCTTATTCCATTGACGCAGATCCTTTTTTAGAGCGAACAACTTCCGATATAAACCTCTCATTCCACCAATCGTGGGGTAACTTGTCCACGTATGTTTGATAAATGTTAAAAAATCAGGGTGAGATAACCAAACATGAAGAAAGCGAAATGAGCTGGGACCAGTATTTGCTACATTGCGACACAACAATAATAAGGGAGCATGGTCTGACGAAGTGCGATTCAAATGCTGCACAATCTGATTGCTAAAGACTTCTGAGAAGGATTCTAAGATAAAAATTCTATCCAATCGCCTCCACACTCTACCAAGTCCACGTCAGACGTCCACGTAAACTTAGACCCTTGATAAGGTACCTCCATTAATGAAGATTGCTGAACTCAATTGTTAAAGTCTGACAATGAGCGCAGAGAAGGCAAAGATCGACCTTTGTGCTCATCTATCGACAGAAATGTATTGAAATCCCCACGTACAATGGAAGGATCATCTATCCCTTCTGCAAAGGATAACAAATCCGCCCACAATAAACGACGTTGTGCAATTGTATGTTTGCCATAGATTGCTGACCACCAGAAGGAATTCCAGTTGACACCATTCGAAATTTTACTGCATTCTGCTGAACTCCATTATAAACGTCAATATGTTGCATCATGGAGCTCATCTAAAAGATCCAAATGTTTGCGTCCAAAGATGAAAGAGCATCAGAAAAACCTAGTGACAAACGATAAAAGTCTAATTTTTCTGGTCTTTGTTTTGGTTCTATTATAACAAGCAAATGTAAATGATGTTGACGCACCAATGTTCTGAGTCTGTTCAGAGAGGTACGAATTCCCGGAACGTTCCATGTGATGGCATTCATTGAGAGATATTTAGATCCAAGCTTGAAGCAGATCTAGTAACCCTTGTTGTAGCAGGAGGAGGAGACATGTCCTTCTTCCGTGTACGATGCCATTTAGTACTGCAATCCAAAATGTTACCCTCAAGAGAAATTAATCCTTGTGTATCCTGCTGATCATGCGTTAAGGCTGTAGTATTCAATCGTCGAGTTATATTATCTGCTGCTTCCTGCAAATCATGCTCAATTGTGGTAGTTGTGTTATGTAACATTTCCGTGTCTGAGACATGACCTGAAAATTCATCTACGCCCCGATCCAAAGGATCTTTATTAAGTGGCTCTTCCAGAACAATGGTCTCTTGCGGATGTGAATCATAAGGACGGTCTAAAGCGGATTCTTCCTGCTGTAATTGATCTTCTAGAGCAGATGAGTCTGGCAAATCTAGCTGCTCGTCACTTTGCAGGAAAGATGGAGGTTGCAATTGTTGATCTGTATGTTCATATGGTGCTTCAGCAACTCCGTCAATTGTGTGTTTAAGTGGATGGTCTTTTTTGGGTGTCCATCTCTGATTATGTGAAGTATGTTCCTTTTGTTTTGCTGTTGTTTGTAGAGGGATATGATCAGTATGAACAGTCTCTTTGCCTTGAGTACAAGTTTGCTACGAGTGTCCTAGAGTTCGACACTTTGAACAGTAATTTGGTTTGTCTTCATAAACCACAGATTGAAAAAACCCATAATCATGGCTTTGGATATAAAGGCGGGCAGGGAGTTCCGTAGATACATCTATTTCAACACAAACCCTGGCCACTGACGGACGCAGCAAATTGGTCGTTGCACTATCAGCCTTCAACGGAGTGCCAATTAACTTTGCCACCTCAAAAAGTGCCTCTTGTTTATGTAAATATACTGGCAGCCCTGGTAACGATACCCAAACATGCACAATCGGTGCATCTATTTTGGGATCAAAATAAGACGACCATTTTGTTAATCGCATATGGAACCCATTACATTGCATGATCGACGTGCGAAACAACGGATATAATCTAATTCACGTTCAAAAGTGATCAATATATGCGTGGCGTCAATTAAAGTAATCTTCATGCCTAAAAATCCAACCTTTTCAAACCATGCACGAGTGGATTCCAGTTTAGGTCTTCCATACCAAAAGGTACCTACCAGGCCGTACTTGAAAGATTCTGTCAATGCGCTAATCTCAGCCTTGGAGAAACTAGTTGCCGGAACACCCTTATATTTGAATGGTTCATGAGATGAAATGTTAATCTTCGATTTGGATGATCCGGCCACAATGGACGCGAATGTTGGTGCAGACGACGGTAAATCCATAACTGGAGCAATGCAGTTCGATCACAACGCAGAAGATGAATGCCGAATATGGCGATCATTGCGGCGCCGCTAGGAAAGCCGGCATCGCGAGAGATGTATATATGTATATGTATATATATATATATGTATATATATGTATATATATACATATGTATATATATATACATATATTTAATTTTACTCCTCCCTCTATTCTGCTGATTTTAAATTGCCCCCCATCCATTTTCTCCATTAACATCGCATGTGCGACAATTAAGGAGGAGTCGGTTACCCCCGATCACGTTGCTTTATCTTTTTTCTTTATTTTTGTTTATTTTATTTGGTTTATTCCTATTTTTTCTAATACTATTATCATTCTTATCTTTATTCTATATTCTTTCCCTTTTCTTTTCCTTTATTGTTAACCTATTTTGTAACAATATATATCAATAGCTAATTACGAAATCACCTAAAACGTAACGATATGCTATAATTAATTTAATTCACAGTATTGCTACATCCAATGACTATTTTGACTTCAATTTAATGCGTCACGGCTGTTTCGAAAATTTTTCGGGTATAACAGACTGCTCCTTCATGAACTCGTGCTTCAGGCGATCCCTGATGAATTTTGGGAGAATCATCAGCTCTCTGATATCATAATCGAGTATAAAAAGGAGTGTGGAAGTTCAGATGTTATTAAATCTCTCTGTGGCCTCAATGAAGGTGGAGTCGTTGAAACTGAATCTCAACATAGCCCCAACGGATTTTCAGTGCCATCGCCAATTATTGATGTCAATGAAAAGCATGAATCATTATATCCGAGGCCATGCGCTTCTTATACTCACCTTCTTCGAACTGAAGGGGAGTTCAAGAATGAAGAAATATCCAGGGGAAAAACAAAATGGAATATTAGAGAGCCCTAGCCTGCCTTAAGGGGCTTGGATAAAAAATAAAGATTCATGGGTCCAGCTTCTGTTTGCCTCACATCTTCAACTATTGCAGTATATCCTTAGGTTCTGGTGGTGAAGCCATTATGTAAATGACTAAACTATTGTATCGTGTTATTTTGTATAATCCAGATGTCCATATATTATCGGAATGGTTTTGCCAAATGAGGTGAATACATTACTCAGCTTAGTTCATTCCACGAGAATTATGCCAGTTGTTTGAAACAAGGGTTTCATTGTTGAAATAACAAACTAGATTTTTCTAGAATAATTTGAGAGATTTAGACAAGTTTTTTCGTTTTAGTGTGCACAAACCACTTGAGAATTTCAGTAGGTGCAGAAGTAGTTGAATGTTTATCTCGTAAAACTCCTACAAATACACCTTGCATGGAATTTTTGTAGCAAGTTGAGATGAAGTGACAATCGAAGATCAAAAACTTTCCTCCACTAGTCTCTTGTGAGACTGAATCTTGAGCCACATATACTCTCAACATTCTAACAAGGTGGTACGAGAGCCTAAGTGTGTTTGTAGGCTATGGCTTGAAGACAAATGTCAAGTGTAACACCATTCTAAGTTCCAATTCCCACCAAGAAGAATTATGATAATCAGTGATGAAATTCACAAGAATCAATCAAACAACAATTGATAATACACTTGATCAATCAATTAACCAAACAAACACAAAAACAAATGATAATCAAATTATCAAACAAGAAGACAAGGAGACTTCATGGAGCAAGAAATGGAGAATTCTCTTTTTCATTCATTCAAGGAAAAATTACAAGAAGGTAACCACTGTTCTGCACATATATACAAACTCAGAAGCAGCGGGAAGAAGAAGGCATCAAATGTACAAGAATGCCCCTCAACTAATTCAGCTCCCGTTTATTTACAAAAGAGCAAAAGTGTCTTTTCACATGTTTAAAACAGTTGCCCGCCAACTGACAGCGCTTCTATGTTCTTCATCCTTTGCGTATTCATTTCAATACTTCCTTTTCCTCAATCACAATCCCAACAATTTATAATCTTTGATCTCCATTATTGACTAAGATCTTTGCATCAAGAATCAACTCCAGGTGACTTCAATTTGATCAAACAGTTACTCATCTTGACTATTGATCTGCCTGCTTGCTGTTGTGCTTCTTGTTTACTTGGATCATTATCTTTGACACCCCCCTTTAAATATGACTGCGCGTATATGTTGCAAAGCCCAAGTGCTGCAGTCAGATTGTGCATCCTTTGAACATCCAATGCCTTGGTGAATATGTCTACAAGCTAGTGACTGGTCCTTACAGGCATAGGCTTGATTACACCTTCAAGATATTTTTGCCTAACAATGTGACAATATATTTCGATATGCTTGGTCCTCTCATGAAAGACAGGGTTCTGAACTATGTAGAGAGCACTCCTGCTGTCACAAAAGAGCTCAACTGGTCCTTCTTGTTGCACTCTCAGATCCCTCAGCAAGTATACTAGCCATTGCACCTCACATGTAGCAGCTGCTAATGCCCTGTATTTAGCCTCTAACGAAGATCTAGACATAGTGGTTTGCTTCTTGGCCTACTATGATATCAGTGATTCTCCCAAGAACATATAGAAACCTGTGACTGATCTCCTTCTTTTTTGACAACCTGCACAATCTGCATCTGCAAATGCTTTCAGTTTGAGTTCTCCATTCTTAGGGAAATGTAGACCTTTTCCTGTAGTCCTTTAATGTATCTCAATAGTCTATGAGCTGCCTTAAGATGTGCTTCAGTTGGTGTGTCTTGTAGGGCCTGCAAGACACCACTAGAAGGGGGTTGAATAGTGGGTGCGAAAAATTTGGTTTTTAAAATGTTTTGATCCAGAAACCCAACTTCTGAAAACAGTTTCTGTTTTCAGGACCTATTTTGCAATGTTTGAAAAACTACGTTACAAGCCTTCAAAAATTCTAAAATTTGGAGAGATTGTAGTCTCAGATGTTCTGAGTATCTCCTAAAAATTTCAGATCAAAATTCAACCTTTAACCCTTTGAAAAATTGTTTGTGGTCAGATTGCGCAAATCTACCAGAAATGGTAGTCTGATTTGAAAAATTTATTTCGATTAAACCGTGGCTCCAAATGGTCTGAAAATTTAATGAAATACCCCTTACTATATGTATTTAATTGGATTGAAACAGTTTTAAAAATTCCTTTGGGAAGTATGTCAAATACGTTCAAGTTCTCAATCTTTGCAAGTCTGAAAATCAGATTGCACTAGTCTCAGAACTATTAATGTTGGAATAACTTATATTTGTCCAAAAGGGTTGAAACTTATGCCAAATGAAACTTAGAAGATATGTCTATGTTTCTGCAAAATTTTACAATTTTTAAAATTTGTTTACTATTTTTAAGATTGTGATGGAATAGATGCAACGTGTAGGAAACTGAAAGTACTGAGCAAAGAACACAAGGAATTTTATACTGGTTCGGTTAAATCAACCTACTCTAGTCTTCGAGGACATCTTCCTCAGTTATCACTAAACAAAATAACACCTTACCACACAGGGTTGATGGAGTTATACATCAACTCCAACCCTTTATAATCGAAACAAGCAATCGCAATGATCACGAACACCACCACTGAGCGGATGAAGGTTTGATCACACCTTGATCAACCTTTTACAACAATAGGGCGTGTATGGTGGTATAAATGAAGCCTATTCAATGTGTTTGAATATAGATACAATAGGCTTGAGAGAGAAAGAAGAAGAAAGAAATGTAGAAGAAGAGAGTAAAGAGACTTTTTTGCACTTTAGAAATTGTAAGACTTGTCTTGTGTTTGATTTGCTCTTCTTGTCTTCCTTTTATCTCAAAGTGGCCGCCCACTCTAGGGTATTTCTGTAGAGAAAAAGGAAGTTTGAGTGATTTCAAAATATATGATTTAAATGAGCTTTAAAACATGCATAAGATAAATGTGCATGATATATTGCATATTACTTGCCTTATATAGTTCATATATAATGTTGTCGTACTAACGAGCCATGAAGCTTTAAAGCTTATATCAAATGGCAAACATTTGTTGTGTTTATACTATTTTCAGGTGCCACCATTAATGAACCTAACTAGTTCATTAAGTGAAGTACTTAGTTAATTAAACTAAGTAGTTCACTAAAGGAAGCTACATTTGGACAAGGCACAAAGGCAACAAGACTAAGAAAGGAAAGTCTCCTCCTCCTCTCTTCATCTAATATACACGCCTACATACATATATAAATATATATTTTCAGATTTTTTTGAAAAAGACACATACACATGTATTCCAACGTACTACCGACACGTTATATATTTTACGTACGTACGTTAACGTCACACCATCATACTTAACTTATATTTATGAGTATATTCAGGTCTTATATCATATGATATAAGTCATGGTGATGACAAATTAAATACGACACGTTAAAAGGTTCTAAACCGAAAATTGTCGTATCGGGCGAATACCGAAACTTCGCCAACGTGTCACATACTTGACATAAATAGATGGCAAGCCCCTACACCTATCATTATTATTTTCGTGGCTATGATGCTATTTCCAGCCATAAAATCATTCCATGTTGGCACACACAAATCACCCCACATTAAGGCCAAATTGTGGAGATTCTAATTTCAATTTTATCACATGTAAATGGCGCCACTTTAATCAGCCTTATAAGCTGAATATTAAAGTTTATATTATGTATATTATGTGTAACATAATATATATAACATGTGCAAAAATTTGGAATTTAATTAGAGAAAAATCGGGTAATCGATAAACATCGAAAATTCGGTTTTCTACATACACAATACATGGAACATTTTTGGCACATCATACGACAGGTATCTAGACACTTTTTACATATGTCATACATCTTAAAGTATTCTAGAAAATTAAATTAAGGGCTGACTGGAATATAACATGTGTGTATTATTAAATGTGCACTATTTTACAAAGTTTGCAAAAATAAAATTCAGCACATGCATATACATGTTGTACACGCCTATACAGCTGAGATGGAGCATATGTGGAGCCTTGTTGGCATATTGATTGGTCAAGAATCAATCATACAATGTTGGTGATTTAAAGAAAGAAGCTACAAAAAGTAATGTTTCAAATTTTATCTCATTTGAAACACATGCTGAAAATTTCAGCATGTGTAGTTATAGCTGGCCGATTTTCATGATTAGTGAGCATATAATTTGTGTCTTGAAACATGTGATCAATTGGAAGAAGAATTGGAAGTAATTTGAATAAGATATAAAGTCATAAAGTGTGATATCTTGAATATCACACATGCTGAAAAATTTCAGCATGTGTGTGTATGCACCTTGGCCGATTTTGTGGTCACATTAGTGTCCAATTTCATTTCCAAAAATGATGAGAATATTTGCTACTAATTGGTGATTTGTTTTAAAAGAAAAATCAATGAAAATTTGGAAGAAATTTGAATTATATCACCATGTATCACATGCTGAAATTTCAGCATGACAAGTCCCCATTATGACCGAAATTTTTACCTTGTTTGGAGAAATTTTATCTTGCTTGATTTGGGTGATAATCTTATGAGTTATGGCAATTATTTTATGATGATTTTGGCACATGTTTTTTAGTGGAATTCTCAGATTTTCCAAGTTATCAAATAATGACAACATTCAACCAATCAATGAGTGCCAAGTAAGCAAAGGTTAAATGATCATCCAATGAGAAGGTGCCAAGTAAGCAAGATCATGTCACAATGATGCCACACATTCTCCCAAAGACTTAGAAGACAATTTTCAAGAGGGGGAGAGCACCTAGGGGGACGACCATTATGCTTAAAAGGAAAGTAAGAAGAGCAAAACAAAAGACAAAAACAAGCATTATACTCTTGAAGATCAAAACGCCTAAAGCCTTCTTCTCTCTACACTTCTTTCTTTCTTCTTTCTAAAAGCCTATTGTACTTACATTCATATTCTTGAATAGGCTTGTCTTAGACCACCACACATTCTATATCTTTGTAAAAGATTGATCAAGGTGTGATCAATCTTCAATCTTGCAAGGTGGTGGTGTTCGTGCGTATTGTATTCATCATACAAGGTTTGTAAAGGGTTGGAGTTGGTGTGTAACTCCATCAACCCTGTGGTAAGATGTATTTGTGTTGTGTGACTAGTGTGAACCGAGGAAGGTGTTCCTCGAAGACTGGAGTAGGTTGTTTATAACCGAACCAGTATAAAATTCTTGGTGTCATTTACTTTCAGCACTTATATTCTGTTTCAGCACTGTTTACTCTTTTTCATTACGTTTGTAAAAATAGTAAACGTTTTTCAAAAATTAGGAAACTTTCCAGAATCATAGTCACACGTCTTAGGGTTAATTTGGCACAAGTTTCAACCTTTTTGGATAAGTATAAGTCAATCAAACATCCAAAGATCTGAGACTAGTGCAGTCTGATTTTCAGGCTTGCAAAGGTTGAGACTTTGAGTGTATTTGATTAACTTCCCGAAAGAATTTTTCAAAACTGTTTCAACCCATTTAAATAAAACATATAAGGGGTTAGTGGTTAATTTCAGAGCAATTGGAGTTAAGTACAAATAGGAATAAATTTTTCAAACCAGTCTATTGTTTCTGGCAGATTTGCGCAATCTGACCACCAACGATTTTTGAAGGGGTTAAAGGTTGAATTTAAATCTGAAATTTTTAGGAGTCACTCATAACATCTGAGGATAAGTTCTCTCAAAATTTTAGAGTTTTTGAAGACCTAAAACCTAGTTTTAAAAACGTTTTAAAACTGGTCCTGAAAACAGAATCTGTTTTCAGAAGTTGAGTTTTTGATCAAAACAATTTAAAAAACCACACTTTCCGCACCAACTATTCAAGCCCCCCTTCTAGTGGTGCCTTGCAGATCCTACAAGTGGCATCAGAGAGCAGGAACACTCACTACAAAGGATCCAACGATTCAGTGAGATGGCAACCACAAATCTCAAAACCGAGCAAGAAGGTATGTCGAGCCAAAGGCCTCCTCTTTTTGACGGTGAGTCGCTTATTCAATGGAAACTAAGAATGAAGCTTTTTCTTATGTCAATAGATATTGATCTTTGGTCGATTATAGAAGATGGTCCTTTTGTTCCATCTAAGTTATCCACCGTAGACGGAGTCACACTAGAAGTTGTTAAACCTAGACAAGAATATACAAGTTATGATAAAAAGAAACTTAGCATGAATGCTAGGGCTATGCAATTGCTCTTAAATGGATTAAGTAAGAGTGAGTCTAGTTATGTCTCAAACTGTTCTAGTACACAAGAAATGTGGAGGATACTCGAAATGAAACACGAAGGCACAAGTCAAGTAAAAGAGTCAAAGATAAACATGCTTATGTCCACACTTGAGTCGTTTAAACTATTGCCTAATGAATCTATTGTTGATATGGATCTTCGTTTGACTAACATCTACAATTCTCTTGAGTCTCTTGGTAAAGCTTTTACCATGCAGGAAAAAGTACAGAAAGTCTTGCGAAGCCTTCCATCAGAGTGGGACCCTAAAGTAACCGCAATAGAAGAAAGCAAAGAAACGAACTCAATAAAGATGGAAGAGTTAATTGGATCACTTAAGGTGTATGAAAATAAACTCACCATATGGAAATCGGAATCATCTAAACAAGGTAAAGCTATTTCTTTTAAATCAAATGAATACGTCTCTACTTCTTCTGATCACGTAGATGATAGTGATTCTAAATCGGATAACGATGACCTAATTCTATGGGCTAAAGGTTTAAGAAAATTTATGAGAAGGTCATTTAGAAACAAAAATAAGGGCACTACGACTAAAAGAAATAAGAA
This sequence comes from Eustoma russellianum, assembly GCA_036186865.1. Classification (NCBI taxonomy): domain Eukaryota; kingdom Viridiplantae; phylum Streptophyta; class Magnoliopsida; order Gentianales; family Gentianaceae; genus Eustoma; species Eustoma russellianum. Next base: position 16,807,410 of record AP025053.1, read on the forward strand.
CAAGACAAATGATAAAGATGTTAAATGTTATGAATGTGGCAAACTTGGACATTTATCATATGAGTGCCCCAATAAAGAAAAGCAAACAAATAAATACCATGACAAGGAACGGAACAAGAATAGACTCGTCTCAGAATCCAAGCAAAGGAAACGTGCTCTAAAGGCCTCCACTTGGAGTGATACATCGGATTCCGAGACTGAAACCGAAGAAGAGACTGCACAATTATGCTTTGTGTCCAAAGCATCTAATGAGGTATCATCTGACTCTGATTCTGACTCTGAGCCTTCTAATGATGATCTTTTTAGTCAGTATTTAGAATTGCATAAATTCACTAAGACTCTCGCTAAGGAAAAGAAGCGATTAATTGAAGACAAGAAACTGTTAGAATCTTCTAACGAGAATCTTGTCGCTCAATTAAACGATTCAAAGAAAGAGTCATCATGCATCATTACTGCATTAAAGACAGAGATTTCATCATTAACCACTCAAAATAACGAAATGACTCAAGTTTGAAATCAAGGAATATAGACTTAGAGAAAATGATGAAACAGTTTGATACGGGATCTAATATGCTGCATCGTATTATCTTATCACAAAAGCATGATAGTGATAAAACGGGTTTGGGATACGTTGATACTAATGAAGTATCCACCAAACCAACTAAGTTTGTTGTGTCTAAGAAAGTAGACACCCCAAAGCCACAAACGGCGTCTAAGATGACGCAAAGACCTCTCCCTTCCTCACGCCCCACTTCTTCTTCATATCATGCGAAATACAATTTTGTACCATATAGATATGAAAAAAAAGAGTGATGCATACACGGCATTCATTTCATCCACGCACTACGCACACAAACACAAGGACATATCAAAAATGACCTACATACAATGAGTATAAGGGAGTCCTTGGTCAAAAGGTCTAAAGTGCATTCACCACATGTTTACTACAATGCACCTTCATCTACATTCTTGCCATTTGATAGACCGAGAAGGATCACCCAAGTATGGGTACCGAAAGGTACTTTTACCAAGAGGTGATTAACTAACTCGCAAGGACCCAAAGTTAAAAGGGTACCTAAATCATTCTTGAACATTGCAGGGAGCCCACACATCAAAAGATACATCCATAAAGTGGTTCCTTGACAGTGGCTGCTCGAGGCACATGACAGGTGACCCGAGCTTGTTCACAAAATTAAAGAAGGTCACAAAAGGCGGATCCATGACCTTTGGAGACAACAACGAAGGCAAGATCATCGGAAAAGGTACGATAGGAAATCCAAGCACTCTTCAAATCTCCAACGTCTATTTGGTAAGAAACTTATCTTACAATCTTCTTAGCATTTCTCAATTTATTGACAATGGCTTTGGTATGTGTTTCACTCACCCTTATTGCAATATAATAAATAAAAATAGAGAAACCGTTTTAAAAGGAAAACGAGAAGGTAACATCTTTATGCTTTCTATGGATGATATGGTAGATGCTAAAGTTAAGTGCTTTATGTTAAACGAACCTAATGTGAACTTATGGCATAGACGTTTAGGACACATTGGTATTTCCACACTAGAAAAACTCCAACAAAAGAACCTAGTACGAGGATTGCCTACACTTGATTTAGACAACTTTCAGTTGTGTGAATCTTGCACAAAAGGCAAACAAACACGTGAGTCACTTAAGCCTAAGAATGAAATAAGCACGATTAGAGTCTTAGAACTATTACACATTGATTTGTTTGGTCCTAGTCGCTCTACAAGCCTTGGTGGGCGCCACTATGCATGCGTGATTGTTGATGATTTTTCTCGTTATACTTGGACTTTATTTCTTGCACATAAGGATGATAGTGCCATTGAGATTGCAAAATTAATCAAACAGCTTGAAAATCAATACGGTGTCAATGTGAAAAGATAAGAAGTGATAGAGGCGGTGAATTTAAAAACAAAGATATGATTTCATTTTGCGAAGAAAAAGGAATCAAGCATGAGTTTTCGCCACCTAGAACTCCACAATTAAATGGAGTAGTAGAAAGAAAGAATCGAACATTACAAGAAATCGCTAGGACTATGTTATGCGAAAATAAATTGCCTAGATTTCTGTGGGCGGAAGCCGTAAATTGTGCATGCTACATAGTAAATCGCTTATCTATTAGAAAGAAAATAAACAAGACGCCTTATGAGATATTGAATGATCGCATGCCTAAGATTGACTATTTTCGTGTGTTTGGATGCAAATGTTTTGTTTTAAATACAAAAGATAATTTAGATAAATTTGAATCCAAATCAATTGAATGTATTTTTGTTGGCTATTCTATAAACTCAAAAGCATATAGATGTTATGATCCTCTCACTAGACAAATCATAGAATCTATTCATGTGAAGTTTAATGAATTTGGTGAGATTGATAAAGATAAAGAATATGATGATGACTTTGAATTGAAACCCGTGTTGAATGAAGATGATGGTACATTTGATATGCATGACATGAATGATACACTAGAAATGCATGATCACTTAGAAGTGCATGATAACATAGAAAATAATCAACCAAGATGGCATAGAGATCACCCACATGATCTCATCATAGGCGACATCACTCACGGTGTGCGACCACGTAGAAGAATAACATCGGATGAAATAAATCAATTTCATGCTATGATTTCCGAAATTAAACCCAAAAATGTGCATGATGCTTTGAGTGATTCTTCTTGGATTGATGCTATGCATGATGGGCTTAATCAATTCGTTAGAAATGATGTATGAGATTTAGTGCCACGACCACAAGATAAGACCATAATAGGCACAAAGTGTGTGTTTAGGAATAAAATGAATGAAGAAGGAAAGGTCGTTAGAAATAAAGCTAGACTTGTAGCACAAGGCTATAATCAAGAAGAAGGAATTGACTACGATGAGACATTTGCACCCGTAGCACGTTTAGAAGCTGTACGACTCTTACTTGCCATTGCTTGCATGAAAGATTTCAAATTGTATCAAATGGACGTCAAAAGTGCATTCCTAAATGGATTTATACAAGAAGAGGTATACGTGAAGCAAAGATAAATCGGATTTACTTATTATTCAAATCTACGTTGATGACATTATTTTCGGTTCTACCTCACATAGACTTGTTGAAGATTTTGAAAATTGCATGAAATCCGAATTTGAAATGTCTATGGGTTGGTGAACTTAACTATTTTCTTGGCTTGCAGATTAAGCAAACGAGTAAAGGCATTCACATAAGTCAAGCTAAATATATAAATGACATGATTAAAAAGTTCAACTTTGAAAATTTGAAACCATCCCCCACCCCTATGAGTGTCACTACTAAATTGGACAAAGATGAACATGGTAAAGATTTTGATAATGCCTTATATAGATCTATGATTGGTTCTTTGTTATATCTTACTGCTAATAGGCCTGATATCATGTTCAGTGTATGCATTTGTGCACGTTTTCAAAGTCAACCTAAGGTGTCTCACTATAATGCGGTAAAAAGAATATTCCGCTATATTAAGCACATGCCCACCTTAGGAATTTGGTACGATAAGGATTCCGAATTTAATTTACATGCTTATACTGATGCAAATTACGGTGGCTGTAAAATAGATAGAAAGAGCACGAGTGGCACTTGCCAATTTATAGGAAACTCACTCATTTCATGGTTTTCCAAAAAGCAAGCGTTACTTTGTCCACTACTGAGGCTGAGTACATGGCACTTAGCCTTTGCTGCACAGAGTTGTTATGGATAAAACAACAACTTTCAGACTTTGGAATTACCGTAAATAGAATTCCTATATATTGTGATAGTATGAGTGCAATTAATCTGTCTAAGAACCCCGTATTACACTCTAAGGCCAAGCATATAGAAGTTCGCTATCACTTTCTTCGTGATCACGTAAATAATGGTGATATCATCATAGATCACGTACGCACCGAAGCACAAGTAGCGGATATCTTTACAAAAGCCTTGAATCAAGCCACATACGAAAATCTGCGTTCTAAATTAGGCATGATTTCTGCTGATATGATTTGATTTGATTCTCTTTCCTTATTTACATGCATCTTTTGATTTACTTTCCAAAATAAAGGGGGAGAGAAAGCATGATTTAAGGGGGAGAGAGATACTGATTAGATACTGAATGCATAAATCAAGGGGGAACGTTTTGAAATTTAAAATTTAAAATTCAAATTTTGAATTTATGCATGATTAAAGAGGGAGCGATAGGATTTAAATCATGAGTATGTGTTATTTTGAAAATCATCAAAAGGGGGAGATTGTAGAGAAAAAGGGGGTTTGAGTGATTTCAAAATATATGATTTAAATGAGCTTAAAAACGAGCATAAGATAAATGTGCATGATATATTGCATATTACTTGCCTTATATAGTTCATATATAATGTTGCCGTACTAACGAGTCATGAAGCTTTAAAGCTTATATCAAATGGCAAACATTTGTTGTGTTTATACTATTTTCAGGTGCCACCATTAATGAACCTAACTAGTTCATTAAGTGAAGTACTTAGTTAATTAAACTAAGTAGTTCATTAAAGGAAGCTACATTTGGACAAGGCACAAAGGCAACAAGACTAAGAAAGGAAAAGCTCCTTCTCCTCTCTTCATCTAATATACACGCCTACATACATATATAAATATATATTTTCAGATTTTTTTGAAAAAGACACATACACATGTATTCCAACGTACTACCGACACGTTATATATTTTACGTACGTACGTTAACGTCACACCATCATACTTAACTCATATTTATGAGTATATTCAGGCCTTATTTCATATGACATAAGTCATGGTGATGACAAATTGAATACGACACGTTAAAAGGTTCTAAACCGAAAATTGTCGTATCGGGCGAATATCGAAACTTCGCCAACGTGTCACGTACTTGCCATAAATAGATAGCCAACCCCTACACCTCAAAAATCATTATTATTTTCGTGGCTATGATGCTATTTCTATCCGTAAAATCATTCTATGTTGGCACACACAAATCACCCCACATTAAGGCCAAATTGTGGAGTAACTAATTTCAATTTTATCACATGTAAATGACGCCACTTTAATCAGCCTTATAAGCTGAATATTAAAGTTTATATTATGTATATTATGTGTAACATAATATATATAACATGTGCAAAAAGTTGGAATTTAATTAGAGAAAAATCGGGTAATCGATAAACATCGAAAATTCAGTTTTTTACGTACACAATACATGGAACATTTTTGGCACATCATACGACACGTATCTAGACATTTTTTACATATGTCATACATCTTAAAGTGTTATAGAAAATTAAATTAAAGGCTGATTGGAATATAACATGTGTGTATTATTAAATGTGCACTATTTTACAAAGTTTGCAAAAATAAAATTCAGCACATGCATATACATGTTGTACACGCCTATACAGCTGAGATGGAGCATATGTGGAGCCTTTTTGGCATATTGATTGGTCAAGAATCAATCATACAATGTTGGTGATATAAAGAAAGAAGCTACAAAAGGTAATGTTTCAAATTTTATCTCATTTGAAACACATGCTAAAAATTTCAGCATGTGTAGTTATAGCTGGCCGATTTTCATGATTAATGAGCATAATTTGTGTCTTGAAACATGTGATCAATTGGAAGAAGAATTGGAAGTAATTTAAATAAGATATAAAGTCATAAAGTGTGATATCTTGAATATCACACATGCTGAAAAAATTCAGCATGTGTGTGTATGCACCTTGGTCGATTTTGTGGTCACACTAGTGTCCAATTTCATTTCCAAAAATGATGAGAATATTTGCTACTAATTGGTAATTTGTTTTAAAAGAAAAATCAATGAAAATTTGGAAGAAATTTGAATTATATCACCATGTATCACATGCTGAAATTTCAGCATGACAAGTCCCCATTATGGCCGAAATTTTTACCTTGTTTGGAGAAATTTTATCTTGCTTGATTTGGACGATAATCTTATGAGTTATGGCAATTATTTTATGATGATTTTGACACATGTTTTTAGTGGAATTCTCAGATTTTCCAAGTCATCAAATGATGACAACATTCAACCAATCAATGAGTGCCAAGTAAGCAAAGGTTAAATGATCATTCAATGAGAAGGTGCCAAGTAAGCAAGATCTTGTCACAATGATGCCACACATTCTCCCAAGGACTTAGAAGACAATTTTCAAGAGGGGGAGAGCACCTAGGGGACGGCCATTATGCTTAAAAGGAAAGTAAGAAGAGCAAAACAAAAGACAAGAACAAGCATTATACTCTTGAAGATCAAAACGCCTAAAGCCTTCTTCTCTCTACACTTCTTTCTTTTTTCTTTCTAAAAGCCTATTGTACTTACATTCATATTCTTGAATATGCTCATCTTAGACCACCACACATTCTATATCTTTGTAAAAGATTGATCAAGGTGTGATCAATCTTCAATCTTGCAAGGTGGTGGTGTTCGTGCGTATTGTATTCATCATACAAGGTTTGTAAAGGGTTGGAGTTGGTGTGTAACTCCATCAATCCTGTGGTAAAGTGTATTTGTGTTGTGTGACTAGTGTGAACCGAGGAAGGTATTCCTCGAAGACTGGAGTAGGTTGTTTATAACCGAACCAATATAACATTCTCGGTGTCATTTACTTTCAGCACTTATATTCTGTTTCAGCACTGTTTACTCTTTTTGATTACGTTCGTAAAAATAGTAAACGTTTTGAAAAAATTACGAAACTTTCCAGAATCATAGTCACACGTCTTAGGGTTAATTTGGCACAAGTTTCAACCCTTTTGGATAAGTATAAGTCAATCAAACACCCAAAGTTCTAAGACTAGTGCAGTCTGATTTTCAGGCTTGCAAAGGTTGAGACTTTGAGTGTATTTGACTAACTTCCCGAAAGAATTTTTCAAAACTGTTCAACTCATTTAAATAAAACATATAAGGGGTTAGGGGTTAAAATTTCAGAGCAATTGGAGTTAAGTACAAATAGGAATAAATTTTTTCAAAACAGTCTACCGTTTCTGGTAGATTTGTGCAATCTGACCACCAACGATTTTTGAAGGGGTTAAAGGTTGAATTTAAATCTGAAATTTTTAGGAGACACTCATAACATCTGAGGCTAAGTTCTCTCAAAATTTCAGAAATTTTGAAGACCTACAACCTAGTTTTAAAAACGTTTTAAAACTGGTCCTGAAAACAGAATCTGTTTTCAAAAGTTGAGTTTTTGATCAAAACAATTTAAAAAAACCACACTTTCCGCACCAACTATTCAACCCCCCTTCTAGTGGTGCCTTGCAGATCCTACAATTTCTCCATCTTGAAAATTCTCTTTTAAGTCCTTGGAAGAATGCCTTGTACAGATGTGACATCAACTTGCTTACTTGGCAACACTTGATTAGATGATTGTTTTGGGCTTGCTTACTTGACACTCCTTGATTAGATGAGATTTGTCATCACTTGATGACTGTACAAATCTGAGAATTACACTTAAAACATGTGTCAAATTAGTAGTAAAAACCTTGCCAATTATCACATAATTAATCCCAAATAATTTAGAAGGTAAATTGATCTCCAATAACACCAAAAATTCGGCCAGCTCTTTGATTCACATGCTGAAGTTTTCAGCATGTGCAATATTCTCAACATGTTCAAATTATTGCCATATTAGTATTACATTAATCCCTTGAAAATGGAAAAGCAAATATGTTAAAATCAAGACTCAATTTTCGGCCATACTAATTCACACATGCTGAATTTCAACATGTGTTATATTTGTGACATAGTTTGAAATATTACTTTGTGTAGCTCCCTCCATTATGTCACTAACCTTGTGTAGTCAATTCTTGACCAATCAAGATTTCAAATAAGCTCCACATAAGCTCCATCAAGCAGCTCTAGGCGTGTGATTCAACCTTGAACATGTGCTGAATTTATTTTTGTTAACTTTGTAAAATAGTGCACAATAATTATACACATATGGTATATTCCAATCAGCCCTAATTTGAATATTCTAGAACACTTTAGTATGTGTTTAATATGTAAAAAGTGTCTATATACATGTTACATGTCATGCCAAAAAAACGTTCCATGTGTTGTGTTCGTAGAAAACCAAACTTTTGACTTTCGTCGATTACGTGATTTTTCTCCGATTAAATTCAAACTTTTTGCACATGTTCTATATATTATGTCACATATAATATACATAGAATAACTTGAATATTCATCTCTAAAGTTAAAAGTGGCGCCCCATGTAACAAAAAAATTGAATTTGAAATCTCCACAATTTGGCCTTAATTGGGGGTGATTTGTGTATGCCAACATGGAATGATTTTATGGATGAATATACCATGTAAGCCAAAATTTGTGGCCATTTTTGAAGTGTAGGGGCTGGCCATCTATATATGGCAAGTACGTGACACGTTGGCGAAGTTTCGGTTGTCACTCGATACGACAATTTTCGGTTTAGGATCTTGTAACGTGTCGTAATAATTTTGTCATCACCATGACTTATATCATATAATATAAGACCTAAATATACTCATTAATATGAGGTAAGTATAGTGGTGTGACGTTGACGCACGTTCGTAATATATATATGTGTCGGTAATACATTGGAATATATGTGTATAGTGCCTTTTTTATATAAAAACGTGTGGTTTTAGAGGTAGAAGGAGACTTTCCATTTCCATGTTTGTTGCCTTTATGTCTTCTCCAAATATTTCTGCATTTAATGAACTACTTAGTTCATTTAACTAAGTACTTCACTTAATGAACTAGTTTAGTTCATTAATGGTGGTACATGAAAATAGTTCAAACACAACAAATGTTTGCCATTTGATGTAAGCTTTAAAGCTTCATGGCTTGTTAGTACGACAACATTATATATAAAGTATATAAGGCAGGTTGTTGCAAAAAAAGTGTCAAGTAATAAAATGTGTCATGCATTTCTTTAGCACACGTTATTTAAATCATACATTTTTGTGAATCACTCAAACCCTTTTTCTCAACATGTCTAAGAACTGTGACAATTGCTGTACAGCAAAGGTAATATCAGGCCTTGAGATGGTTAGGTACGACAGCTTGCCAATGAGACTTCTGTATCTAGAAATATCCTCAATCACTGTTGAATCTCCATACTGCAACTTGACACTTTTATCCATTGGAGTTTGGGCAGGTTTTGAGCTAAGAAAGCATGCATCGTCCAATAACTCCATGGCGTATTTTCTCTGACATAGTGTAATGCCTCCTTGATCTAGCAACCTCAATGCCAAGAAATAATGCAAGTCTCCTAGATCCTTTATCTGAAAAGTGGTATGAAGATAGTCCTTTAACTGTTGAATGGTTGGCAGTGAGGAGCTAGTCACAATGACGTCATCTACATAAACCAGTACAACTAGAAAAATATCTGTGGTAGCCTTAGTGAACAGAGTGTGATCATGCTGAGACAAAGAAAAACCTTGTGAATCAATGCATGAGTGAGCTTCGCATTCCACTGCCTGCTGGCTTGTTTAAGCCCATATCAGTGATTTTTGAAGTCTACATACAATATTGGGAGCATGATTGATGAGTCCTAGTGGGGGCTCAATGTATATCTCTTTAGAAAGATCTCCATGCAGGAAAGCATTGTTAACATCCAGTTGATGAATGAGCCAACCCTTGCTAGCAGCAGTGCTAATACCAGACTAACAGTTATGAGCTTGGCTACTGGAGAAAATGTATCTGTGTAATCAATACCTAGTTGCTGAGTGAATCCCTTAGCCACCAATCTTGCTTTATAGCACTCCACTGAACCATCAGCACGATATTTGGCATGTAAACCCACTTGCAGCCAATAGGAACCTTACCTGCAGGAAGAGGTACTAAAGACCAAGTGTGATTAGCATTGAGGGAATTAAGTTCTTGTTGCATAACATGGGACCAGCATTCATGCTGTGATGCCTCTTGATAAGTGATAGGATTAGGATTTACGCTAATATTAACAACATATGTCCTATACTCAGGAGATAATGAATCAAAGGATATAGAATGTTGAATAGAATGAGAGGTAGAACTTGAAGAAGACAGAATCAGTCAACACATTGCAATAATAATCCTGCAGATGGGAAGGTTTCTGCCTGTGTCTGATGGGCTCTACTTGCTCAAGAGGTGGAAGATCAATTGTAATAGTGGGGATAGGTACTGGAGGTGAAGGATTTTGAGCCTGTCTTTCTTGAGATGAAATATGAGGTGAAACTGTATGGGGTTGTGAATTAGCAAGAGACATTGAATGAGTTGAAGAGGGAGAAGCAGGTGACATGTTTGTAATGGATAGCATGGGTTCTAGAATGTGTGAGGTAGGCAAAGGTGTGAGATTAGATATTAAGGGAATGGAAGAGGGTACCTCAAGAACAAGAGGAGAGGTGTTTGCATAGGTATGAAAAGGAAAAACATGTTCTTGAAAGGTGACATGTCTTGATATAAATACACATTTTGTATTCAGATCTTGAAATATATAGCCTTTAGAGTAGAGGGGAACACCAAGGTATACACAAGATTTGGCTTTGTTATCAAATTTCCCTTTTGCGGTGCTGTGTTGGATGCAAATGCCTGGCAGCCAGAGACTTTCAAGTCATCATCAGAAGGGTTATAGTCATGATGGAAAAGGGTGTTGTTATCTAGGACTGGTTTAGGCAACAAATTGATAATGTAAGTGACGTGTTGGATGCAAAACCCCCAGAATTCAAGTGGGAGATTGACTTGGAATCTTAGTGGTCTAGCAACAGTAAGAAAGTGCTGATGCTTTTTTCTACCAATCCGCTTCGTTGGGGTGTGTATCGACAGCTTCTCTGATGCACAATGTTAGATCCGTAACACACTCTATATGGGGGGGCAATAGAGTGTTGGACAATTTTGCGGAATTTTCTTGTTTGGCTCAACTCAAATGGAATTCAAAATCAAAGCAAGAATGGGAGATGAGAGACAATAAATGAGTAAACCGGATATAGAGTGATTCAAATCGTATATGATTCTACTCCACTACCACTTTGTTGCCAAAGTGGATTTTCAAAAACTACTCTTCTTATTAAAGCTAATAAGAACAACCACACCAATATCTACACTAACACCTTAGTGTAAGAAACCACAACAACTTCTTGCACAAAACAACAACTAAAGCTTTAAGCAAGAACAACTTCTTGCTACAACTTCAACAAAGTTCTCTCAAGAACTTTCTCACAGTGGGTTAAATGAAGTAGTGGGGACACACTTTCTCACTAGTCTAAAAACAAGTAAGATATCAAATGTTTATGGTTCCTCTTATGTTAGACTCACTATCTCTCAATATACTACAATGAAGAACAAAGAAAGGCTTAACAAACTTTAAGCACTTTTACACATATGACAGAAATATATAACAATGAAGAATGAAGCTTGATGATGGTGAAAGTGTGTTTTTTCCTCATCTGAGCTTCATCCATTTATAGGAGGTGTTCACCACGTTCTTAGAGCCTCCACTATGTCTTAAACTCCATCAAATGTCATTAGTCTTTAGACATCCTATGGAGTGATTTGATCCTCAACTGCCACCTTAGAGAATCTTAGACATGGATAAAATAGTCAAAGAAGCATGTATTATGTTAGAGTAAAGTCCACAAGAAATAGATTGCAAAGAGAAAACACCATGAATCTCCCTTGGATTTTGTTCCAATGTTCATAAAAAATTTGAATTCTAGGGGATATTGATCGATTGAAGTGCCTGGGCTGAGAGATCGATGTCCTCCAGAGAGTTTCTAGTTTTGAACCTGCTTGACATCGATCGAACAAAGTCTCCCCTGGAGAGACTGATGTGACATCGATCGATCGATGTCTCCTTGACTGAGAGATCAATGTTGGACAAAAACTTTCTGGTTTGAAACTGCCTGACATCGATCGATTGAAGTCTCTCTTGTAGAGACTGAAGTGACATCGATCGATCGATGTCCCTAAATTTTAGGGTTCGATGTCTGATAGAGAGTTTTTGATTCTGGACTTCTGTTACATCGATCGATCGAAGTCTCACCTTTAGGGACTGAAGTCACTTCGATCGATCGATGTCTCCTGTTTTGAGAGATGGATGTTGGACATTAAAGTTCCAATCTTAACCCTTTTTAACCTAGTGTGTTTTTCTCATCTTTGCTTCGAATTCCAACTGTGGTATTCCTTTTTAACTTATTTAATACACCTTTTTACGTCATCAAAACATTTCATATTCCAACAATCTCTCCTTTTTTGATGATTTCAAAACCAAAACTTTAAAGGTGTTTAATTGAACACTTGCATTTGAGCTAGCTAAATATTTCAAACTTTGACATTTTACAACTCCCCCTTAGTTTAGTCTCCCCCAAGACATAAATCATGTAAACATATCCAAAACTCCCCCTCAACATGTAATCTTCCCAAAACTAATAAATATGATGAAAATGTCAAAATGCTCTCCCTCAACCAAATCATGCATCACGTGCAAGTGCATCATGCAATATTTTCAACTTGTGTGCCGAATATGCCAAAATTTTAAGTAAGCATATTATACATTTTCATTAAACAATCAAACAACTATATTCTATTAAGCAAGCAAGCATACCATCAACATTGTAGGATTACCAATACCAAGCAAGTATACCAATGTCAACCAAAAACAATACCAGTTTCTCCCCCTTTCTGAAAGCATCAAAAACCAATAATAAAGGATAAACAACAATATCATTAATATAATACGAAGTTTTAGATACACAATAAAAATCAACTTCTAAACCTTATCCTATAGCTAATAGGGAATTATGGGGAACGAGGAACTCTATTCTTCGTCGGAGGAGAAACATAGTCCGGATATGGCCGCCTTGATTTTGGTCTTGAGTTTTTTGTACTTGGACTTTGGAATGTTTAGCTTTTTTTGTAGCGTCGTGACTTGAGCATTGAGCTCCGTTTCTAGCGTCTTGACCCTTTTCTAGATTTTTGTTGTCTTTCTCAAGATCATCAATCCGAACCCGTCCCTTGGTGAGATCATTCCCCCATTGATCCAATATATTATGTAGCACATTTCTTTCGTCCTCAGAATCAAATGGTAATTCAGAACCACTACCTTCCTCCATCAGAGATTTTCTCTTATCCACTCAGGAGGTAGGGCTTGGTATATGTTTGAGGTTGAGGCTGAGGTTTACTAGGAGGCTCGGTGGGATGTGTTGGAGGAACAAGTTCTTCGGTAGGAATGTTCTCGGCCTCTTCCTCCTCCCGTTCATTTTGGCCTCCCCTTCTTTGTGCTTCTTCCTGAGACTTGTGGATTTGTTGGATGTTAGCTTTTGTGTAATAGTCCTTGGCAGCTATCTTTTCTGCATAAGTCTCATCCAACACCACATTCGCCTTTCTTAGCAATCTATAAATTAGATTTCTATATAGGAGGGCTTTTGATTTCTTAATGACCGCCTCCATTACATTCACAAAGAATATCTCTCCAAAATTTACTTGTTCCCTCATGGCTATATGATAGACAATGTAAAAATGTAAATTACTTGGGAGTTTTGCCGATTTACCATTGATACAAAAAGTGACAATGGCAAGCAAAACACAGTATACCAAAGGCATATTATTAGTTTTTCGGGTGGGATGGAAGCCAAGGAAGGTTTTTAACTCATCTTCGGTCACCTTATACTTATAGTTGTCCCATTTCCACAGATCAAAATCATCTAAACCTTCATCCGGAACACCCAAAAGCTCATTTATGGTTTTTGTATCAAATGCTACAACTTGACCATTTATGACCAAATTCAAGGAAAATGGCATCCCATAAAGGTATTCTACCCATAAATTAGCATAAAATAACCGAGTGTATTGGGTAGACATACAATACATTTCGGAAACCTCCCAAATAGGTCTCCATTTAGATCATCAAACCAATTGATGATTGGTCTCAATTCCTCATTGCTCAAAATGTCTTGAATTTTGAGCAATTTCAATGGAATAGTGGACCTGTTCTTTTCCTCCCATTCATCAAATAATGTATGAGCTCTCAATGATATGTATGAGAATTTACCTGGACCTAAAGGTTCCTCTAAGGCATGCTCATACTCACTAGACTTTAACCATGGAAAATTGTTGAGTTCAAGCCGGCTCCTCTCCTCCCTTATTATGCTTTCTTGGGAAGTGTCTATTTTCTTCTAAAGTCCCTATGTTCTAGACCCAGTTGGGACTTGGGGATGAGATTGTTGAGGAACATTTTCCTCTTCATGAGAGGTTATCTGTCTTTTGGAAGCACTTTTCGTTTTTGATGCCATTTTTGAAAGAGGATGATTAGAGCAAGAGAAGCTTCAAGAGACTTGATGTAGGTGAAGAAATCGATATAGAAATCAAGTGGGTGAAGGAGAAAAACGAGTTTTATTGCAGGATTTTGTGGTTGGAAGGCCGGATTTTTGGAGAAAATGGCAGAGAGTCGCGATGAAGAGGATGAAAGTGAAGGATTTTTTGGTTTTCACAGCTTTTATACACCTTGTGTCTGATGACATCGATCGATCGATGTCGTGGACTTCGATCGATCGATGTCTGATGTTACATCAGTCTCTGAAACAGCTACATAGATCGATTGATGTATGCTGATTTCTGTCTTTTTGGCAATTTGGCCCTCTAAACATTGTTTATCATCCCTAATCTTGTTCTAATGGATTCGAATATCTCAGTAGGAAGGGATTTGGTAAAGATGTCCACTAGTTGGTCATTGGTTGGAACAAATTCAACACATACTAATCCTTTTTGGATACAATCCCTTATAAAATGATGTCTTACTTAAATATGTTTGGTTCTACTATGGTTTACAGGGTTTTGTGCTATACTTATGGCTGAAGTATTATCGAATAAGATTGGAACTTCATCAAACTTGACATTGTAATCATTCAAGGTGTTTATCATCCAAAGTAATTGGGCACAACATGAAGCGGTCGACACATATTCGGATTCCGCTGTTGAAAGTGACACGCTATTTTGTTTCTTAGAAAATCAAGAGACTAAGCAATCTCCAAGGAATTGACATGTACCAAAGGTGTTTTTCCTATCGGCTAGGTTTCTGCCGTAGTCGGAGTCACTATACCCTCTTAAATCAAAATAACCATTTTTGGAATAAAATAACCCGAAGTTCAAAGTTCTTTTAAAGTACCTAAAAATACGTTTAATGGCAACTGGATGCGATTCCTTAAGCATACTTAGAAATCTAGCACATAAGCACACAACATGCAAAATCTCCGGTTTACTAGCGGTTAAGTAAAGCAGAATACCAATCATACCCCTATATTTCGTTACCTCAACCGGTTTTCCTTTTCATCTTTGTCAAGCTTTGTACTTGTGCTCATCGGTGTGCTACACTTTTTCTAACCTCGAACTTGTATTTCTTGAGTAAATCCTCTGTATACTTTGTTTGAAATATGCATACTCTATCTTGAGTTTGCTTTATTTGAAGTCCAAGGAAGTAATTGAGTTCACCCATCATGCTCATCTCAAATTCTCCTTCCATCAATTTAGCAAAATGCTCACAAATAGAATCACTAGTAGCACCGAATATAATATCATCCACATAAATTTGAACAAGCAATTGATGGTTTCCTTGTTCTTTAATAAAAAGAGCAGTGTCGACTTTTCCTCTTGAAAACTCATTTTCAAGTAGGAAGTTGCTTATTCTTTCATACCATGCCCTAAGAGCTTGTTTAAGTCCATAAAGGGCCTTTTTGAGTTTAAATACATGATTTGGATAATCATAATTTTCAAACTCCGGTAGTTGAGCTACATACACTTCTTCTTGAATTATTCCATTCAAGAATGCGGATTTCACATCCATTTGATATAGTTTGAAATCTTTATAGCATGCATATGCTAATAGTATTCTAATAGCTTCTAACCTAGCTACGGGCACAAGAGTCTCATCATAGTCTATACCTTCTTCTTGTCTATATGCTTGAGCTACTAACCTAGCTTTGTTTCTAGTGATGTTTTCTTTATCATCCATTCTATTTTTAAATACTCATTTAGTACCAATTATGGGGTGATAACTAGGTTTAGCCACTAACTCTCAAACATCACTTCTTTCAAATTAACTTAGTTCTTCTTGCATGCCTAATACCCAATCTTCAACATTTATAGTCTCTTTCATATTTTTAGGCTCAACTTGTGAAATGAAGGCATTTTCATTAAATTTTCTTCTAGTCAATATGCCTTGACTTGTTTCTCCTAATATCAACTCTCTTGGATGGTCTTTTGTATACTTATATGAATCTGGTAAATTTGAAGTGTCTCTTCTCACTTCTTCATTTTCAACCTTAGGTTCATTTTCAAGTGGATCAATCCTAAGGTCAAAGACAATATTTCCTTTTGGATTCTCAAATTTTTCTATATGACTCACTTCAATTATTTCTTCTTCATCATCATCATTTATGCATGGTTCATCCTCAAGGAGTTCACTAAACTTGACATGAATTGATTCTTCAACTTTCATTCTCCTTTTGTCATATACTCTTAAAGCATTGCTATTTTGAGCAAATCCCATAAAGATCCCTTCATCTGCTTTGAAATCGAGTTTATCCAAGTTATCTTTGGTGTCAAGTATGAAACACTTACAACCAAGTACCTTGAAATAACTAATATTTGGTACTCTACCTTTCCAAAGTTCATAGGGAGTTTTTTTGAGAGATGGTCTCAAGTAAACTCTATTTATCATATGACAAGTGGTATGGCCCAAAAATACTTGGGTAGCTCAAATTCATTTAGCATTGTTCTATTTTTTCTTTCCGCAACACCATTTTGTTGAGGAGTTCTTGGAGCTGAGAAATCGTGTCCATAACCTATGGATACAGAAAATTCTTGAAACTCACAATCAAACTCACCACCTCTATCACTTCTAATTTCCTTAATCGTGTTTTTTTTTGATTTTATAATCTCCTACAAAGTTTTATAAACTCTTGGCATGCATCATCCTTTTTAGCTAAAAACATGACCCAAGTGTACCTAGAGAAGTCGTCTACCACCAGAAAGGTGTAATGTTTTCCATCTAGACTTGCCATACCAATATCTCCATACAAATCTATATGAAGCAATTGTAGAGGTTTGGTGGTGGAGATTTTACTTTTGGGCTTGAAGCTTGCTTTAACAAGCTTTGCCTTTTGACAAGTGTCACATAAGCCATGTTTTTCGAAATTCAATTTTGGAAGATGTTGGACCTTTTTATTTTTGCAAATCTCTTTGAAATTTTTGAAACTTATATGTCCAAGTCGTCTATGCCATAGTTGAGTTAAATCATTTTTAGCAACTAGGCAAGAAACCTTCTGTTATATCAATTCATGTGTGCTAAATTTATAAACATCATTTTTCCTAATAGCCTCAAAAACAAATTTATCATTCTTTTTCATAATGCATTTTCTTTTCACAAATTCAACTTGAAAATTAGCATCACATAGTTGGCTAACACTTATCAAATTATATTTAAGCCATTCTACATATAATACATTATTAATAGTGAAAGAAGAGTTAACAATTTCTCCATGTCCAAGGATTTTGCTCTCCCATTGCCAAAATGCATCGTTCCACCATCTTGGAGCTTGAGCTTGGTGAACAAAGTTTTGTCTCCAGCCATGTGTGTTGAACATCCGTTGTCCATAAGCCATTTGGTTCCTTCTTCTTTGGCTACTCCATTTATATTGAGAGCCTTAAGGTCATTTCCGATTGCCATGAGACAAGTACGTTGTGCTTTTGGATTCTCAACTATTGCAACAAGTCCAACATACTTGTCTTCACTTTCTTCTCCTTCTGATTCGGAAAGGAGATCATCCCACGTGGTTATCTTCACATTTAGGGCTTTATTCTTTTGAGGAAAGACCATCTTTCCTTGCTTTTGTGGCTCCTTGACGTGGCAATCGGCAATGAAGTGACCGGTTCGACCACGCCTATAGCAATTTTCACTTGCTTCTTTGTCCTTGGGTGGTCTCTTGAAAAACTTCCTCGCTTGGGCCTTGTTTCTTGTGGCCATTCTTCTAAATTTTCTTACTAAAAGAGCAACTTCCTCATCTGATTCATTGGACTCTACCACCAATCCTTTGTGTGATGCTTGTGCGAGCTTGATAGGGTTCATCCTATTTTGTTCATCAAAAAGAATTTCATGAGTAAGAAGATTATCGAATAGCTCATCAAGGGTAAGAGTCTTAAGATTCTTTGATTCGGTGATGGCGGTGACTTAAGGTGTCTATTCTCTTGGCAAAGAGTTGAGGAGTTTTGAGACAAGGTCTTCATTTCAAATTTTCTTGTCCCCCATGGAAAGTTGATCCTCTATTTGAGTGAATCGGTTGAATGTCTCCTCAATCTTTTCACCACTCTTTATCCCCAAACATTTTATATTCCTTCATGAGCATTAGTCTTTTGGCCATTCTTACTTGTTCAATCCTTCATGTATCCTTTCCAGCCTTTTCCATGTTTCATGGGCTGTTTTAAGACCTTGAACTCTTATGAGCCAGTGGTGGTAAGAGCATTTGAAATAATATCGAATGCTTTGCTATTTATGGCAAAGTTTATATTTTTTTCATCGGTGTAGTCATCCTAATCTTTGAACATTGATTCTCCTTTTGAGTTGGTAATTATAGGAACTTCGATTCCTTTAACAACGGCTCTCCATATATCAAATCCACAGCCTTTCAAATGATTGAACATTCGAAATTTCCACAAGAAATAATTTTGGGCATCAAACATAGGTGCTTTAGTGTTTGATCCTGAGCATAGTGCAGTTGGCTTGAAAGTTGAGGTGTAGGATGAAGAGGTTGTCATTGCCATGATTTTTAACCTTGCTACTTGCAAAGATTGGCCAAGCAATCAAGGCTAGGCTCTGATACCAATTGTTAGGTCCGTAACACACTCTAGAGGGGGATGAATAGAGTGTTGGACAATTTTGCAGAATTTTCTTGTTTGGCTCAACTCAAATGGAATTCAAAATCAAAGCAAGAATGGGAGATGAGAGACAATGAATGAGTACACTATTGAGAAATATGTTTGGATAATTTTCAAAGTCATGATTTTAAGTGGCGAATACTCAAAAAATGTCACACATGGTGTTATATGTGGTTAAAAGTTGAAAAGTTGACATCGATCTCTCAGGTTGTTGCACATCGATCGATTTATGTACATAGATCTCTCACATCGACCAATCCATATAAGGCAGTGAAAGTTCAAAACCTTACTGTGAGACGTCGATCTCTAAACCTGAGACACATCGATCAATCGATGTACATCGAACCCTCACTTCGATCGATTGATGTAGGTCAGAAACAAATTCTGAACCGTACTGTGAGGCATCGATCTCTGAAACTGAGGCACTTCGATCGATCGATGTCTAGGGTTTTTAGAAATAATTTTCTAAAATGTGTTAAAATTGTTGTTTTCATTGGTATATAATTTATACATGCTCATTATGTGAATCTTATGTGATTTTGATGATTTTAAATGTATTGTGACTAACGTGCCTTGGAAGTTTCTACAACTTACCAAAAAGGGCAAATTTGGTATTTTGAGTTTTGTAGAACGTCACATGGTGAAAATATTTCAAGGATGTATTCTTATACTGTTTATCATGACAAAGGTGATATCATAATTATTTCTGACCATCCGGGTCATTTCTAGAGTTTTCATATACCAGGGGTATTTTGATCATTTCACCCCTGAGGGTATTTTTGGTATTTTCACTCAAGGAATCTCTTGCGCATATTATTATCTTCATTCTGGAGCTGATTTATTATTAACTTGAAGATAATATGGTGATTCTTTATCTTATTCTCTCACATGATGATATTATTGACTATAGCTGGATATGTGACGATTTGAGATGTCACATTCTATTTTTTCTTGAAGACCCTTTTATATATGTTATAAGAGCATATTTTTCATCATTATTCAGAGATATCAAAGGTGTTATGATGACAATCAAGGGTCTGATGAGGATCAAGGGCCCCATCAAGAGGTCAAGGGTCCTAAGACAAGAAGGAGGGCAAGAGAACTTTGTCATCAAGTTGCCACCTTCTTGTATAAGCATGTTCAAAATGAACCTAAGGTTCCATGGGTTCACTTCATTGAACCCACTCTTTGAACGTTGATGCATATGCGTGTGTGTTTTATTATCTTGTTCCTTGTGATCTTTGTTTTATGTCTTTTCTTTGTAGGTAAATTAGGTACATGAAAATCCAAAATAAAATGGAGGCCCAAAATAAGCAACATAGGCGTGTGTGGCAAAAAGGAAGACAAAAAAAAGAATGTTGTCTTCACAAAGACAAATTCAAATGTGTCCAAGATGGAATCTCTTGTTCAAATTGAAGTCAAAAATCATCTCCAACATACATCAAGGGGGCGGCCATTTTGAAGCAAATGGATGATGATCAAATTGAATATAAGTTCAAAGCTAGACTTGAATTTAAATTCGACCATGATTTGAATTCAAATTTCAACCAATTGGAGACTTAAAATTCAAGAGGAATTCAGCTACCATATCATCCAATCTACACGCCATTTTGAAGGAGAAAGGGAGGATAAAACCCAATTCAAATTGAATCCAAGTTTGAATTCAAATTCAAACTCAATTTGAATTCGAATTTCAACCATCTTTTGAATTCAACTCCAGCCATATTATCATCATCAAAATCAGATTTCAAGAACTTCTTAGACATGTTAAACACAGCTGAAGATAGATGGAGGATAAACAATCAAACAAATTCAAACTCCACTCAAATTCAAACTCAATTTGAATTCAAACTTCACCCAACTTTTGGATTCAAGTTCAGCCCTATCCTAGTCATCAAAACAGCTCCACAATGCCTCATTTGCTGATCAAACACACGGCTGGAAAAGGAAGAGTTCAACCAGATTTTAGCTAGGATTTTTCAAGTTATTTTTGAATTCAAATAATTAGCAAATTCAAGTTCAATTCAAATGTTTTCTAGCTATTTCTTTTAGATAATATCTGATTATTTTGAAGTGTCTTAGGCATCTATAAATAGGCCCTTTGTCCGATTTGTACAAGCACCTTTTGATGAATAAGAATCCTTGATATTTCTTTCACTTTGTGTGAGACTTTGTTTTCTTGGTTTTGCATTAAAAACCTAGGTTAAGATCCTTCAAGGTTGAGCATTTTGAAGGTGTTGCCATTGCTTAAAGGTGCTGTCCAGGAGGGCCATATTGGTTTGCCTGATCAACGACCATCTTGAAGTGTTGGTCTTGCTCGTTTTAATCCACACGTTTTTTATTCACTAAGGAAGCAAGGGGAAGTTTTCTTCCTTGTGCCTAACCCTTTGTGAAGGACGTTTGGAAGGTGGAATTGTTGGAGCCCACGAGTTGCACGCATCAAATTGATATCAGAGACAGGTTACTCTACATTTCCTTTTCGTTTGAGTCTAGTCATTTCAGTTTCAGTTGAGTCCTTCTTCTACCCCACTCTACACGCCATTCTCTTGCATTTCATACAAAAAAAACAAAACGTCCACTTTGTTGAGTCATTTGCATTTTTGTTGAGTCTTGTTCTTCATCATTCTAGCATCCTTTCTTTTATATCCAACTTGTGCATCAAACATCTGAAATCTTGTCATTCAAACTTGAACAATTAGGGTTTGAGCATTTAGAGTGCATTCAGCTTTCTTTTACTACAACCATCAGCCTATAAAGCGACCTCAGTTTCAAATCATCTTGTTGCTACCGAAGCTTTTAGTTGGTGATGATTGTATGCATCTTGTGATTCGCATTGTGATTGATTTCATGCTTTAAGTCAAGTAGTCCTACGTGTGCTTGTCTTCATAACCCATTTTCAACAACAAGCACAACCCTAATCCTAGCCCCACACCCCACGGCCAACCAGCCCCACCCCACCCCAACACCAAAACTCACCAACCTGATTCCAAACGACCCTATTTACAACCCCAACAAAAAGCCCCAAACCAATTTTACCAAACACAATCAGAATCTAAAGATCCCAATTCATTCAAATAAACCCTAACCCTATAATTTGAATTTTGTTCAAATTCTGCCCTAAACCAACCAATATCTAAATTGACCACACCAATCATCAATTACCAACCACAAATAGCCATAGACACCAAACAATCAACTCCCAAACCCCAATCCAGCAAATACCCAAAGCGTTTAAAAACGACCTAGCTTGAAAACCCTAACCCTAATTCCAATTCTATCCAACCTCCATTTCCCTCACTTTCCAAGGATATTTTCTTGCAATTCAAGGTTGCAAACAGCAATTTTAAATACATTGCACTATTCTATCCAAAAACGAAAGTGCTAAGTGCAAAACGCGTGAAATTTCAATTCTGACCCTAGTAAAAAAAAGAGAATCTGAACCTTGGTCAATTGAAATAGCAAGGAAGAAAAAGAAAAACAAAAGAACAATAGAAAAGAAAAAGGGCAAAACGTTTGTGCATTGCGTGGAAAATTTTTTGGTACGATTTGCAAACCTTGGAAACCGTATTTCGTTCCTTGCTACATACAACCGCCCTACTCTCCTTATCCTACTCTTCTTGAAACAATCACACACTTGGTTGCTCGATTGTTGCATGACTTGAACCATTTTTTGGATAGTAAGTGCATAGAATCAAAATTAACTAAACATTGTCCACGGCAACCCTTAGTTTATCTTTGGTCCAGCCTTATACATCAACTTTGGTTGCTTATTTTCTTTGAATCTTAGTAGAAAGTTCAAGTTTGTGTTCATTTCAATTGATTCTACTTTGATAATAATTGCTGCAACTTGAACGCAAAAAGGAAGAAACAAGTGGAGAACACTGTGATTTGAAGAAGCATTGGTAATACACTTTCTTATTGATCACTTTGATCCTTCTTAACTTCAGGTTATCCAAGAGCCAAAGTGGTAAGAGAGTGGAAAGACGAGAAAGCGGAGTGTTCATAGTTTGTTTTTGTTTTTGCTAATCCCTTAACGTTTGCTTGTCTTTGTGTTAGTTTGCTTCTTTTCTTCTCTTTTCGTTTTTAATTGATCACTTTAGGTAAAACATGGATAGCAGCACTCACTCAGCATCTAGCAAGTCCAAAGAGGCCGAAACTGTTGACAACACGCAACAACAAATGCTGGAGATGCTTAAGAAACTCATGCATGACAATGAGGTAATTAAGCATCGCTTGGAAGACATGGAGCGAAGCTACAAAACAAGTGATGGCCAAGGTAAAAGCAGGGCCATTCCCTTACCACAACCTAGGCGCCACCCACCAGAGGAAGTTGAAGATGACAACCTTAGACCGCCACACATCGAGGCAAGAAGGTTTGTTCCTCCCACACAACCGAGAAGGTACGCTCCAAGAAGGTATAATGATGATTACATTCTATTTGAGCATGATGATTATGACTTTGATGACCACCCTCCCCGTGGTTACCAAAGACGCCAAAATCCCCTTTTCTCGCAAGATGACGATTTTCTCAAAACAAAAATGAATATTCCCACGTTTTATGGTAAAAGTAATGTGGAGGAATATTTAGAATGGGAAACGAAAGTTGATTTAATCTTTTCTTGTACCAATTACAGTGAATTACAAAAAGTGAGGTACACATCTATTGAGTTTTCTGGTTATGCACTAAATTGGTGGACAAATTTGTGTCGTAATAGAACTAAGACGAGGCAACCTCCAATTGCCACTTGGGAAGAAATGAAGTTCGAAATGAGACAACGTTTTATCCCAAACAATTATGAGAGTTCTATTTTCACGAGTTTGCAAAACTTACGTCAAGGTTCCAAAAGTGTAGACGAGTATTATAAAGAGTTAGAAATTTTGTTGGAAAGGTCTAACTTGCAGGAACCTGAAGAAGCCACCAAGGCTCGTTTCTTGCATGGTTTAAACAGGGAGATTGCACAAAGGGTTGACCTTCAACCTTATCTCGACCTCACAACCATGGTCCATATGGCGGAAAAGATTGAACACCAATTAAAGGTACGTAGTTCCTCCAATTTCAATTCCACTTATCGTACTAATCACTCTTCATCAAGATTTCCTAGCAAGCCTTCAGGAACGGGAAGTTCACGGCCTATAGGAGGCCAATCACGTGACCAAGGTGCGTCACAAAGAATGGACAATCATGTGCAATCCACACAAAGGAGAGATGACCACAACCAACAAAAGGCTCCTACCAGAAATTCTTCTGATCCCTCAAACAGGTTTAGAGACATTAAATGTTATAAATGTCAAGGACGTGGTCACATAGGAAAAGAGTGTCCTAATGCAAAACGAATCATGTTAATTGAGGAGACAAACGAATATGTGTCTGAGTCCGAGCATGAAAACGAGTCTGATCATGATAATGATATTGAACCTGAAGAGGATCTAGGCGCATTAGATGATTTTGACACTAAGGAGTTTCTTGTTGTGCGTCGAACTTTAAATGCATATCCGAAATTAGATGATCACGAACAACATCGAGAAAACATTTTCCATATTCATTGCATGATAAATGGTAAAGTGTGCAGCATGATCGTTGATTCCGGTTCTTGTGCGAATGTGGCTAGCATCGAATTAGTAAGAAAACTGAATTTGCCTATGACTAATCATCCGCATCCTTACAAACTTGCATGGCTAAATGATTGCGGTGAAGTTAGCGTAAGTAAACAAGTTTTGATTTCTCTTAGCATTGGTAGTTACAAAGATGATGTTTTATGCGATGTTGCACCAATGATGTTAGTCATATCTTACTTGGTAGGCCATGGCAATTGGATCAACATGTGACATATGATGGTTATTTTAATCGTTATTCTTTCAAATTGAATGGCAAACAGTACAAATTGCATGCACTTCCACCACACAAAGTCCACGAGGATCACCAACGCATGTCTAAGTCTAGGGCCGATCCTAAGGAAAAAGAAGACGAGAGAAAATTCGTGGAATGTATGAAAAGTGAGAACAAAAAACAAGAGAGCAAGGGAAAAGAGGTAGTGTCCCTAAGTGTCAACGAGTCCAAAAAGAAGTGTGGGTATTTCGCAAAGAAAAGAGAGGTCACACGTGCCCTTTACAACAACCAAACTGTCCTCATCATCATCACAAAGTCGTGTCACCTTGCCCTAGAAGAACTCCCACCAAACTTACCTACCTCAGTTGCGTCCCTTATCCAAGAATATGAAGTTCTATTTCCCTCCGAACCACCATCCGGATTACCACCCATTAGAGGAATAGAACACCAAATCGACTTTGTCCCAGGAGCCGTGTTACCCAATCGCCCAGCCTATCGAGCCAACCCCGAAGAAACCAAAGAAATCCAACGGCAAGTAGAGGAACTCCTAGCGAGTGGACAAGTCCGAGAGAGCCTAAGCCCATCTTCCGTCCCAGTCATTTTAGTACCCAAAAAGGATGGAACGTGGAGAATGTGTACCGATTGCCGAGCCATAAACAAAATTACCGTCAAGTATAGGTACCCCATACCTAGGCTAGACGATATGTTGGACATGTTGCACGGATCTAAATTCTTCACCAAAATCGACCTTAAGCAAGGGTACTTCCAAGTACGCATTAGAGAAGGGGACGAATGGAAGACTGCATTCAAAACCAAGTTTGGACTTTATGAGTGGTTAGTGATGCCCTTCGGGCTCACCAACACCCCTAGCACCTTTATGCGGCTAATGAATGAAGTCTTACGAGCGTTCATAGGCAGATTTGTGGTTGTTTATTTTGATGATATCCTAATCTATTCCCAAACCATAGAAGATCATCTTGACCATATTAGAGCCGTTTTTGAAAAGCTTAAGCAAGAACAACTTTACGCCAACTTTAAGAAGTGCTCCTTTTGTTTAGAACACGTAGTTTTTCTAGGCTTTGTCATTTCGGCTGAGGTAGTAGAAATGGATGAGGAAATGGTTAGGTCAATTGTGGAGTGACCTATACCTAAGACTGTAGGGGAAGTTCGCAGTTTCCATGGACTTGCAATTTTTTATAGACGATTTGTCAAAGATTTTTCTTCCATAGCTGCACCCCTAAATGAAATTGTGAAAAAAGATGTGCCTTTTAGGTGGGAAGAGCCACAACAACAGGCATTTGATGAACTTAAACGTAGGCTGACCACTGCACCCATACTTAGGCTACCAAATTTTGACGAGACGTTTGAGATCGAGTGTGATGCAAGTGGAGTGGGTATAGGTGCAGTTTTGACCCAAAGTAAGAAACCCATAGTCTATTTTAGTGAAAAGTTGAAAGGAGCTGCATTGAATTACTCTACCTATGATAAGGAACTTTATGCCCTCGTGAGATCCCTACAAACTTGGCAACACTATCTTTAACCTAAAGAGTTTGTGATCCACACTGACCACGAAAGCCTTAAGTATCTTAAAGGGCAGGGAAAGTTGAACAAAAGACATGCCAAATGGGTAGAGTACATAGAACAATTCCCTTACGTGATTAAGTACAAACAAGGAAAGGACAATATAGTTGCCGATGCACTCTCTAGGAGATACACGTTAGTAACTACATTATCCTCACGATTCTTAGGATTCGAATCACTTAAGGAATTGTATCCAAACGACCATGACTTTGGCACCATTTTTGAGGCTTGTAAAGATGCACCCTTTGGGAAATTTTACATACATGGGGTTATCTTTTCAAAGAACATAATTTGTGTGTTCCCAAACATCCCTACGAGAAGCATTGACTAGAGAAGCCCATGGGGGAGGTTTAATGGGTCATTTCGGAGTGTTCAAAACCCTTGAGATTCTTAAAGAACATTTTTATTGGCCCCACATGCGCGTAGATGTCGAAAGGTTATGTGGTAGTTGCATCACTTGCAAACAAGCCAAATCCAAGTCCCAACCACATAGCCTTTACACACCTTTACCCGTCCCTGATGCCCCTTGGATTGACATCTCCATGGACTTTGTTTTAGGACTTCCTAGGTCTCGCGGAAGACGCGATAGCATTTATGTTGTGGTTGATCGATTTTCAAAAATGACACATTTCATTGCATGCAGGAAAGTTGATGATGCCACACATGTTGCTGATTTGTTCTTCAAAGAAATTGTGAGATTGCATGGCATGCCACGTACAATTGTAAGTGATAGAGATAGAAATTTTTTGAGTCATTTTTGACGTGTTTTGTGGGCTAAACTTGGTACACAATTGTTGTTTTCAACCACCGCACACCCACGAACTGATGGACAAACTGAAGTCGTTAATCGTACTCTTTCTCAACTTTTGCGTGCCATTTTGCAAAAACACATTAAACATTGGGAAGATTGTTTACCATATATCGAATTTGCATACAATAGGAGTGTCCATCATGGTACTTTGCATAGTCCATTTGAAATCGTGTATGACTTTAATCCCTTGTCTCCCCTCGATTTGATTCCTATTCCCGTGCATGAACGTTCTAGTCTTGATAGTAAACAAAAAGCGGAAAAGATAAAGAAACTGCATGAACAAGTTAAAACACAACTTGTAAAGAAAACAAAGCTTATGAAAGACGAGCTAACAAACATCGGAAACGAGTTGTGTTTAAACCTGGCGATTTAGTGTGGTTACGTTTGCGCAAAGAAAGATTTCCCAATGAGAGAAAGTCAAAACTGTTACCTTGAGGAGATGGACCTTTCAAAGTTTTGAAACGCATAGGTCACAATGCATACATCCTTGATCTTCCCGAAAGGTATGGTTTAATTTCGCCTACTTTTAATGTTGCTGACCTCACCCCTTTCACCGATGACCTTTTTGATTCGAGGACGAATCCTTTTGAGGAGGGGGGAATTGATGACGATCAAGGGTCCGATGAGGATCAAGGGCCCCATCAAGAGGTCAAGGGTCCTATGACAAGAAGGAGGGCAAGAGAACTTTGTCATCAAGTTGCCACCTTCTTGTATAAGCATGTTCAAGATGAACCTACGGTTCCATGGGTTCACTTCATTGAACCCACTCTTTGAACGTTGATGCATATGCGTGTGTGTTTTATTATCTTATTCCTTGTGATCTTTGTTTTATGTCTTTTCTTTGTAGGTAAATTAGGTACATGAAAGTCCAAAATAAAATGGAGGCCCAAAATAAGCAACATAGGCGTGTGTGGCAAAAAGGAAGACAAAAAAAAGAATGTTGTCTTGAAGAGAATGTTGTCTTCACAAAGACAAATTCAAATGTGTCCAAGATGGAATCTCTTGTTCAAATTGAAGTCAAAAATCATCTCCAACATACATCAAGGGGGCGGCCATTTTGAAGCAAATGGATGATGATCAAACTGAATTTAAGTTCAAAGCTAGACTTGAATTTAAATTTGACCATGATTTGAATTCAAATTTCAACCAACTGGAGACTTAAAATTCAAGAGGAATTCAGCTACCATATCATCCAATCTACACGCCATTTTGAAGGAGAAAGGGAGGATAAAACCCAATTCAAATTGAATCCAAGTTTGAATTCAAATTCAAACTCAATTTGAATTCGAATTTCAACCATCTTTTGAATTCAACTCCAGCCATATTATCATCATCAAAATCAGATTTCAAGACCTTCTTAGACTTGTTAAACACGGCTGAAGATAGATGGAGGATAAACAATCAAACAAATTCAAACTCCACTCAAATTCAAACTCAATTTGAATTCAAACTTCACCCAACTTTTGGATTCAAGTTCAGCCCTATCCTAGTCATCAAAACAGCTCCACAATGCCTCATTTTCTGATCAAACACACGGCTGGAAAAGGAAGAGTTCAACCAGATTTTAGCTAGGATTTTTCAAGTTATTTTTGAATTCAAATAATTAGCAAATTCAAGTTCAATTCAAATGTTTTCAAGCTATTTTTTTAGATAATATCTGATCATTTTGAAGTGTCTCAGGCATCTATAAATAGGCCCTTTGGCCGATTTGTACAAGCACCTTTTGATGAATAAGAATTCTTGATATTTCTTTCACTTTGTGTGAGACTTTATTTTCTTAGTTTTGCATTAAAAACCTAGGTTAAGATCCTTCAAGGTTGAGCATTTTGAAGGTGTTGCCATTGCTTAAAGGTGCCGTCCAGGAGGGTCATATTGGTTTGCCTGATCAACGACCATCTTGAAGTGTTGGTCTTGGTCGTTTTAATCCACACGTTTTTTATTCACTAAGGAAGCAAGGAGAGGTCTTCTTCCTTGTGTCTAACCCTTTGTGAAGGACGTTTGGAAGGTGGAATTGTTGGAGCCCATGAGTTGCACGCATCATGTTAAAGGTGTGAAAATGATCATGACATATAAGAAGAAATATTGGGAATTTCGGTATTACACGTTGACATAATCTTGTCAACTATTATCTATTTATTTCTTCTTCAAAAATTTGAGTTGCTACACATATTTGTATGCTCAAAAACGTGTATGAGCAGGTGGAGGTGATACGTTATTTATTTTATGTGTTGGAGACAAGTGGACCAACCAAAAATAAGCTAGTTCGGAAAATTGCCAACTTGGAATTTTCTAAATATAGCCAACGGCTATATGGCTATGTGTGGCAGATTTTTTGAGTCAAATGGAGCTCTCACATGTCCTATTATTGTGCTTGAAGTTGGGGATATTTTGGTGGTATTATCCTCTCTTATTATTTACATGTTGATGAAGATTTTTTTTGAAAAAAGCTTAGTAGCCAACGGCTACTTGATGAATTTTGGAGCTGAATTTGAGTTTGAAAACGTCAATGCCCACATGCCTATTCTTGTGCCAAGAAGTTGAGGGGATAATGGAGTATTATCCCTTGCTATTATCTTCATATTTTCAAGATAATTCCAAGACAATCAAGGTGTAAATTTTCGGCCATGCTGAATTGCCATGGTGGACCAATTATTTGGTCTTATTTTGCCAAGTGTACAAGGCCAACCAATGGTGAGAAGACATTTGGAATTGATGATGAAGATGGTGACACATTGAAGTTCTTATCTCCAAGGCTCAAATCACAGTATAAATAGAGACAATGGTGAAGAAGATGAAACACACTTGAAGCTTACAAGCATTTGTTGAATTGTCTAGCTATCATCTTCTTCTTGTTGTTGTTCTTGTTCCATTCTTTGTAGCAAAGGTGTTCTTGTTGTTTTTGTTGTGCTACAAATCTCTTGAGCTTCATTTGTAAGTTTCATTAGCCATTCTTATAAGGTTGTATCAATAGGTGGTAGAGGTGTTGCAACTAACTGTTGCTTAGAAGGTGATCATCCAAGTCTTGAGTAGGGTTGGTGTATAACCCAAGGATCAAGCTTGGTTCTTGTTGTAAGGTGATTCATTTGATAGTGAAATCCAAGGAAAGATGTTCCTTGGGACTGGAGTAGGTCACATTGACCGAACCAGAATAAATCCTCGGTGTGCTTATCTTGTTTCTTTATTTATGTTTTCTGCCCGTTTTTACTGCAGTTTTCACACAATTTCTCACAATTTGAAAAAATAGATAACACTTTTCTAAATTCGTGATTTTTGGTGGAGTTATACTTCAGATTGTTAGCTTTCATTTTCAACAAGAATCACTTGATTTGAGTAAGGGAAAGTTAGTCTTTTAGTCTTTACAAGATAACTGCTCCAATCTGACTGCAATCTGACCAGTTTTGAGAAAACTTAAATTCTGTATTGATCAAGACTTGTTTAAGGTCAGGGCGTTTTGGAAACTTCATCTACACATCCTAAAGAGTGTTTTGATATAAATATCAACCTTTTTAGTTGAGTATTCAAAGAGAAACACGTTTTGCAAAATCAGCAACATTCTGTCCAATTCTGTCCAGATTGACCATTTGAATCTTGTTATTTGTTTGAAGGGTCAAACGATCTTTTTG
The DNA here is from genome assembly GCA_036186865.1 of Eustoma russellianum. Lineage (NCBI taxonomy): Eukaryota > Viridiplantae > Streptophyta > Magnoliopsida > Gentianales > Gentianaceae > Eustoma > Eustoma russellianum. The sequence continues at coordinate 16,838,166 of AP025053.1, forward strand.
TCTGATTTTTGGACAGAGTCTTGTTAACACGTTGAAGTTAATTTCTGGAAAGTTTCATAATTTTTGGAGTTGTGTATAATTATTTTTGAATTTTTCAAAAATGGGTTCTGAATCTGATGTGGTCTCAGATTCTGTTTTCAAAGGGGATTTTTACAGAGGGTTGTAGTGTAATTTCTGCTAACCACTATTCACCCCCCTCTAGTGGTGTTTATTACGGGTGCACGGTCCAACGATTGGTATCAGAGCGAGGTCTACACCACTCAAAGAAGCAAGATTTGACACCGTACAAACAACACAAGGCCAAGAAACATTAGTTCATAATATCCTGTTAGTCTCAAAACAAAGGTATTTACAATGGCAATAGTCTCTCACAAAGGTGAGTCGGAAGGTATGTCCACCCAACGCCCTCTTCCTTTTTATGGCAATAATTTTGTTCATTGGAAACTTAGAATGAGGCTATTCTTAATAGCTATAGACATCGATTTATGGTCTATAGTTGAAGATGGGTCGTACATTCCAATGACAGTTGTACAAGTTAGTGGAGTCACACAAGAAGTTGAGAAATATAAAAGTGAATGGTAATCGGAAGATAAAAAGAAAATGTCCATGAATGCAAAAGCTATGCAATTACTTTTGAATGGACTTACAACTTTTGAAGCAGGATATGTTTGAAATTGCACAAGCGCACACGACATGTGGAAATCACTTGTATTAAAGCATGAAGGTACTAGTGGTGTTAAAGAATCAAAAATAAATATGCTTATGACTGAATTAGAGTCTCTCAAAATGTTGCCAAACGAATCCATAACATCTATGCATTTGAGGATTACTAACATTTTTACTGCCGTTGAAGCTTTAGGCAAATCATTCACGAACAATGAAAAAGTTCAAAAGGTGCTGCGAAGCCTTCCTGCTGAATGGGATCCAAAGGTGACTGCAATCGAGGAGACAAAGTCAATCACTAAGATGGATGAATTGATCGGGTCTCTTAAAGTCTATGAGGTAAAACTAAACCAACGGAAGTCCGAGTCATCTAAATCATCAAGTAAGTCAATAGCTTTCAAAACAACTGAAACACATACAAATAATGATGATAGTGATAGTGATACTGAATTAGATGATGACTTGATATTAATAGCAAGAAAATTTAGAAAGTTTTTCAAACGTCCTAATAGAAATAGACAATGTTCTTCTTCTTTTTCTTCTCAACCTAAGAAAAATAACACAAACAAATGGTACAATAAAGAATTAAAGTGTTATGAATGCGGTCAAAAAGGACATATTTCATATGATTGTCCCATGAAGAAAAATAATAATAATCACAAAAATAATAAACAAGCCAAGGACAAGGAGACACAAATGACAAAGACAAAGGAGTCAAAGGCAAGGAAAGGGAAACGAGCAATGAAGGGGAGCACATGGAGCGACTCATCTGACTCAGAATCCGAAACTGAAGAAGCTCAAGTCTGCTTCGTGTCCAACGAGCTATGTTCTTCTTCTGATAGTGATTCTGATACTGACATAACATTTGATAAAATATATGAAGAGTTCTTAAGAATGCATACTCACTGTAAGAGGCTCTCTAAAGAAAAGATGAAACTAATTGAAGAAAATGACAAGTTGAAGACGTCCAACTTGGAATTTTCTGAACAATTAGAGTCTTTTAAACAAGAGTCTACTAATATTCTTGATTCTTTAGAGAATAAAATTGAATCATATAGGAAAGATGAACAAAAGATAAAAATGGAAAATAATATGTTAAAGTCTAAGTTAGAAAGTTGTGAAAATGAAATAGTGCAACTTAAGTCTTCTAAACTTACCTTAGAAAAAATGTTAGAACAATTTAAATCTGGTGCAAATATGTTAGATACACTTATATCATCACAAAGTATGGAAATGATAAAACTGGCTTAGGATATAAAGAAGAAAATGTAAAAGTAGATAAAAAGACTAAATTCGTTTCATCTAGCACAAAGTTGCCATATAATACAAAAAAATCAACTTTGCCTGCTACATCTTCTTCTACACCTTCTACTTATATCAAGGCAAAAATACAACACACACCCACCAATATACACACGCATAAACATACATCTAGGCCAAATTTTGCATCTAGACAACCTAGAAATTATGCCTATATATATACGAATACAACTAGAAAGAATAAAATACATCCAACTTATTATGAACCTAAGTATAAGCAACACTCATATAAGTCTTATAGAAATGCCTATGAACACACTTATGTGGAATGATCATCTATATGCTAATTCTTCTTATTTTCCAAATTATAAAAATGTGCCTAAAAGGTATGTTCAAGTTTGGATACCTAAGGGATATCTAAACAAGAATAGTGCCCTTAACATTCAAGGACCCAAATAAAGGGTACCTAAAACTATGTCTCCATTGTAGGAAAAACGCAAGGAATGCAAGGAGGCAAAGTCAAAGAATCTAAAACCAAATGGTTTTTAGATAGTGGATGTTCGAGGCATATGATGGGCAACCCCAAACTATTCACCGAAGTTGAACATATTGATGGTGGAAAGGTGACATTCGATGACAACAACAAAGGAAAAGTTGTTGGAAAAGGAACAATCGGGGGACTCTAACACATTTCAAATATGAAATGTGTTGTTAGTAAGCAATCTCTCTTACAATTTACTTATCAACTTATAGATTGTGGTTATAATGTCTCTTTTCATCCCAATTCTTGTGATATAATAAATAAAAAAGGAAAAATAGTATTAAAAGGAAATAGAGATGGTAACATTTATACTCTTACCTTAGATAACATGTTAGATGCTAAGGTTAAGTGTCTAATATCACATGACTTAGATGTAAATTTATGGCATAGAAGATTAGGCCATATAGGAATTTCAACCATTAAGAAATTATCTAAGAAGAATTTAATTAGAGGAATGCCTAAGTTAGACTTATATAATTTTCAAATGTGTGAAACATGTATTAAAGGAAAACACATTAATGAAACATTAAAACCGAAACATGAAGTGAGTACTAGTCATGTACTAGAATTGCTTCACTTAGACTTATTTGGTCCAAGTAGGACAAGGAGTCTAGGTGGATACTACTATGTGTGTGTCATAGTAGATGATTACTCACGCTATACATGGACATTGTTCTTAACACACAAAGACGATACTTCATTAGCAATCGAAACTCTTATTAAGCAACTTGAAAACATTTACAAAGAAAATGTTAAAAGGATTAGAAGTGATAGAGGTGGAGAATTTAAAAACAACGATGTAATCAAATTGTGTGAACTACATGGAATTAAACATGAATTCTCACCACCTAGAACACCACAACTCAATGGAGTTGTTGAATGTAAAAATAGAACAATTCAAGAAGTTGTTAGGACAATGCTTTGTGAAAACAAATTACCTAAATATTTATGGGCTGAAGCTGTTAGTTGTGCATGCTATATTATAAATAGACTTACTATTAGAAAGAAATTAAATAAAACGCCTTATGAATTGCTAAACAATAGACAACCTAAGATAGATTATCTTAAAGTATTTGGATGTAAATGTTTTGTGCTGAACACTAAGGATAATCTAGATAAATTTGAACAAAAGTCTATTGAATGCATATTTGTTGGGTATTTAACTAACTCAAGAGCATATAGGTGTTATAATCCTGCATCTAGAAAGATAATTGAATCCATACATGTAAAATTCAATGAAAATGCATGCTTTGAAGTTAGTGATAAAACTCAACATAAACCTGAGAATAATGTTGAAAATATATTTGATGATGATGTATTACTTGAGCCTGTACTTGATCATCTAGAACCAACTCCCCCTGAACAAGACATGCATGAACCCTTAGATGAAATAAATGAAGAAACTTTGTAATTAGAAGATAATACAACTAATGATCAAATTACATATGATAATGTTCACACTAATGAAATATTTGAACAAGATAAGGGTAAACCTAGTCAATCTAGGAATTGGTGGCATCCTAGAGAACTAATCATTGGGGATCCAAGTGTTTGGGTTAGAACACGTAGAAATATAAGTCAACTTGAAGGACATAGCTTAGTCTCACACATAGAACCTAAGAATGTTAAGGAAGCCTTAGGTGACATATCATGGATAGATGCTATGCATGAGGAATTGAACCAATTCACCAGGAACAACGTATGGGACTTAGTACCTCAACCTGAAGACAAGTCTATCATAGAAACTAAATGGATCTTTAGGAATAAAATGGACGAACAAGGATATATTACAAGAAATAAGGCTAGGTTAGTTGCACAAGGGTATAATCAACAAGAAGGAATAGATTATGAAGAAACCTTGGCATCCGTTGCACGACTAGAAGCAATTAGATTGTTACTTGCTATTGCAAGTCTAATAAATATTAAACTCTTCCAAATGGATGTCAAGAGTGCTTTCTTGAATGGATACTTCCAAGAAGAAGTGTTTGTCAAACAACCCCCTGGATTCGAAGGCCCAAAGAATCCTAACCATGTTTACAAGCTTAAGAAAGCTTTATATGGTTTGAAACAAGCTCCAAGAGCTTGGAATGATAGATTTGCGAACTTTCTTATTGCAAATAATTATCAAAGGGGAACCATAGACAACACATTATTCCTAAGAAGAAAAGATAATGATTTATTAATAGTTCAAATCTATGTAGATGATATTATCTTTGGTTCAACCAACTCTACCTTAGTAAAAGACTTCGAAGAGTGTATGAAGTCAAAATTTGAAATGCCAATGGTAGGAGAATTGAACTACTTCTTAGGCCCTCAAATCAAACAAACCCCTCAAGGAATTCACATTAGCCAACTTAAGTATGTCAATGATATGATTAAGAAGTTTGGCTTTGAAGAATTGAAACCCACAACTACCCCCATGAGTGTTAGCACCAAACTACATAAGGATGAAAATGGTAAATCTTTTGATGACACACTTTATAGGTCTATGATTGGATCACTGTTATACTTAACTGCATCAAGACCTGACATCATGTTTAGTGATGCATGCAAAACGTGGGCTCCAACAATTCCACCTTCCAAACGTCCTTCACAAAGGGTTAGGCACAAGAAAGAAGACTTCCCCTTGCTTCCTTAGTGATAAAAACGTGTGGATCAAATGAGCAAGACCAACACTTCATGATGGTCGTTGATCAGGTAAACCAATATGGCCCTCCTAGACGGCACCTTTTAGCAATGGCAACACCTTCAAAATGCTCAACTTTGAAGGATCTTAACTTAGGTTTTTAATGCAAAACCAAGAAAACAAAGTCTCACACAAAGTAAAGAAAATATCAAGAATTGTTATTCATCAAAAGTTCCCTATTCCATGCGCCACAAAGGCTCTATTTATAGGCTGCAAATTTCGTCCTTATCAGCCTTAAGATGAGTAGAAATTATTTCAAATAAGCTAGCTAACACATGTTTGAAAATTGAAAATTGTTTGAATTCAAAACTAAAACAAATTCTAGCTAAAATTTGAAAAGCTTGCAAGATGCTATCTCCAATGTATCCAGCCGTGTATGATGGTGAATGTAGGTGTTTGAGACTTGGTTTGATGTGGATGAAGTGGTTGTAATTGAATTCAAAGGTTGGTTGAAGATTGAATTCAAATTGAGTTCGAATTTGAATTCAAATTTGGATTCAACTTTGAATTATGATCTCATCTTCTCCTGATGAGGATCAAGGGTCCGATGAGGATCAAGGCCCCCATCAAGAGGTCAAAGGTCCTATGACAAGAAGGAGGACAAGAGAACTTTGTCATCAAGTTGCCACCTTCTTATACAAGCATGTTCAAGATGAACCTAAGATTCCTTGGGTTCATTTCATTGAACCTTCACCTTGAGTGTGTGTAAACATGTGTGTGCTTTCTTTAGCTTGAAATTTATCTTGTTTTCTTGTGATCTTTGTTTTATGTGTTTTCTTTGTAGGCAAATTAGGTACATGAAAAACCCAAATAAAATGGAGGCCCAAAAAGGAGCATTTAGGCGTGTGCACCCAAAAAAGGAAACAAAAGGAATGTTGTCTTGAGGAGAATGTTTGTCTCCACAAGGACAAATTCAAATGTGGTCTAAGATGGAATTTATGTTCAAAATGAAGCTCAAAATATCCCAATCAACCACTAAAAGGGGCGCCCAAATTTGAAGACAAGATATAGACCAATTTGAAGTTAAACTTGAATTTAAATTCAACCATAGTTTAAATTCAAGTTTCAACCAATTTGAGGCTTACATTTCAAAAGGAATTCAGCTATCATCTCAGCCATTCCACACGCCAACTTGAAGGGTAATGAAGATAAGATCACAATTAAAAGTTGAATCCAAATTTGAATTCAAGTTCAAATCCAAATTGAATTCAAACTTCAACCAACATTTGAATTCAACATCTCAGCCACTTGAAGGCCTTACCACACGCCATATTATGCAATCACATGCCAATTTGGAGATCAAAAGAGATGGGATCACAATTCAAAGATTGAATCCAAGTTTGAAGTCAAATTCAAATTCAATTTGAATCCAATCTTCAACCAACCTTTGAATTCAATTTCAACCACTTCATCTACATCAAGATCAAGTCTCAAAACGCCAACTTCATCATCATACACAGCCAGATTCATTAAGGATAATGTCTTGCAAGATTTGAAGATTTTAGCTAGAATTTGTTTTAGCTTTGAATTCAAATAGTTTTCAATTTTCAAACATTGTTAGCTAGCTTTATTTTGAATTAGTTCTAGACATTTTAAGGCTCAATCTCAGCCTATAAATAAAGCCTTTGGGGCGCCTAGGGAGAACACCTTTTGATGAATAAGAATCCTTGATACTTCTTTCACTTTGTGTGAGACTTTGTTTTCTTGGTTTTGCATTAAAAACCTAGGTTAAGATCCTTCAAAGTTGAGCATATTGAAGGTATTGCCATTGCTTAAAGGTGCCGTCCAGAAGGGCCGTTTTGGTTTGCCTGATCAACGACCATCTCGAAGTGTTGGTCTTGCTCATTCGTTTAATCCACACGTTTTAAATCACTAAGGAAGCAAGGGGAAGTCTTCTTCCTTGTGCCTAACCCTTTGTGAAGGACGTTTGGAAGGTGGCATCGTTGGAGCCCACGAGTTGCACGCATCAAATTGGTATCAGAGACCAGGTTACTCTATTCCACCATCTATCATTTCCTTTTCGTTTGAGTCTAGTCATTTCAATTTCAGTTGAGTCCTTCTTCTACCCCTCACTCTACACGCCATTGTCTTGCATTTCATACCAAAAAAACAAAAAAAAACGTCCAAAAAAAACAAACATTGCTTTGAGTCCTTGCATGTTGCTGCATTTTGCTTTTCATCATTCAAGTGTCATTTCCTTTATTTTCTTTCACATCACAATCTGATTTTGAGTTGTTCAAACTTGAACACATTAGGGTTCGTTGCATTCTAGAGTACATTCAGCCTTCTTTTACTACAGCCATCAGCCTATAAAGCTACCTCGGTTTCAAATCATCTTGTTGCTACCAAAGCTTTTAGTTGGTGATGATTGTATGCATCTTATGATTCGCATTGCGATTGATTTCATGCTTTAAGACAAGTGGTCATACATGTGTTTGCCTTCATGAACCATCTTCAACAATAAAACCCTAATTTTAACCACACACCCCACGGCCCAACCAGCCCTACCCCAACCAACCCTCAAAACTCACCAACCTGATTCCAAACAACCCTATTTACACCCCCAACAACAAGCCCCAACCAAATTTTACCAAACACAATCAGATTCTAAAGATCCCAAATCATTCAAATAAACCCTAACCCTAGAATTTGAATTTTGTTCAAATTTTGTCCTAAACCAACCAATATCCAAATTGACCACACCAATCATCAATTACCAACCACAAATAGCCATATACTCCAAACAATGAACTCCCAAGCCCTAATCCAGCAAATACCCAAAGCGTTCAAAAAAACCTAAATCAAAAACCCTAACCCTAATCCATTCGGCCTTACCCCAACTTTCCTCACTTTCCAAGGTTATTTTTGTTGCAAGTCCAAGTTACAAATTGCATTTTAAATATATTGCACTATTCTGTCCAAAAACGCAAGTGCTAAGCGCAAAACGCGTGAAATTTCAATTCTGCCCTTAGTCAAAAAAAAAAAGAATCTGAACCTTGCTCAATTGAAATAGCAAGGAAGAAAAAGAACAACACAAGAACAAGAGAAAAGAAAAAGGGCAAAACGTTTGTGCATCGCGTGAAAATTTTTTTTTAGTGCGATTTGCAAACCTTGGATACCATATTTCCTTTAACCCCACATTGCCGTCCCCTATATACCTTATTCTCCATCTCCTGACCTTCTTGAACCAATCACACTTTTGGTTGCTCGATTGTTGCATGACTTGAACCATTTTGTGGATAGTAAGTGCATAGAATCAAAATTAACTAAAGATTGCCCACGGCAACCCTTAGTTCATCTTTGGTTCAGCCTTATACATCAATTTTGGTTGTTTATTTTCTTTGAATCTTACTAGAGAGTTCAAGTTTGTGTTCATTTCAATTGATTCTACTTTGATACTAATTGGTGCAACTTGAACGCAAAAAGGAAGAAACAAGTGGGAGTACATTGTGATTCGAAGAAGCCTTGGCAATACACTTCCTTATTGATCACTTTGAGCCTTCTTAACTTCAGTTTATCCAAGAACCAAAGTGGTAAGCGAGTGGAAAGAATCGAAAGCGGAGTGTTCATAGCCCATTTTTTTTACTAATCCCTTAATGTTTGCTTGTCTTTGTGTTAGTTTTCTTCTTTCTTTTTCCCTTTGTTTTTTTCGTTCAATTCCTTAGGTACAATGGAGAGCAACAATCATTCCGCGTCTAGCAAGTCAAAAGAGGCCGAAACTGTTGACAATACGCAACAACAAATGCTGGAGATGCTTAAGAAACTCATGCATGACAATGAGATAATCAAGCATCGCTTGGAAGACATGGAGCAAAGCTACAAAATGAGTGATGGCCAAGGAACAAGCAGGGCCGTTCCCCTACCACAACCAAGGCGCCATCCCCCAGAAGAAGTTGAGGATGACAACCTTAGACCACCACACACCGAAGCAAGAAGGTACGCTCCAAGAAGGTACAATGATGATTACATTCCCTTTGAGCATGATGATTATGACTTTGATGACCACCATCCCCGTGGTTACCAAAGACGCCAAAATCCCCTTTTCCCGCAAGATGATGATTTTCTTAAAACCAAAATAAATATTCCCACATTTTATGGTAAAAGTAATGCGGAGGAATATTTAGAATGGGAAACAAAAGTGGATTTAATCTTTTCTTATACCAATTATAGTGAATTGCAAAAAGTGAGATACGCTTCTATTGAGTTTTCTGGTTATGCACTTAATTGGTGGACGAATTTGTGTCGAAATAGAACTAAGACGAGACAACCCCCAATTGCCACTTGGGAAGAAATGAAGTTTGAAATGCGACAACGTTTTATTCCAAACAATTATGAGAGTTCTATTTTCACGAGTTTGCATAATTTACGACAAGATTCCAAAAGTGTAGACGACTATTATAAAGAGTTGGAAATTTTGTTGGAAAGGTCTAACTTGCAGGAACCTGAAGAAGCCACCAAGGCTCGATTCTCACATGGTTTAAACAGGGAGATTGCGCAAAGGGTTGACCTTCAACCTTATCTCGACCTCACAACCATGGTCCATATGGCTGAAAAGATTGAAACACAATTAAAGGTACGTAATTCCTCCAACTTCAATTCCAATTATCGTACTAATCAATCTTCATCAAGATTCTCCAGCAAACCTTCAGGAACGGGAAGTTCACGGCCTACAGGAGGCCAAGCACGTGACCAAGGTGTGTCACAAAGAATGGACAATCGTGTGCAATCCACACAAAGGAGAGATGAACGCACCCAACAAAGGGCTCCTACCGGAAATTCTTCTGATCCCTCAAACAAGTTTCGAGACATTAAATGCTATAAATGTCAAGGACGTGGTCACATAGGAAAAGAGTGTCCTAACACAAAACGAATCATGTTAATTGAAGAGACAAACGAATATGTGTCCGAGTTCGAGCATGAAAACGAGTCTGAGCATGATAATGAAATTGAACCTGAAGAGGATCCAGGCGCATTAGATGATTTTGACACTAAGGAGTTTCTTGTTGTGCGTAGAGCTTTGAATGCATATCCGAAATTAGATGATCACGAAAAACATAGAGAAAACATTTTCCATATTCATTGCATGATAAATGGTAAAGTGTGCACCATGATCATTGATTTCGGTTCTTGTGCGAATATGGCTAGCATCAAATTAGTAAGAAAACTGAATTTGCCTATGACTAATCATCCGCATCCTTACAAACTTGCATGGCTAAATGACTGCGGTGAAGTTAGCGTAAGTAAACAAGTTTTGATTTCTCTTAGCATTGGTAGTTACAAAGATGATGTTTTATGTGATGTCGCACCTATGCATGCTAGTCATATCTTACTTGGTAGGCCATGGCAATTTGATCGACATGTGACATATGATGGTTATTTGAATCGTTATTCTTTCAAATTGAATGGCAAATTGTACAAACTGCATGCACTTCCACCACACAAAGTCCACGAGGATCACAACGCATGTCCAAGTCTAGAGCCGATCCTAAGGAAAAAGAAGCTGAAAGAAAATTCGTGGAGTGTATGAAAAGTGAGAACAAAAAACACGAGAGCAAGGGAAAAGAGGTAGTGCCCCTAAGTGTCAACGAGTCCAAAAAGAAGTGTGGGTATTTTGCAAAGAAAAGAGAGGTCACATGCGCACTTTATAACAACCAAACTGTCCTCATCATCATCCCAAAGTCGTGTCACCTTGCCCTTGAAGAACTCCCACCAAACTTACCTACATTAGTTGCGTCCCTTATACAAGAATATGAAGTTCTATTTCCCTCCGAACCACCATCCGAATTACCACCCATTAGAGGAATAGAACACCAAATCGACTTTGTCCCAGGAGCCGTGTTACCCAATCGCCCAGCCTATCAAGCCAACCCCGAAGAAACCAAAGAAATCCAAAGGCAAGTAGAGGAGCTCCTAGCGAGTGGACAAGTCCGAGAGAGCCTAAGCCCATCTGCCATCCCAGTCATTTTAATACCCAAAAAGGATGGAATGTGGAGAATGTGTACCGATTGCCGAGCCATAAACAAAATCACCGTCAAGTATAGGTACCCCATACCTAGGCTAGACGATATGTTGGACATGTTGCACGGATCCAAATTCTTCACCAAAATCGACCTTAAGCAAGGGTACTTCCAGGTACGCATTAGAGAAGGGGATGAATGGAAGACTACATTCAAAACCAAGTTTGAGCTCTATGAGTGGTTAGTGATGCCCTTCGGGCTCACCAACGCCCCTAGCACCTTTATGAGGCTAATGAATGAAGTCTTACGAGCGTTCATAGGCCGATTTGTTGTTGTTTATTTCGATGATATCCTAATCTATTCCCAAACCATAGAAGATCATCTTGACCATATTCGAGCCGTTTTTGAAAAGCTTAAGCAAGAACAACTTTACGCCAACTTTAAGAAGTGCTCCTTTTGTTTAGAACGCGTAGTTTTTCTAGGCTTTGTCGTTTCGGCTGAGGGAGTAGAAATGGATGAGGAAAAGGTTAGGTCAATTGTGGAGTGGCCTATACCTAAGACTGTATGGGAAGTTCGTAGTTTTCATGGACTAGCAAGCTTTTATAGATGCTTTGTCAAAGATTTTTCTTCCATAGCTGCACCCATAAACGAAATTGTGAAAAAAGATGTGCCTTTTAGGTGGGAAGAGCCACAACAACAGGCATTTGATGAGCTCAAGGGTAGGCTGACCACTGCACCCATACTTAGGCTACCAAATTTTGACGAGACCTTTGAGATCGAGTGTGATGCAAGTGGAGTGGGTATAAGCGCAGTTTTGACCCAAAGTAAGAAACCCATAGCCTACTTTAGTGAAAAGTTGAAAGGAGCAGCATTGAATTACTCTACCTATGATAAGGAACTTTATGCCCTTGTGAGATCCCTACAAACTTGGCAACACTATCTTCAACCTAAAGAGTTTGTGATCCACACTGACTACGAAAGCCTTAAGTATCTTAAAGGGCAGGGAAAGTTGAACAAAAGACATGCCAAATGGGTAGAGTTCATAGAACAATTTCCTTACGTGATTAAGTACAAAAAAGAAAAGGATAATATAGTTGCCGATGCCCTCTCTACGAGATACACGTTAGTGACTACATTATCTTCACTCTTCTTAGGATTCGAATCACTTAAGGAATTGTACCCCAATGACCATGACTTTGGCACCATTTTCGAGGTATGTAAAGAAGCACCATTTGGGAAATTTTACATACATGAGGGTTATCTTTTCAAAGAACAAAAATTGTGCGTTCCCCAATCATCCCTATGAGAAGCATTGACTAGAGAAGCCCATGGGGAGGTTTAATGGGTCATTTCGGAGTGATCAAAACCCTTGAGACTCTTAAGGAACATTTCTATTGGCCCCACATGCGAGTAGACGTCGAGAGGTTGTGTGGTAGTTGCATCACTTGCAAACAAGCCAAATCAAAGTCCCAACCACATGGCCTTTACACGCCTTTACCCGTCCCTGATGCCCCTTGGATTGACATTTCCATGGACTTTGTGCTAGGACTTCCTAGGTCTCGGGGAGGATGCGATAGCATTTATGTTGTGGTTGATCGATTTTCAAAAATGGCACATTTCATTACATGTAGGAAAGTTGATGATGCCACGCATGTTGCTGATTTGTTCTTCAAAGAAATTGTTAGATTGCATGGCATGCCACGTACAATTGTAAGTGATAGAGATACGAAATTTTTGAGTCATTTTTGGCGTATTTTATGGGCTAAACTTGGTACACAATTGTTGTTTTCCACCACCGCACACCCACAAACTGATGGACAAACTGAAGTCGTTAATCGTATTCTTTCTCAACTTTTGCATGCCATTTTGCAAAAACACATTAAACATTGGGATGATTGTTTACCATATATCGAATTTGCATATAATAGGAGTGTCCATCACGGTACTTTGCATAGTCCATTTGAAATCGTGTATGGCTTTAATCCCTTGTCTCCCATCGATTTGATTCCTATTCCCGTGCATGAACGTTCTAGTCTTGATGGTAAACAAAAAGCGGAAAAGATAAAGAAACTGCATGAACAAGTTAAAACACAACTTGAAAAGAAAAACAAAGCTTATGCAAGACGAGCTAACAAACATCGGAAACGAGTCGTATTTAAACATGGAGATTTAGTATGGTTACATTTGCGCAAAGTAAGATTTCCCAATGAGAGAAAGTCAAAAATGTTACCTAGAGGTGATGGACCTTTCAAAGTTTTGAAACGCATACGTGACAATGCATACATCCTTGATCTTCCCGAAAGGTATGGTTCAATTTCGTCTACTTTCAATGTTGCTGACCTCACCCCTTTGTCATCAAGTTGCCACCTTCAATTTCGTCTACTCTCAAGGGTCCGATGAGGATCAAGGCCCCCATCAAGAGGTCAAAGGTCCTATGACAAGAAGGAGGACAAGAGAACTTTGTCATCAAGTTGCCACCTTCTTGTACAAGCATGTTCAAGATGAACCTAAGATTCTTTGGGTTCATTTCATTGAACCTTCACCTTGAGTGTGTGTAAACGTGTGTGTGCTTTCTTTAGCTTGAAATTTATCTTGTTTTCTTGTGATCTTTGTTTTATGTGTTTTCTTTGTAGGCAAATTAGGTGCATGAAAAACCCAAATAAAATGGAGGCCCAAAAAGGAGCATTTAGGCGTGTGCACCCAAAAAAGGAAACAAAAGGAATGTTGTCTTGAGGAGAATGTTTATCTCCACAAGGACAAATTCAAATGTGGTCTAAGATGGAATTTATGTTCAAAATGAAGCTCAAAATATCCCAATCAACCAGCAAAAGGGGCGCCCAAATTTGAAGACAAGATGTAGACCAATTTGAAGTTAAACTTGAATTTAAATTCAACCATAGTTTAAATTCAAGTTTCAACCAATTTGAGGCTTACATTTCAAAAGGAATTCAGCTATCATCTCAGCCATTCCACACGCCAACTTGAAGGGTAATGAAGATAAGATCACAATTAAAAGTTGAATCCAAATTTGAATTCAAGTTCAAATCCAATTTGAATTCAAACTTCAACCAACATTTGAATTCAACATCTCAGCCACTTGAAGGCCTTACCACACGCCATATTATGCAATCACACGCCAATTTGGAGATCAAAAGAGATGGGATCACAATTCAAAGATTGAATCCAAGTTTGAAGTCAAATTCAAATTCAATTTGAATCCAATCTTCAACCAACCTTTGAATTCAATTTCAACCACTTCATCTACATCAAGATCAAGTCTCAAAACGCCAACTTCATCATCATACACGGACAGATTCATTAAGGATAATGTCTTGCAAGATTTGAAGATTTTAGCTAGAATTTGTTTTAGCTTTGAATTCAAATAGTTTTCAATTTTCAAACATTGTTAGCTAGCTTTATTTTGAATTAGTTCTAGACATTTTAAGGCTCAATCTCAGCCTATAAATAAAGCCTTTGGGGCGCCTAGGGAGAACACCTTTTGATGAATAACAATTCTTGATATTTCTTTCACTTTGTGTGATACTTTGTTTTCTTGGTTTTGCATTAAAAACCTAAGTTAAGATCCTTCAAGGTTGAGCATTTTGAAGGTATTGCCATTGCTTAAAGGTGCCGTCCAGGAGGGCCATTTTGGTTTGCCTGATCAACGACCATCTTGAAGTGTTGGTCTTGCTCATTTTAATCCATGCGTTTTTTATTCACTAAGGAAGCAAGGGGAAGTCTTCTTCCTTGTGCCTAACCCTTTGTGAAGGACGTTTGGAAGGTGGAATTATAGGAGCCCACCAGTTGCACGCGTCATCTCCTTGCTCAAGAATGGCGTGTGGATGTCCTCAAGGTGGCTGAAATGTTTGAATTCAAAGGTTGGTTGAAGATTGAATTCAAATTGAGTTTGAGTTTGAATTCAAATTTGGATTCAACTTTGAATTGTTGACTTATCCTTCTCTTTGTCACCAAGATGGCGTGTAAAATGGGGGAGATTGTAGCTGAGAACTTCTTGAATTTGAAGACTCAAATTGGTTGAAACTTGAATTCAAATCAAGGTTGAATTTGAATTCACGTTTATCTTCAAGTTGATATTCACTTTGTCTTCAATTTGGCCGCCCTTATCCTTGTTGTTTGAAGATAATTTTGAGCTAACTTTGAACTTGAAAATGCCATGTTGGATTGTCTTTCTTGAGACAAACATTCCTTTTGTCTCTTTTTTAGGGTGCACACGCTTCTAATGCTATTTGTGGTCCTCCGTTTGGCTTGTAACTTATTACGTACCTAGTTACCTACAAGGCAAACACAAGGAAGCAAGGATCACAAGAAAACAAAACATACATTTGTTTATTTTATTGAAAGACGCCTATATGCATGAAAAGTGATGCATGGAATGCAACCTAAGACTAAGACAAACTTCGTCTTGTATTTTGCACACCTTGGACCGCATCATCCCCTCCTTCCTAGAAAAGATTCGTCCCGAATCTTAGCAAGTATGTCATGCGGGGGAAAGGTCCTCAATAATGCAACAAAGATACAAGACATACACGTATGCACACTTTCATCCTAAGATGTTTAAGGTGAATGAGTAATGTAATGACAAAACATGTTCTTAGCGACTCATAAAAGCTGATTCGGTCATGCATCGACAATAAGTAAGTCCTCTTCCTCACATGTTTTGGATGAATTAGGATCTGATTTTCAAATTTTAGTTGATAATACACATCATCAAATCCTATAGGGGGTGCATGGCAAGAGGTGTTCAACAAAGGTTTCTTTGTAATGTTTTTAGGATGTATAACCAATAAAAGCTCATAGTTATCGTGCATTTGATCCTCACACAAGGTCAGTACATGAATGTCAGATGATGTATCATGATGTGGTGACAAAAATAGCGTGTTTGGAGTTATGATATTCATGTCGCCATTATTGTCATTGACGCTCCTTAAAACTTCCAAATCCGGTGAATTTAAACTATCATGCTCATCAAAGCACAAATCAGTACTAACTTCCAGATTATTATCCTCAAAATCAGTTTGCAACGTAACGTCAAGTGGAATTCCATATTCATACTCATGTAAATTGGAATTTTCATGGGATGGAATGTCACTATCAAAACACTCAAACAAAGGATTATTATAGACAACCCATTCATGCTTCTCAACATTATCATGTTTGTCACCTAAGACATCATTATTCTCACTTGAAATGTCACTCCAATCATCTTGTAAATCAGCATGTAAATCAAGCAAATCATGTGAATCATGCGAAGCACAAACAACTTTAGATTCATGCTCATCACTTTCAGTACGCAAGTCAATCTCATGCATATGAACACTATGAACATCGACAAGTCTCCTAAGACCTTGCAATTTATTAAGGAGGTCTAATTTGTGTACCTTTTGTTCTACTACTTCTAAAAGGATTTTAAAGTTGTGTTCTTTTTGCGCTAGAAATTTCTTACGAATGTCAACATTACGTTCTAAGATCTTCACACAATCATGTTCATTCAGCACAACTTTATTATCATGAATGACATGTTTATCAATTGAAATTTCAGAATCATCATCATAAGAATCATGCTCAATACCAACACTAAAATCCTGCGAATCATATGCAATTTCGTAATAAGCTTGATTGAAGCCTATTACCGTTACGGGATAGAGGTCTCTAACGTCATCTTCCATGGAATCCATGAATAACCTGAAATTAATGAAGCAAACAAAGAAAGCAAAAACTAACACAAAGACAAAAGAGATTTCGTTACGTTAGTGAAAACAAAATATGGACACTCCTCTTTCTCTTCTTTCCACTCTCTTACCACTTTGTTTCTTGGATAATCTGAAGTTAAGAAGGCTCAAAGTGAACAATTAAGAAAGTGTTTTGCCAATGCTTCTCCAAATCACAACGATCTCCACTTGTTTCTCCCGAGTGCTTTCAAGTTGGACCAAATAGTATCAAAACAGAATTAAGTGAAATGGAAACAAACTTGAACTTTCTACTAAGATTCAAAGAAAATAAGCAACCAAAATTGATGTATAAGGCTGAACCAAGGATGAACTAAGGGTTGCCGTGGGCAATCTTTAGTTAATTTTGATTCTATGCACTTACTATCCACAAAATGGTTCAAGTCATGCAATAATCGAGCAACCAAGTGTGTGATTGGTTCAAAAAGAGCAATGGAAGGAAAATAAAGGTGTAAGGGCAGTTGGGGTGTAATAAAATAGGAGATGATATCCAAGGTTGCCAAATTGTACCAAAAATTTCAAATAATGCACAAATGCTTTCTCCCTTTTTTTGTCTTTCTTTCTCTTCTTGCTGTTTTCAACTCACGCAAGTTTCAGATTCTCTTTTTTTTTGTTCAAGGCAAGAAAACGTAACTTCACTTCTTTTGTTCAAACGTTGTTCTTGACAAACCCTGGCAAGGAACTTTCGAGTCAGCCAAAGGTAATCTCAAATATGCAATATTGTGCACGGGAATGTGAATGAGGATAAATCTCAATTAGGGTTTTCGAAGAATTAGGGTTTTGAGTGGCGGTTTTTCAGCTTTTGTGTTTGTTGTGGAAGTGGTTTTCACACGTAAGATCAAAACGATTGGAGCATGAAATCAAATACAATATGAATCATAAGAGGCATACAATCATCACCAACTAAAAGCTTCGGTAGCAACAAGATGATTTGAACCGAGGGAGCTTTATAGGCTGATGGTTGTAACGCTTTAAAAGAAAGTTGAATGAGACCGAAATGCAACAAACCCTAATTTGTTCAAGTTTGAATGACTCAAAACAAATGGGACAAGATTGAAAAGAAAAGAATGACACTTGAATGATGAATGACAAGATGCAGCAAAAGACAAACACTTAGAAACCCTAGGACGTTTTTGTTTTTTGTATGAAATGCAAATGACGTGTAGAATTAGGGGTAGAAGAAGGACACAACTGAACTTGAAATGACTAGACTCAAACGAAAAGGAAATGATAGATGGTGGAATAGAGTAACCTGTGCTCTGATACCAATTTGATGCGTGCAAGTCGTGGGCTCCAACAATTCCACCTTCCAAACGTCCTTCACAAAGGATTAGACACAAGGAAGAAGACTTTCCCTTGCTTCCTTAGTGATAAAAACGTGTGGATCAAATGAGCAAGACCAACACTTCAAGATGGTCGTTGATCAGGCAAACCAATATGGCCCTCCTGGACGGCACCTTTTAGCAATGGCAACACCTTCAAAATGCTCAACTTTGAAGGATCTTAACTTAGGTTTTTAATGCAAATCCAAGTGTAGCGCCCCGCACCCCGGCCCAGCCGGATACGGTGCGCCCGCCGTACTTCACTACGGAGAGTACCAGGCGTCAGTCCTTAACATTGAATAAAATATGTGGACTTCTATGCTTACACGTCAACAAGTAAGCGAAACCGAGGCAGAATAAAAACTCTTAAAATAAAAACATCCACGCAACTATCATTAGTTTTACAACCCGATCATAAAGTACGGAAATCCCAAAAGTAATTGTTTCCATCACAATTTCATAAAAAGATCATCGATCATAACCATCTTGTCAAATCCCTTAAGTCGTCCACCTCTCGCACTTCTACAGGTAGGGAACCCTAGGTTCATCTTTGATCCATTCAACTTTATTTACTGCGGTTTCTGGGAGGAAAAATAAGGGGTGAGTGACAACGTCACCAGCAAGTAAACTATAAATAATCGTGAATTAATAGAAAGTACATACGAGAACCGAACCCCCAAAAATTCGATTTAGAACATACCTGACCTTCCGTCCAAAACCCGTAAGTAATCAACCCATAACTTATCAGAGATCATAACTTATCAAAGAGCATAACTTATAAAAAATAATAACTGATAACAGTTCATAACTTATTGAAGTTCATCACTCAATAAGATCACAACTTAGGAGCTACTAGTCATAACATCTCAGTCTAAGTATCACGTACCCATATTCGATGACTCATCAAATGCAACATGCATGAGTATGTACGTGTGATGCATCATGATAAAAATAAAAATAAAGATAAGCTCTTTCGTTCTTTCATTCAAAACATCATCGTCAAGAAAACAAGAGAGTATTCAGATCTATTCTTCCGGATCTGAGGCGGTCACTTATTTCTCTTTGAATCTATTATTCTCGGATTCGGAGCGGTCACGTCATCACTCATAATTACCAGGTCTATTCTCTCTGGGCCTGTACGGTCAATATCATCATAATCAGGTCTATTCTCTCTGAGCCTGGACGGTCGATATCATCAGATCAGTTAACCCCAGATCTGGAGCGGGTCCTACAGGCCAGAAAACACACGGTACCAGTGGGAAGCATTTTTTTAAAAACAGAATCTCTTCTTTAAACACGCTTTTTCATCATTCTTTCTCATAAAATAAGTTTCATAAATCATGTAAATGACGATGATGCAATGCATGACATGTACCATGAAATCCATGACATGATGCGTTACATACATACAAGTACAAACTCATTCTTTAGGCTGGAAAATTTCCAGAATTATCATCCCAATCGCGCGGCCTCAAAACCTCACAGTTTTGGCCAATTGTCATGATTTTTCATCACATATATGCATAAGGGTGTCTTATTTATTCTCCATATAAATTTCGTAACGTTGCGAGACGTGTAAGACCCTTAATTTATTTAATTACGAAACAGGGTACTGCTGAATTTCAGCTGTACAGTGTCCTTTCTTTTACTTTTCCTTTAAGCCCATTAGGTTTTATTTTATTTGGGCCAACCCTGGAAATTGCTGTAGATATACCAATAATTAAGGATCACATGCCCAAACTATACCAATAAATCTATGCCCACCAAAACAAAGCCCCACAACAAGTTCTTCAATTCTGCCAAAAATTCCAGATTTGTAACACTAACTTAGCTTTGGTGATTACCCCTTCCAATAATAATTTTAAGCTAAGTGGTTTACATGAAACACTCACATATGTCTTAAGTAGTTATCATAAAAGTTTCGCATCATTATAATAACTTTAAAGGGGTTATTTATTTTTTTTCTCAAAACGGATACATGCTGAATTCTGGAATGACCAATTTTACTACGAATTTTATTGTGACCAATCCGTAAGTCCTTTTTTGAAAATTACAGCTCACAAACTTAGCAAAGACATAGGGCTAGTATCCTACCAAAAATCAGCCCAATTGCATATTTCTAAGATCCATTTCCGGGTTAATCATTATGTCACATGAAATCTGTTCAGTCCAGTAATTTCCAGCTTGACCAGTTTTACTAAAAATTCCGTTAACAATAAACCGTAACTCCTTTTAACGAAATTCTAACTCTCGTATTTACTAAACACATAGGGCTAGTGTTACACCAAAATTTAGCTTAATTGAATGCTTTTAAAGTCCATTTACAGGTCTTAGAGCACGTTACAATAATCTATCCTGTTCCAGTAAATTCCAATTTTGTTGCATTTCCTTACTAAAATGTCCCAACTTGAGTTGTTTGGCTTCAATACCTTATTAAACATCAAATACACCTTTAGCATATGGTTTTGCAAATTCTAACACACTCCAAAAGTCATCTACACACCACTTCAAAACAGTTTGAATGATACGCATATCATTCCTTTGGTCTTGCACATTATGTTCATACTAGAATCCATTCTTGGTATAATTGGTGCATACATACCCTACCCCCAGAACAACCCGTGTATACGCATTCAAGGGCAAAAATCATATCTCCATGATGAACATATTAAGCTTAACACATAAACCACACATCTTGTTCACACCTTTACCCACAAGTTACAATTTATTACAAGAACTACATTTATTTCCCCCTCTTTCATCCAACCGTCCCCCATACATGTCAAGGAAGAGATCTTTGTAACCTTCACCTTAAGGTTACATTATATTCATGCATAAAAAGAGCAAAGAATCTATCTTTAACTAAAATCTCAAACATGCAAGCCACCTTACCCATGAATCCGAAAACTACATGCTTCAAGCCTAGTGTTTTATATATAAGATTGAAACTTAGCAACATCTAGACATTCAAGCATATATTTTCACATACAAGCCATGAGCATTTATAGGATACTTGCCTTTCTCAGACTTACACCTTTCCTTAGCTTGAAATGTGTATGAAATGGGTGAAGCCTTCCTCCTCTTCATACATGAACCCCACGGTTTTGTAGGGGAAAAGAGAACAATGGTTAGTCAATGTTCTTAAGTGAAAGATGTAACTAAATAGAGGTTAAATGGACTCACTAAAATGGAGCTTGAGTAGTGTTCAAACCTCTTAAGACTAGCACCTCACAAAAGCTTGAAAATTTTGAACCTAGTGACCATGGAGGTCACGGTTTTATGAGCAAGAAAAAGGGAAACATGAGATTCAATCTATGTAAAATATAGAAATCCCCTTAAAAGTTGAGGATTTACATACCTAGACTAACTTGATCTTGGATGAATCCTAAGTCTTCTTTGCTCAACCTTTCTTGGATGAATCCTAAGTTTTGGGAAGAAGAAGAGAGAAACTTTCTTGCTCTTTGTGGTTCTTTGAGGGTTGGAAGTAAGAGAATGTTCTAGGGTCCTCTTGGAGTGATTTTTCCTTATTAGGCTAAGGTGTTAGCCGTTGGGGGGTAAGAGGGGAATAAGGGTTTACCATGGTATGGCTAAGGTAATTAACCTCGGTTACTTTAGGTAATCAAGGTTACTTTATGACTAACTTAGGTTACTTTATTCCAATCATAGTTACTTTAATGCAACTAGGGTTACTTTAAGGTTTAACTTGAGTTACATTAACCATGTGGTTAATGTAAAGTAATCATGGTAAAATATTGAAAGGCTTCTTGGTTGCCCACTTGAGGGGTATCCGGCGGTTGGGGTCTTAATGACCCTAACCATGCTTAATTCTTTTTATTAAAAAGCCATATGGTGATTGCCTCCTTTTTACTTAATTATTGTCCCCCTTTTTCTTGATTAAAAATGAAATTAGGGAAGTCTCTAGTTCTTTTGGGCTAAGGGCCGAAATTTGTGAGAATTGGGGAGAAATTTTTTCCCACTACTTAAACATCCTTAATTTCCATTTGGGCTTATTTTAAGAAGGCCCTTAAGATTAGCCTTCTTTGAAAAACCTTCTAAGACCCTCTTTAAGCCTTGGGCCGAAATCTCCTAGGCCCTTGGGGTAAATTGGTCACTTCACATAATTCATAATTCATGCTCGAATTCCTACACAATATTTTTCCTCATCACAATTCTAATTAGAGAAGTAATTATAAAAATATGCTTGAAGATGAAACTTTTCATAACTTCACCTAGACGAATCTCAAGTACAATATGATTTCCTCATCGGGTACAACATCCTCCCCCCTTATTACAAGTTTCGTACCCGAAACTTAAGAGCGCTAATCAAAAAGGTGAGGGTACAAGTTCTTCATGTTCTCTTCCATTTCCCAAGTAGATTCATCAACCAAGTGATGCTTCCATTGCACCTTAACCATGGGTATGTATCATCTCCTTAATGTCCTTTCCTTACGATCGACTATCCTTTCTGGTTCTTCCACGTATGTCGCGTCAGCTTCAATTTTAAAAAGCTGTTCCTCTATAATATGGCTAGGCTCGTGCATATACCGACGAAGCTGAGATACGTGAAACACATCATGTAGTTGAGATAGTGATGGCGGTAGTGCTAGTCGATAAGCGACTTTTCCAACTCTTTCAAGAATCTCATAGGGCCCAATAAACCTCGGGCTTAACTTTCCTTTAATATCGAATCTCTTAACTCCTTTGGATGGCGATACCTTCAAAAATACCTTTTTCCCATTTTGAAATTCCAATGGTCGCCGTTTCTCGTCTGCCCAAACCTTACTTCTATCTTGGGCTGCTTGCAACCTTTGTTTGATAATCATTATTTTCTCTCGCGTTTGTTCTATTAGGTCAGGTCCTATGAAAATCTTTTCTCCGATTTCGTCCCAATACAACAGAGAGCGGCACTTTCTCCCATATAGTTCTTCATATGGGGCCATCCCAATGGATCGATGATAACTATTGTTATAAGAGAATTCCACTAGTTTGAGACTCCGATCCCAACTTCCCCCAAAGTCGAGTATACAAGCTCGCAGCATGTCTTCCATCGTCTGGATAGTTCTTTCCGATTGACCATCCATTTGGGGATGAAATGCTGAGCTCATTCGTATTTCAGTGCCCATCGCTTTTTGAAAAGCTGTCCAAAATCGTGATGTAAAGCGAGGGTCGCGGTCACAAACAATGCTTAGGGGTACTCCATGAAGACTCACAATTTGATCAACATACATCGTAGCCAACTTCTCCATAGAAGCCTTGATTGTCATAGCCATGAAATGAGCGGATTTGGTTAGACGATCCACAACCACCCAAATGGTATCATGTCCGTTCTTCGTTCTTTGTAGGTCTGTGACAAAATCCATAGTAATGTGGTCTCACTTCCACTTGGGAACTTCAAGAGGTTGTAGTAACCCAGTGGGTCTCTGATGTTCCGCTTTCACCTTCTGGCAAACAAGGCATTTCTCTACAAACTCCGCAATTTGTCTTTTCATGCCATGCCACCAGAATCTTTGTTTCAAGTCTTGATACATTTTATTGGCTCCAGGATGGATAGACAATCGAGAGTTGTGGGCTTCACGAAGAACTTCATTCTTTACATCTTCATCATTGGGTACACAACCTTTCTCGAAACCACAAGCTGTCATCATTTCTGACCTTAAACTCTTCAGATGGTTTCATTCTCAACCTGTCCTTTATTTTCTTTAAAGTTTCATCTTTTTCTTGACCTTCCTTAATCTTGTCTATCAGTGAAGGGATCAATACCAACTTTGTGAGCATGCCCTCAATGGAATCAACCTCCTCAAGATCAAATTCTTCCATGTCACGCTACAGAGGTGGTTGGCGCAGACGGCTTGTCTTTCTACTCAGCGCGTCGGCTACCTTATTGGCTTTTCCCGGATGATACTGAATAGAATGGTCGTAGTTCTTCATCAACTCCAGCCATCTGCGTTGACGCATGTTCAACTCTTTTTGGGTGAAGAGGTACTTGAGGCTCTTGTGATCTGTGAAAATTTTGCACCTCTCACCATACAAATAGTGTCTCCATATTTTTAGGGCAAAGACTACGGCTGCTAATTCAAGATCATGTACCGGGTAATTTTGTTCAAATGGTTTTAGCTGTCTGGATGCATACGCAATCACTTGATCTTTCTGCATCAGTACACATCCAAGTCCATTCTTATAGGCATCACTATGCACCACAAAATTTTCACCAGGAATGGGTTGTGCTAAAACTGGGACAGAAGTTAGTTTCTCTTTTAACTCAGCAAAACTCTTTTCACAATCTGAGGTCCATTCAAACTTGGTCTTTTTCTGTGTCAAGCGGGTAAGAGGCATAGCAATTTGAGAAAATCCTTCAACAAACTTACGATAGTAGCCAGCGAGACTAAGAAAACTTCGCACCTCTGTAACGTTGGTCGGCCTTGGCCACCCTGTGATTGTCTCGATTTTCTTGGGATCTACGGATATACCATCCTCAGATATCACGTGTCCCAGAAATGCTACATTGCGTAGCCAGAATTCGCATTCACTAAATTTAGCATACAGTTGTTTTCTCCGTAGAATGTCAAGGACGATCCTTAAATGGTTTACGTGGGTGTCTTCATCAGATGAGTCGATCAAAATATCGTCGATGAAGACTACAACGAACTTGTCTAGTTGTTCTTGAAATACTCGATTCATTAGATCCATAAATGCCGCGGGGGCGTTGGTCAGTCCGAATGGCATTACAAGAAATTCGTAATGTCCATAACGGGTTCTGAATGCAGTTTTCGGGATGTCCACAGCTTTGATCTTCAATTGGAAATACCCCGAGAGAAGATCAATCTTACTGAAAATCCGTGCCCCCTGCATCACGATATTTTTAGGTAGGGTTTATAATAGACTTATCACTAAAATAAAGTTTTGAATCGCTTACCCGAAGCTGATCGAACAGATCGTCGATCCTAGGCAATGGGTACTTGTTCTTTATAGTGATCTTGTTGAGTTCTCGATAATCTATACATAACCGCATACTTCAGTCCTTTTTCTTGACAAACAGTATGGGAGCACCCCAAGGCGAAACACTTGGGCGAATGAGTTTCTTCTCTAGCGATTCGCGTAACTGTTCCTTCAACTCTTTTAGTTCCACAGGTGCTATTCGATAGGGAGCCTTTGATATTGGCTCAGCTTCAGAAACTAGGTTAATTTCAAAAGATATCTCGCGGTCCGGAGGAAGACTCGGTAATTCTTCCAGAAAAACATCTGGATATTCTTGGACCACTGGGACTTGGGAGAGGTCAAAGGGTGCTTGATCGGCATTTATTGCATAAACGAGAAACCCTTCATGTCCTTTCTTCAACGCCTTACTGGCGCGAATCATATTTACATAAACGTTCTTGGGGCACTTTCTTAACTTTCATCCTCCTTGAAAGGTTACTTCCTTACAGGTGGGGTCCTTAAAAGTAACTTGCTTTTCATTACAATCGATGTTGGCAAAATTCTTGGAGAGCCAATCCATCCGAAGAATCACATCGAAATCCATCATGGGTATGGGAATTAAGTCGGCGTCAAACCGGTGATTATCGAACTCAAGTTTATAGTTTCTGAAAACATGGTGAGACACAAGCACCTGATCCCCAGCTGCTTGGATTCTATAGGGTGCATCACTATAGATTGGGTTATGCTCAATATTCTTTCCGAATTTCTTGGATATAAAGGAGTGGCTAGCACCACTATCAAATAGCACATTGGTAGGTACTGAACATACTAAAATAGCTCCTAAATCATGTAAGATTTTCTAAGCAGTAGTAGGGCAACATTATTTGTAAAAATTTAAGCATTGTATAAATTTTAGAATATACCTGCCACCATATCATTGGCCTCTTCAGCAGCTGCGTCAGTCATAGCATGAACTCTCGCATTAGTACGCTGACGCCGGTTCTTAGGTGGTTGCTGTTGCTGGGCCTCCTTTTCTGGGCAATCCTTTGCCATGTGTCCTCTCTTTCCACATCCAAAGCAGGTAGTTCCTCTATCCGGACAATCTTTGAGGATGTGGCCCATCTTGTCGCATCCGAAACACTTTCCTGCCTGGTAGTAGCATTCTCCCACATGACGCTTATTGCAGTGAGGGCAGCTCGGAATAGCAGATTGTTGGCCTTGGTTCTTTGACTGGTTCTTTTGGGAACGGCGTTGGAATCGATTCTTTCCTTGGCGCCCTGGGCCCCTTGAGTTTTGCTTAGCAGCTTTGCGGGACCCTCCGCTCCCGGATGTTTCCCTTCCTCATTTCTGTCCGATCCCATCACGGCGAATGATATCTCTTTCTATTCTGTAACAAGCGTCCAAAAGTGCACCAAAATTTGTCAGGTTCGCATTGACCAACCAGGTCCGGATCCTAGGGTTTAACCCCCTTTAAAACTTCAACATCTTAGTTTCTTCATCATTCATGGTAGATGGTTGGAATCTTCCCAGGGCTATGAAATTGTTAGCATATTCAACGACAATCATTCCTTGTTCTTGTACCAACGATTCAAACTCGTGCCTCTTCTGTAGCTTAACGGAGGGTGGTATGTAGAATTTATTGAATTCTTGGAGAAATCTCTCCCGTGGAATCGGCCTTGGTAGAGCTTGCATGTTGGCCTTCCACCATTGGTTGGCCTCTCCAAGTAGAAATGGTCTGAAAACTTGGGTCTTTACTTCTTCTGGCGCTCTAATCAATTCAAAACAATTTTCTACTTCGTCCGGTCACTTCTCAGCGGCATCTAAGTCTGACTTTCCTTCGAAAGGCGGAACATTTGCTCTTTTCAACTTTTCAAAGTAGTATTGCGCATCCCTGACCGGCTCGTGAGGCTGAAGAACATTCTGCTGTAGCATTACTTGCACGATTTGGGTTACGGTCTGGTAGAAATTCTGGAAGGCATTAATATCTGGGATCACTTGGGGTAAAGGCCCCTGGGGTTGGGGAATATTTTGCGCTGGCGGCGGATTTTGGTCTTGTGGTGGGGGTGGAGGAACATGAGCAGGTGGAGGAGGAATAGGCTCCTGCACCTCTGGTCTAGCTCTTGCCGGTCTGCCTCTTGGTCGCACCATCTGCATTATGCAGTGTCGGGGTTTTATTCAATGTGGGAGTGTCATAATAAGTGGCAGAATTTAATTTATTCCAATAGCATTTCAGAGTGGCATGCAAGTACATACATTATAAATTAAATTCTATAATTTATCATATACTAGGGTTTTATCAGTCGACCGGAACTCTAATTTCCAGTCTAAGTCATCATAGTCTAAGGACAACTCTCATCTAAGATCATGACTTACATCTAAGATCAAACTTAGTTTCCTAAAATCATAGCTTAATTCTGGATTCTGCCCGGATCTGGAGCCTTAGCTCTGATACCACCTGTAGCGCCCCGCACCCTGGCCCAGCCGGATACGGTGCGTCCACCGTACTTCACTATGGAGAGTACCAGGCATCAGTCCATAACATCACAAAGTCCAGAATAAAATATGTGGACTTCCATGCTGATACGTCAACAAGCAAACGAAACCGAGGCAGAATAAAAACTCTTAAAATAAAAACATCTACGCAACCATCATTAGTTTTACAACCCGATAATAAAGTACAGAAATCCCAAAAGTAATTGTTTCTATCACAATTTCATAAAAAGATCATCGATCATAACCATCTCGTCAAATCCCTTAAGTCGTCCACCTCTCGCGCTTCTACGGGTAGGGAACCCTAGGTTCATCTTCGATCCATTCAACTTTGTTTCATGCGGTTTCTGGGAGGAAAAATAAAGGGTGAGTGACAACGTCACCAGCAAGTAAACTATAAATAATCGTGAATTAAATGGAAAGTACATACGAGAACCGAACCCCCAAAAATTCGGTTTAGAACATACCTGACCTTCCGTCTAAAACCCGTAAGTAATCAACTCATAACTTATCAGAGATCATAACTTATCAAAGAGCATAACTTATAAAAAATCATAACTGATAACAGTTCATAACTTATTGAAGGTCATCACTCAATAAGATCACAACTTAGGAGGTACAAGTCATAACATCTCAGTCTAAGTATCACGTACCCATATTCGATGACTCATCAAATGCAACATGCACGAGTATGTACGTGTGATGCATCATGATAAAAATAAAAATAAAGATAAGCTCTTTCGTTCTTTCATTCAAAACATCATCGTCAAGAAAACAAGAGAGTATTCAGATATATTCTCCCGGATCTGATGCGGTCACTTATTTCTCTTTGAATCTATTATTCCCGGATTCGGAGCGGTCACGTCATCACTCATAATTGCCAGGTCTATTCTCTCCGGGCCTGTACGGTCAATATCATCATAATCAGGTCTATTCTCTCCGGGCCTGAACGGTCGATATCATCAGATTAGTTAACCCCGGATCTGGAGCGGGTCCTACTGGCCAGAAAACACACGGTACCGGTGGGAAGCGTTTTTTTAAAAACTGAATCTCTTCTTTAAACACGCTTTTTCATCATTCTTTCTCATTAAATCAGTTTCATAAATTATGTAAATGACGATGATGTAATGCATGACATGTACCATGAAATCCATGACATGATGCGTTACATACATACAAGTAAAAACTCATTCTTTAGGCTGGAAAATTTCCAGAATTATCATCCCAATCGCGCGGCCTCAAAACCTCACAGTTTTGGCCGATTGTCATGATTTTTCGTCACATATATGCATAAGGGTGTCTTATTTATTCTCCATATAAATTTCGTAATGTTGCGAGACGTGTAAGACCCTTAATTTATTTAATTACGAAACAGGGTACTGCTGAATTTCAGCTGTATAGTGTCATTTCTTTTACTTTTCCTTTAAGCCCATTAGGTTTTATTTAATTTGGGCCAACCCTGGAAATTGCTGTAGATATACCAATAATTAAGGATCACATGCCCAAACTATACAAATAAGTCTATGCCCACCAAAACAAAGCCCCACAACAAGTTCTTCAATTCTGCCAAAAATTCGACATTTGTAACACTAACTTACCTTTGGTGATTACCCCTTCCAATAATAATTCTAAGCTAAGTGGTTTACATGAAACACTCACATATGTCTTAAGTAGTTATCATAAAAGTTTTGCAGCATTCTAATAACTTTAAAGGGGTTATTTATTCTTTTTTCTCAAAACGGGTACATGCTGAATTCTGGAATGACCAATTTTACTACGAATTTTATTGTGACCAATCCGTAAGCCCTTTTTCGAAAATTCCAGCTCACAAACTTAGCAAACACATATGGCTAGTATCCTACCAAAAATCAGCTCAATTGCATATTTTTAAGGTCCATTTCCGGGTCAATCATTATGTCAGATGAAATCTGTTCAGTCCAGTAATTTCTAGCTTGACCAGTTTTACTAAAAATTCCGTTAACAACAAACCATAAGTTTAACGAAATTCCAACTCTCATATTTACTACACTCATAGGGCTAGTGTTACACCAAAAATTAGCTTAATTGGATACTTCTAAAGTCCCTTTTCAGGTCTTACAAAACGTCATAATAATCTGCCCTGTTCCAGTAAATTCTAATTTTGTCACATTTCCTTACTAAAATGTCCCAACTTGAGTTGTTTGGCTTCAATACCTTATTAAACATCAAATACACCTTTAGCATATGGTTTTGCAAATTCTAACACACTCCAAAAGTCATCTACACACCACTTCAAAACAGTTTGAATGATACGCATATCATTCCTTTGGTCTTGCACATTATGTTCATACTAGAATCCATTCTTGGTATAATTGGTGCATACATACCCTACCCCCAGAACAACCCGTGTATACGCATTCAAGGGCAAAAATCATATCTCCATGATGAACATATTAAGCTTAACACATAAACCACACATCTTGTTCACACCTTTACCCACAAGTTACAATTTATTACAAGAACTACATTTATTTCCCCCTCTTTCATCCAACCGTCCCCCATACATGTCAAGGAAGAGATCTTTGTAACCTTCACCTTAAGGTTACATTATATTCATGCATAAAAAGAGCAAATAATCTATCTTTAACTAAAATCTCAAACATGCAAGCCACCTTACCCATGAATCCGAAAACTACATGCTTCAAGCCTAGTGTTTTATATATAAGATTGAAACTTAGCAACATCTAGACATTTAAGCATATACTTTCACATACAAGCCATGAGCATTTATAGGATACTTGTCTTTCTCAGACTTACACCTTTCCTTAGCTTGAAATGTGTATGAAATGGGTGAAGCCTTCCTCCTCTTCACACATGAACCCCACGGTTTTGTAGGGGAAAAGAGAACAATGGTTAGTCAATGTTCTTAAGTGAAAGGTGTAACTAAATAGAGGTTAAATGGACTCACCAAAATGGAGCTTGAGTAGTGTTCAAACCTCTTAAGACTAGCACCTCACAAAAGCTTGAAAATTTTGAACCTAGTGACCATGGAGGTCACGGTTTTATGAGCAAGAAAAAGGGCAACATGAGCTTCAATCTATGTAAAATATAGAAATCCCCTTAAGAGTTGAGGATTTACTTACCCAGACCAACATGATCTTGGATGAATCCTAAGTCTTCTTTGCTAAACCTTGGCCGTGTGTTTTGGGAAAAAGAAGAGAGAAACTTTCTTTCTCCTTGTGGTTCTTTGAGGGTTGGAAGTAAGAGAATGTTCTAGGGTTCTCTTGGAGTGATTTTTTCCTTACAAATTTGTCCACTAATTTAGTGCATAACAAGAAAACTCAATAGAAGTGTACCTCACTTTTTGTAATTCACTGTAGTTGGTACAAGGAAAGATTAGATCCACTTTTGTTTCCCATTCCAAATACTCTTCCGCATTACTTTTACCATAAAACGTGGGAATGTTTATTTTGGTTTTGAGAAAATCGTCATCTTGCGGGAAAAGGGGATTTTGACGTCTTTGGTAACCACGGGGAGGGTGGTCATCGATGTCATAATCATCCTGCTCAAATGGGATATAATCATCATTGGGCCTTCTTGGAGCGTACCTTCTTGGCTGTGTTGGAGGAGCATACCTTCTTGCCTCGATGTGTGGTGGTCTAAGGTTGTCATCCTCAACTTCTTCTGGGGGGTGACGCCTTGGTTGTGGTAGGGGAACGGCCCTACTTGTGCCTTGGCCATCACTCGTCTTGTAGCTCCGTTCAACATCCTCCAATCAATGCTTGATAGTTTCTTAAGCATCTCCAGCATTTGTTGTTGCGTGTTGTCCAAGGTTTCAGCTTCCTTTGATTTGCTAGAAGCAGAATGAGTGCTGCTCTCCATTTTACCTAAGGAAGTTAAACGTAAACAAATAGAAAAAGGATTAGTAAAAAAACAAGCTATGAACGCTCCTCTTTCTCTTCTTTCCACTCTCTTACCACTTTGTTTCTTGGATAACCTGAAGTTAAGAAGGTTCAAAGTGATCAATTAAGAAAGTGTTTTGCCAATGCTTCTCCAAATCATAATAATCTCCACTTGTTTCTCCCTTTTGCTTTCAAGTTGCACCAATTAGTATCAAAGTAGGATGAAGCGAAATGGAAACAAACTTGAACTTGCGACTAAGATTCAAAGAAAATAAGCAACCAAAATTGATGTAGAAGGCTGAACCAAAGATGAACTAAGGGTTGCCGTGGGCAATCTTTAGTTAATTTTGATTCTATGCACTTACTATCCACAAAATGGTTCAAGTCATGCAATAATCGACCGACCAAGTGTGTGATTGATTCAAGAAGAGCATGATAAGGAAAATATGATGTGGGGGACGGTTGTATGTAGCAAAAACGAAATACGGTATCCAAGGTTTTCAAATTGAACCAAAAATTTCCACGTAATGCACAACGTTTTGCCCTTTTTCTTTTCTCTTGTTCTTTTTTTTTCTTCCCTTCCTTTCTATTTCAACATAAGCAAGGTTCAGATTCCCTTTTTTTTCGACTAGGGGCAGAATTGAGATTTCATGCGCTTTGCACTTAGCACTTTCGTTTTCGGACAGAATAGTGCAATGTCTTTAAATTGCAGTTTGCAGCCTTGAATTGCCACAAAATAACCTTGGAAAGTGAAGGAAATTGGGGTAGGGCAGAGTTGGGATTAGGGTTAGGGTTTTCGATTTAGGGTTTTTTTGAACGTTTTGGGAATTTGCGGTGGGGTTTTGGGAACTGAATGGGCGGGGTAAATGGACTATTTGGTTTGGTAATTGATGATTTGCGTGGTCAATTTGGATAGTGGATGGTTGTAGGATAGAATTGAACAAAATTCAAATTCTAGGGTTAGGGTTTTTTTTGAATGAGTTTGGATCTTTTGATTCTGATTGTGTTTGGTAAAATTGGTTTGGGGATTTTTGTGGAGAGTGTAAATAAGATAGTTTGGAATCAGGTTGGTGATTTTTAGGGTTGGGTTGGGATGGGTGCTGGTTGGGCCGTGGGGTTTGGGCTAGAATTAGGGTTTTTGTTGGTGTTGAAAATGGTTTGTGAAGACCAACACACGTAGGACTAACTTGATTTAAAGCATGAAATCAATCACAATGCAAATCACAAGATGCATACAATCATCACCAATTAAAAGCTTCGGTAGAAACAAGATTATTTGAAACCGAGGTAGCTTATAGGCTGATGGTTGTAGTAATTAAAAAGAGCTGAATGTACTCTAAATGCTCAAACCCTAATTGTTCAAGTTTGAATGATAAAATTTCAGATGTTTGATGCACAAGTTGGATGAACGTGACACTAGAACAAGAATCAACAAAGATGCTAGACAAAATGCAAATGACTCAAACAAGACTCAACAAAATGCCAATGACTCAAACATTTGGACGTTTTTTTGTATGAAATGCAAGACAGGAATGTAGACTGAGGGGCAGAAGAAGAACACAACTGAACTTGAAAAGACTAGAATCAAACGAAAAGGAAATGATAGATGGTGGAATAGAGTAACCTGGTCTCTGATACCAATTTGATGCGTGCAAGACGTGGGCTCCAATAATTCCACCTTCCAAACGTCCTTCACAAAGGGTTAGGCACAAGGAAGAAGACTTCCCCTTACTTACTTAGTGATAAAAACGTGTGGATCAAACGAGCAAGACCAACACTTCAAGATGATCGTTGATCAGGCAAACCAATATGGCCCTCCTGGACGACACCTTTTAGCAATGGCAACACCTTCAAAATGCTCAAATTTGGAGGATCTTAACTTGGGTTTTTAATGCAAAACCAAGAAAACAAAGTCTCACACAAAGTGAAGGAAATATCAAGGATTTTATTTCATCAAAGGTTGTCCTTTACAAATCGGCCAAAGGGGCCTATTTATAGATGCCAAAGACCCTTAAAATATATTGAACTTGAATTTGCTAATTGTTTGAATTCAATAATAACTAGAAAAATCCTAGCTAAATGAGGCATTGTGGAGCTGATTTGATGACTAGGATAGGGTTGAACTTGAATTCAAAAGTTGGGTGAAGTTTGAATTCAAGTTGAGTTTGAATTTGAGTGTCCTCCCCCCTCCTTCCAGCTGTGTTTAATAAGTCCAAGAGATATCTTGAAATCTGATTTGATGATGATGATGATATGGTTGGAGTTGAATTCAAAAGATGATTGAAGTTTTAATTCAAATTTGAGTTTGAATTTGAATTCAAACTTTGATTCAATTTTAATTGGCAATTATCCTTCTCTTTCTTCCAAGATGGCGTGTAAATTGGCTGGAGATATAGGCTGAAATCATCTTGAATTTTAAGTTTCCAATTGGTTGAAACTTGAATTCAAATTAGGATTGAATTTAAATTCAAGTTCAACTTCAAGTTGATCTTCATCTTCTCTTCAATTTTGGCCGGCCCCTCTTGATCCTTGGAGATGATTTTGAGTTCAATTTTGAAAAGAGGAATCCATCTTGGACACATTTGAACTTGTCTTTGTGGAGACAAACATTCTCTTCAAGACAACATTCCTTTTGTCTCTCATTTTTGCAACACACGACTACATTCCTCCTTTTTGGGCCTCCATTTTATTTGGATCCTTCCATCTACCTAATTTACCTACAAAGTAAACACATAAAACAAATATCTCAAGAAAACAAGACAAACTTTAAAATAAAGACACACGCACACTCATATGCTCAAAGGGCTTAAAGGGCGGGTTCAATGAAATGAACCCATGGAACCTTAGGTTCATCTTGAAATGCTTATACAAGAAGGTTCCAACTTGATGACAAAGTTCTATTGCCCTCCTTGTCATAGGGCCCTTGACATCTTGATGGGATCTTTGATCCTCATCGGACCCTTGATCCTCATCAGAGGTGAAAGCTAAAAAGCTTATATACAACTGTGTAATGTATCACTTTTCCATTTGAGGCCTGTAACCAGCTCAACAAACGTCCTCAAGAAGTAGGATGCTTAGTCACCTACTTCCAAAGGTCCACGTCCGAAGCATGTCAAACTGCTAACGGCCATAACTGACTCTTCCCAGCTCCAAATGACGTTATTCCAATGCCAAATCTCCATTTTCAGGAAGAGATATACAACTCTCAAGAACACTTCGATGTCTAATTCGGAGTGGAAGACATTCATATAATCAAAAACTGGTTAAGTGTCAAAAACTGCACAGTTTTGACCTTTCCAATCTTGTTTTCGTCCAATCAAGCTCAAGGACCTCAACCAGCTCACCAAAAGGGTTACAAGACATCCTAATAAGAAGCTTGGAGGTGGTCCAATCAAAATAAAGACACTTCAACAACTTGATTAAGCAAAGCAAACTTTCTGCAAGCTTGCGGAGAACAAGCAAAGGCCTTATCTTACTTTTCTATCTTAGTTAACTAGTTTTTTCTTCCTTAATTTTCATTGGATCTTACATGTACAAATATCTTAGTCTCCTAGCTTAGTTTTCCTATAAGTACCAAGGCAAAAACTGTGTACAAAAACAACCAATTCTTCATTTTATACAAACAACTGAGAGCCTTTATTCAAGACTTTGTCTTGTGTTTTCCCTTTGATTCAAGGTTAAAGCCTTGAACAAACTTGATTGTATGATTTTTATACTTGAGATGGATATTGTTTGAAAGGGTTTAGGCTTGTTCAAACAAGTTGAAGTCATTTGTGAAGCTGTTCAACATCAAACGGCCAAAACAGAATATGGTAGAATGCGTGGTCTTCTGGGAAGGTTTTGCAACATCCAGTTCTTGTCTAATCCACGTTAAGAGTTAGAGGAAAGGTCCTTATTGTCTCATCAAGTGGTATCAGAGCACGTGAGCTTGCATCAAGTGGTATCAGAGCGAAGGTAACACTTTAACTCCAATATCCTTTCATTTTTGTTTTGTCGTTTTCAGTTTTTAGTTTCTGTTGAATCTGTTTTCCATGTCTTTGCGTTCAGTGTTCTTACATTTTTTTTTTGTGTTCTGGTCATAACCTTGCTCAATCATCTTTTTAATGTTTGAATAAGTTATGGTAGAAGTTGTTTGGTGTTTTGTTGCTGTTTGAAACAAGAAAAAGCAAAAAGACGTCAAGGAGTTCTGTTTTTATGTTAGCCGTATACAAATCTAGTTTATAGGTTGTTTTCATTGCGTTTTCCTTATCAACTTCTGCTCAAACTTTGCATGAACGTCCTTAAGATGCTTAAATATGATGTTGTAGAGTTTGTTTGAAGTTTAGTATCCATCAAAACTTAGAAAGAAGCAATGAACCTCTGACAAACTTTCTGTTTTTCTAGCCATGTACTAACTGTTTTGTTGTGCGTGGCTTAAACTGTTTTTACCTTGCGTTTTTGATACCATATCTGATGCGTGCAAGACATGGGCTCCAATAACTCCACCTTCCAAACGTCCTTCACAAAGGGTTAGGCACAAGGAAGAAGACTTCCCCTTGCTTAGTGATAAAAACGTGTGAAGCAATGAGCAAGACCAACACTTCAAGATGGTCGTTGATCAGGAAAACCAATACGACCCTCCTGGAAGATTTCTTTAAGCAATGGAAACACCTTTAAAATGCTCAACTTTGAAGGATCTTAACTTAGGTTTTTAATGCAAAACCAAGAAAACAGTCTCACAATAAGTGAAGGAAATATCAAGAAATTTTATTCATCCAAAGTTATTTCTCAAATCGGCCAAAGGGCCCTATTTATAGACGTCTAACACTAAGGGGATAACCAGATGTTATCTCTAAAGAAGGTATCTAGAAAGCATTTGAAATGATCTTGAAATTTGAAAATTGTTTGAATTCAAATCTAAGACAAATTCTAGCTAATATTTCCAATGCTTGTTGGCTGCCATCCAACCGTGTATAATGATTAAATGAAGCCTTGGAGAAGCTGATTTGACAAGTAGGATGAGGTTGAAGTTAAATTCAAAAGTTAGGTGAATTTGAATTCAAGTTGAGTTTGAATTGAGTTCACTTTGAATTTGGTTCTTGCATATCCATTCCACCATCCTTCCAGCCGTGTGTGATGTTTGTTGTGGTCTTGGAAACCTGATTTGGTGATGATAAAATGATAGGGATTGAATTCAAAGGATGGTTGAAGATTGAATTCAAATTGAGTTTGAATTTGAATTCAAACTTGGATTCAATTTGAATTGTGATCTATCCTTCTTTTATCCTCCAAGATGGCGTGTGAATGGTTGGAGATTATGGCTGAGAACTTCTTGAATTTGAAGACTCCAGTTGGTTGAAACTTGAATTCAAATCATGGTTGAATTTAAATTCAAGTTTAACTTCAAGTTGATCCTCACCTTGCCTTTAATTTGGCCGCCCCCTATGTTGATAATTGGAGATATTTTTGAGTTAATTTTGAAACAAAGAATTCCATCTTGGACACATTTGAATTTGTCTTTGTGGAGACAAACATTCTTCTCAAGATATTATTCATTTTGTCGCACTTTATTTGAAACACACGCCTTTATCCCTTTGTGGACCTCCATTTGGCTTGGACTTTGCATGCACCTATTTTACCTACAAGGCAAACACATAAAAACAAGGATCACAAAAAAACAAGACGAAATTCAAAAAGAAAGAACACACCTTTTGGGGGGTGGGAGAACACATTCATAATGTAGGTTCCATGAGATGAACCCAATGAGCCTTAGGTTCATCTCGAACATGCTTGTACAAGAAGGTCCAACTTGAGGTCCAAGTTCTCTAGGCCTCCTTCTGGTCATAGGACCAATGACCTCTTGATGGGATCCTCGATCCTCATCAATCCCCCCTCCTCAAGAAGATTCGTCCTCGAATCGAAGGGTTCATGAGGATTATGAGGCCCGCAAAAGGATACGACCTCAAATCTAAACACACAATTGGATAAGAGGGATACTCCACAAATGACTCATAAGTTATGTAAGATACAAGTTCAAGCAAACCAAGTGCAATGATCATACATAATTTAAGTCTTACATGCTTAGGGTGAGCAATCAAGTGAATGACGACATATGCAAATAACGACACATCGTAGCACATATCTACTTGAACACTCAACAATAAGCACCTCTTTCTAATGTGTTTAGGATGCACTAACATGGTATGTAGAAGACTTCTCTCATAAGATTTGTCATGCATGAAAGATAATGTATGTAATACCTGAGGAATAAACAACGTATCTTGTATGCTACTCAGAACTTCCAAATCAGATGTATTTGAGCTATCATGCTCAACAAAGCACAAATCAGCACTAACATGCAGATTATCATCCTCAAAATCAGTTTGCAATGTAACGTCAAGTGGAATTTCAGATTCATACGCAGACAAATTAGAAGTCTCAGCACTATCATATGGAATGTCACTATCAAGACACTCAAACAAAGGGTTATTATGGACAACCCATTCATGCTTCTCAACATTATCATGTTTGTCACATAAGACATCATTATTCTCAGTTGAAATGTCACTCCAATCATCAACAGGTAAATCAAGCAAATCATGTGAATCATGCGAAGCACAAACAACTTTAGATTCAAGCTCATCACTTTCAGCACGCAAGTCAATCTCATGCATATGAACACGATGAACATCAACAAGTCTCCTAAGACCTTGCAATTTATTAAGGAGATCTAATATGTGTACCTTTTGTTCTTCTACGTCTAAAAGGATATCAAGGTTGCGTTCTTTTTGTGCTAGAAGTTTCTTACGAATGTCACTATTATGTTGTAAGAACTTCATACGGTCATGTTCATTTAGCCCATCAACTTTTTCACCATGAACGACATATGCTTATCAATTGAAATTTCAGCTTCCTTTTCCTTAAGGTCGGTCCTAGACTTAGACATGCGTTGGTGACCTGCGTGGACCTTATGGGGTGGAAGTGCATGCAACTTGTAAATTTTACCATTCAATTTGAAAGAATAACGATTCAAATATCCATCATATGTTACATGTCTATCAAATTGCCATGGTCTACCAAGTAAAATATGACTAGCATGCATTGGTGTAACATCACATAAGACATCTTCTTTATAACTACCAATGCTAAGAGAAATCAAAACTTGCTTACTGACGCTAATTTCACCACAATCATTTAACCATGCAAGTTTATAAGGATGCAGATGATTAGTCACAGACAAATTCAATTTTCTTACCACTTCAATGGTAGCCATATTCGCACAAGAACCGGAATCAATGATCATAGTGCGCACTTTACCATTTATCATGCAGTGGATATGGAAAATGTTTTCTCTATGTTGTTCATGATCATCTAATTTCGGTTGAGCATTCAAAGCTCTACACACAACAAGAAATTCCTTAGTGTCATAATCATCTAGTGCGCCTAGATCCTCTTCAGGTTCAATTTCATTATCATGCTCAGATTCGTTTTCATGCTCGGACTCAGACACATATTAATTAGTTTCCTCAATTAACATGATTCATTTTGCATTAGGACACTATTTTCCTATGTGACCACGTCCTTGACATTTATAGCATTTAATGTCCCTGAACCTGTTTGAGAGATCAGAAGAATTTCCGATAGGAGCCTTTCGTTGGCCGCAGTCATCTCGCCTTTGTGTGAACTGCACACGGTTGTCCATCCTTTGTGATGCACCTTGGTCACGTGTTTGGCCTCCTATAGGCAGTGAGCTTCCCGTTCCTGAAGGCTTGCTGGAAAACCTTGATGAAGACTGATTAGTACGATAAGTGGAATTGAAATTGGAGGATCTGCTTACCTTTAGTTTGTGTTCAATCTTTTCAGCCATATGGACCATGGTTGTGAGGCGAGGTAAGGTTGAAGGTCAACCCTTTGCGCAATCTACCGGTTTAGACCATGTAAGGAACAAGCCTTGGTGGCTTCTTCGGGTTCCTGCAAGTTAGACCTTTCCAACTAAAATTTCTAACTCTTTGTAATACTTATCTACACTTTTAGAACCTTGTCGTAAGTTTTGCAAACTTGTGAACATAGAACACACAAAATTGTTTGGGATAAAACGTTGTCTCATTTCAAACTTCATTTCTTCCCAAGTGGAAATTGGAGGTTGTCTTGTCTTAGTCCTATTTCGACACAAATTTGTCCACCAATTTAGTGCGTAACCACAAAACTCAATAGAAGCGTACCTTACTTTTTGTAATTCATTGTAGTTGATACAAGAAAAGATTAGATCCACTTTCGTTTCCCATTCCAAATATTCCTCCGCATTACTTTTACCATAAAACGTTAGGATATTTATTTTTGTTTTGAGAAAATCGTCATCTTGCGGGAAAAGTGGATTTTGGCGTCTTTGGTAACCACGGGGAGGGTGGTCATCAAAGTCATAATCATCATGCTCAAATAGAATGTAATCATCATTGTACCTTCTTGGTTGCGTTGGAGGAACAAACCGTCTTGGCTCAATGTGTGGTGGTCTAAGGTTGTCATCCTTAACTTCTTCTGGGGGGTAACGCCTTGGTTGTGGTAGGGGAACGGCCTTGCTCGTACCTTGGCCATTACTCGTCTTGTAGCTGCGTTCATCATCCTCCAAACGATGTTTGATTACCTCATTGTCATGCATGAGTTTCATTAGCATCTCTCGCATTTGTTGTTGCGTGTTGTCCAAAGTCTCGGCTTCCTTTGATTTGCTAGAAGTGGAATGAGTTCTGCTCTCCATGTTTTACCTAAAGGGATTAAACGAAACAAAAAGAAAAGGAAAGAACCAAACTAACACAAAAACAAACGTTAAGTGAGTAGTAAAAACGAAATATGAACACTCCTCGTTCTCTCCTTTCCACTCTCTTACCAATTTGCTTCTTGGATAACCTGAAGTTAATAAGATTCAAAGCGATCAATTAAGAGTATTTTGTCAATGCTTCTCCAAATCACAACGATCCCCACTTGTTTCTCCCAATTGCTTTCAAGTAGAACCAAATAGTATCAAAACAGAATCAAGTGAAATGGAAACAAACTTGAACTTTTCTACTAAGATTCAAAGAAAGTAAGCAACCAAAATTGATGTATAAGGCTGAACCAAAGATGAACTAAAGGTTGTCGTGGGCAATCTTTAGTTAGTTTTGATTCTATACACTTACTATCCACAAAATGGTTCAAGTCATGCAATAATTGAGCAACCAAGTGTGTGATTGGTTCAAGAAGAGCAGGATAATGAGAATGAGATGTGGGAGGACGGTTGTGTGTAGCAAAAAAACGAAATACGGTATCCAAGGTTTTCAAATTGCACCAAAAAAATTTCAAGTAACGCACAAACGTTTTGCCCTTTTTCTTTTCTCTTGTTCTTTTGTTTTTCTTCCCTTCCTTGCTATTTCAACATAAGCAAGGTTCAGATTCTTCCCTTTTTTTACTAGGGGCAGAATTGGATTTCATGCGTTTTGCACTCAGAACTTTTGTTTTTAGGCAGGATAGTGCAATGACTTTAAATTGCAGTTTGCAATCTTGAATTGCAACAAAATAACCATGGAAAGTGAGGGAAACTGGGGTTGGGCGGAATTGGGATTAGGGTTAGGGTTTTAAAGTTAAGGCTTTTGGACGTTTTTGGGTATTTGCAGGATTGGTGTTTTGGAAATTGACTGTACGGTATATATGGCTATTTGGGTTGGTAATTGAGGATTTGTGTGGTCAATTTGGATAATGGATGGGTATAGGACAGAATTGAACAAAATTCAAATTCTAGGGTTAAGGTTTTTTTGAATGAGTTGGGAACTTTTGATTCTGATTTTATTTGGCAAAATTGGGTTGAGGCTTTTTGTTAACAGTGTAAATAAGGAAGTTTGAAATCTGGTTGGTGAGTTTTAGAGTCGGGTTTGGGTGGATTTGTTTGGGCCGTGGGTATTGGGGATGAATTTAGGGTTTTGTTGGTGTTGAAAATGGCTTGTGAAGACAAACACACGTAGGACTAACTTGATTTAAAGCATGAAATCAATCACAATGCGAATCACAAGATGCATACAATCAATACCAGCTAAAAGCTTCGATAGCAACAAGATGATTTGAAACCGAGGTAGCTTTATAGGCCGGTGGTTGTAATGTTTAAAAGAAAGCTGAATGGGACCTAAATGCAACAAACCCTAACTTGTTCAGACTTAAATGAGAAAGATCAAATAGTGACAACAAGATTGAAAAGAAAAGAATGACACTTTGAATGGTGAATGACACGATGCAGCGAAATACAAACACTTAGAAACCCTAGGACGTTTTTTTTGTATGATAGACAAATGACGTGTAGAATGAGGGGTAGAAGAAGGACACAACTGAACTTCAAATTAAGAGACTCAAACGAAAAGAAAAGGATAGAATATGGTGGAATAGAGTAACCTGGGCTCTGATACCAATTTGATACGTGCAAGACGTGGGCTCAAATAATTCCACCTTCCAAACGTCCTTCACAAAGGGTTAGGCACAAGGAAGAAGATTTCCCCTTGCTTCCTTAGTGATAAAAACGTGTGGATCAAACGAGCAAGACCAACACTTCAAGATGATCGTTGATCAGGCAAACCAATATGGCCCTCCTGGACGACACCTTTAAACAATGGCAACACCTTCAAAATGCTCAACTTTGAAGGATCTTAACTTAGATTTTTAATGCAAAACCAAGAAAACAAAGTCTCACAATAAGTGAAGGAAATATCAAGAAATTTTATTCATCCAAAGTTATTTCTCAAATCGGCCGAAGGGCCCTATTTATAGACGTCTAACACTAAGGGTATAACCAGATGTTATCTCCAAAGAAGGTATCTAGAAAGCATTTGAAATGAACTTGAAATTTGAAAATTGATTGAATTCAAATCTAAGACAAATTTTAGCTAATATTTCCAATGCTTGTAGGCTGCCATCCAGCCGTGTATAATGATCAAATGAAGCCTTGAAGAAGCTGATTTGATAAGTAGGATGAGGTTGAAGTTGAATTCAAAAGTTGGGTGAATTTGAATTCAAGTTGAGTTTGAATTTGAGTTCACTTTGAATTTGGTTCTTGCATAACCTTTCCACCATCCTTCCAGCCATGTGTGATGTTTATTGTGGTCTTGGAAACCTGATTTGATGATGATAAAATGATTGGGATTGAATTCAAAGGATGGTTGAAGATTGAATTCAAATTGAGTTTGT
The DNA here is from genome assembly GCA_036186865.1 of Eustoma russellianum. Taxonomy (NCBI): domain Eukaryota; kingdom Viridiplantae; phylum Streptophyta; class Magnoliopsida; order Gentianales; family Gentianaceae; genus Eustoma; species Eustoma russellianum. The sequence goes on from AP025053.1 coordinate 16,880,806, forward strand.
ATTTGAATTCAAACTTGGATTCAATTTGAATTGTGAATTATCCTTCTCTTATCCTCCAAGATGGCGTGTGAATGGTTGGAGATTATGGTTGAGAACTTCTTGAATTTGAAGACTCCAGCTGGTTGAAACTTGAATTCAAATCATGGTTGAATTTAAATTCAAATTTAACTTCAAGTTGATCCTCACCTTGCCTTCAATTTGGCCGCCCCCTATGTTGATAATTGGAGATATTTTTGAGTTCATTTTGAAACAATGAATTCCATCTTTGATACGAGTATGGTTCGTATATTGATGTTGTCCCGATCTTTCTTCACTCTCCAAACGTCCGTCAAGTCTTGAATGTGATGGACAATGGTGCCAAGCAACCACCTTCCTTCAAGCCTCCAAAATCGTTTGGTTAGGTGTGTTTGAATCCGCTCAATCCAACACGTCGTTCCGTATCCTTGGATTGTGGATCACCAACAAGGAACACACAATCCTTAATTGGGTCTAGCCTTGATTTAGATATGTGTAAACCAAAGGAAAAACACAAACTTTTATTCAAGAAAACTCAAGAACAAAAGATAACATAAAACACTAGGGTTTTTAGTTCAAAGATGAAAAATAGTCTAGCTACTCAAAGAAATGCTAAATGATCTATTTATATGATTACAAGTCTTGTGAGCCATCTCCCAAAAACGGCTAGGGCTTCCTTGGATTTTCCATGTGGCACGCCTCCCTCCTTTGATATGCAAGAAGATGAATTTTGTTAATTTAGGTAAGTTCCCTTCTCTTGGTAAATCCACACTTATTGTCTCAATCATCAATTATTGCATTGTTACCATCCTTCTAGACTTGCCTTGTGCCTCCTTTGCCTTCCTTAAAAACGCCACTCATCCTTTCCTTGTGACACAAGATCTAATTTTGGTAACTTCCTTTTCCTTGAATTATCTCCTTATTTGCTCCAAATCTTCAATTATGACTTCCATAATTCATTCCAATCCTTCCAAGCTGATTTATATCATTATGGAAGGTCTCTTAATCGCCCTTGAAGATGCCTAGGCGGCTGCCCCTTGCCTCAAGATAGCCGAAACCCTAATTTGCATGATTGGGCTTGTTTTGGACTTCTTTCTTGCATCTCTTGTATCTCTTTTTGTGGACTGATTTTGGCAAAACCCAAAACATGAAAGATGCTCCAAATTAAGTCTTCTTCAAGGTCCAGCTGGCTCCATGCACGCCCCATCTCAATTGGAAGCCCAAAATCCCAAAACAGCCTTGTGTGGACAAGCTTGGCCCAAATCTGAGAAGCCCTCCTTTCCAAAGCTCAAAACGTTTGATCCAAGACTTGTAACACCTACAAAACACACTCATACACCAAACATAAGTATTCTAAACAAACGTTAAAAGAAGCAAACGAAAAGACAACTAAAAGCCACAGAAACGGCACCAACAAGTGGACTGACTATCATTGGATAATCAGTTCTTAAGCTCAACAATGAGCACCCATTTAGGAGGAACATCCATTGGTTCATCTTGCACATGTTTGGTTAGAAAAGAGCCAACATCAAAACCAAGTTGAAAACCATTAATCCTCTTGGTTTGGCTCCTTGTCAACGGCCCCTTATGGTTAAGGGCACCTTGTGCAAGCTCCTCATTAGGAGGCTGCTCCTCAGCCTCATCAATCCCCCCCTCCTCAAAAGGATTCGCCCTCGAATCATCAAGATAAAAATGCTCAAAAGGGGAAAGATCACTTACATTGAAGGTGTTGGAAACTGAACCATACCTGTCTGGAGGAAGATCAAGCACGTAAGCATTTGGACCAACCTTTTGAATGACCTTAAAAGGTCCATCTCCTCTAGGCATAAGCTTGGACTTCCTCTCCTTTGGAAACCGTTCCTTCCTTAAATGCAACCAAACAAGATCTCCAGGATAAAACACAACATCTTTTCTATGCTTGTTAGCTTGTTTGGCATACTGTCTATTCTTTCGTTCAAGTTGAAGTTTAACTTTTTCATGCAACTTTTTGATCATTTCAGCTCGTTGTTTACCATCCATGCTAGTACGCTCATCAATTGGAATAGGCAACAAATCAAGTGGGGAATGGGGTAGAAAACCATAGACAACTTCAAAAGGGGAATACAAAGACCCGCTATGAACGGCCCTATTGTAAGCAAACTCAATATGTGGTAAACATTCTTCCCAATTTTTCAGATTGCTTTGGATTAAAGCACGCAACATTTGTGACAAAGTCCGATTTACTACCTCAGTTTGGCCATCTGTTTGTGGATGTGCGGTAGTAGAAAACAAAAGCTTAGTTCCCAACTTGCTCCAAAGTACACGCCAAAAATGACTCAAGAATTTACTGTCCCTATCACTAACAATTGTTTTAGGCATGCCATGCAATCGAACAACTTCTTTAAAGAACAGATTTGCAATGTAAGAAGCATCATCTACTTTGTGACAAGCAATAAAGTGTGCCATCTTAGAGAATCTGTCTACCACAACAAAGACACTATCTCTACCACCTTTTGATCTAGGTAAGCCAAGAACAAAGTCCATAGAAATGTCCTCCCAAGGTGCACTAGGTACGTCCAAGGGTGTGTACAAACCATGAGGTTGTGTTTTGGACTTAGCCTGCCTACAAGTGATGCAACTACTACAAACCTTTGCAACATCTGATTTCATGTGAGGCCAAAAGAAATGTTCCTTTAAAGTTTCTAAAGTTTTAAAAACTCCAAAGTGTCCCATTAACCCGCCCCCATGTGCTTCCTTAACCAACAATTCACGCATTGATCCCTTAGGAATGCATAATCGTTTCTCCTTAAACAAATAGCCATCATGCAAATAAAATTTACCAAAAGGCGAATCAACACATGCATCATAAATGGAAGCAAAATCAGAATCATCCTTATACAATTCCTTAACAAATTCAAAGCCAAGCAAGTGTGAAGACAACTTAGTAATCAAAGTATACCTTCTAGACAAAGCATCAGCAACTATGTTATCTTTTCCTTGCTTATACTTAATGACATAAGGAAATTGCTCAATAAACTCAACCCATTTTGCATGCCTCTTATTCAGTTTTCCTTGACTCTTAAGGTATTTCAAACTTTCATGATCAGTATGAATGACAAACTCTTTGGGTTGCAAGTAGTGTTGCCAAGTTTGTAAGGACCTTACCAAAGCATACAACTCCTTATCATAAGTAGGATAGTTCAATGCAGCACCTTTCAACTTTTCACTAAAATAAGCAATAGGATGCTTACCTTGGGTTAGAACAGCTCCAATTCCCACGCCACTTGCATCACACTCTATCTCAAATGTATCATCAAAGTTGGGCAACTTCAAGATAGGTGCTGTAGTGAGACGTCTTTTAAGCTCATCAAACGCCCTTTGTTGGGCGTCCCCCCAATGGAATCCAACCTCTTTCTTGACGATCTCATTCAATGGTGCGGCTACGGTTGAAAAGTCTTTGACAAACCGCCTATAAAAACCTGCCAAACCATGAAAGCTCCTCACTTCTCCCACACTCTTTGGTGTAGGCCATTCAAGGATGGATTTCACCTTGTCTTGATCCATTTCAATCCCTGCAGAACTGATTACAAAACCAAGAAAAACAACTTTGTCCAAACAAAAAGAACATTTCTTAAAGTTAGCATAAAGTTTTTCTTTTCTTAGCTTTTCAAAAACAGCTCTTATGTGATCTAAGTGCTCTTCTAAGGTCTTAGAATAGATCAAGATGTCATCAAAATAAACCACAACAAACTTCCCAATAAAAGCTCTCAAAACTTCATTCATTAGCCTCATGAATGTACTAGGGGCATTAGTTAACCCAAAAGGCATAACTAACCATTCATACAATCCAAATTTAGTTTTAAAAGCTGTTTTCCATTCATCACCCTCTCTTATTCTCACTTGAAAATATCCACTTTTCAAATCGATTTTCGTATACCATTGTGAACCATGCAACATATCAAGCATATCATCAAGTCTAGGAATGGGGTACCTATACTTTACAGTGATTTTGTTGATGGCCCTACAATCTGTACACATCCTCCAAGTGCCATCTTTTTTGGAACAAGGATGACTGGCACTGCACTTGGACTCATGCTTTCCCTTACCTTCTCTTTGGCCAAGAGATCCTCCACTTGCCTTTGTATCTCCTTTGTTTCCTCCGGATTGGCTCTATAAGCTGGCCTATTAGGTAGGACAGCCCCTGGAATAAAGTCAATGTGGTGCTCAATCCCTCTTAAAGGTGGCAACCCATGTGGTTCCTCCTCGGGAAACAAATCTGCAAATTCTTCCAACAAAGAAACAACACCACTAGGCAAGGTAGATGGTAAGTCATTCTTAGAAAACAAGCATGCAACACTATCTTTGTAAAGCATCACCAAAACATTTTTATTATCATACAATGCATGGGTAACTTCACGAGATTTTGCAAAGAAAGCATGCTTCTTAGGTGGACGTGAAATTTGTGGTGTGGATGCTTGTGAAAGTGTTTGAACCGTGGGTGAGGGTGGACTGGTTTGGGCCGTGGGTTGTGTACCCTTGGCCGAGGAGTTTGTGGCCTCAACAAGGCTTCTTCTCTCCTTTTTAAGAACCTCTAAGAACCGTTTTTCAGCCTCCTTTTCCTTAGGATCTGAATGGTTCTTCTTCATCCTCTTAGCATCCTCATAAACCTTATGTGGAGACAATGCATGTAACTTAAACTTTTTGCCATTGAACGTAAAAGCATACATGTTCAATCTTCCATCATAAATAACATGCTTGTCAAATTGCCAAGGTCTACCTAACAAAATATGACTAGCATGCATAGGAGCTACATCACACAAAATTTCATCTTTGTAACCGCCAATAGATAAAGAAATCAGAACTTGTTTAGACACATGAATTTCACCACAATCATTTAGCCAAGATAACCTATAGGGATGGGAATGATCAATCATAGGTAAATCTAGCTTTCTAACAAGTTCAATACTTGCAACATTAGCACAAGAACCACTATCAATAATTAAAGTGCAAGTTTTGCCTTTTACCAAACAATGGATGTGGAAAATGTTCTCCCTTTGCAAGTGTTCTTCTTCCTCCTTCATGTGTGCACTTAAGGCTTTTCTTACCACAAGAAAATCCTTATAAGCACCCTCTTCATCACTCTTTACCTCCTCAGCTGAGTCCTCTTGGTATTCCTCCTTTGTTGCTTCTTCTTCCTCCTCTTCGGAATAGAATTCATTTGTTTCCTTAAGGTACAACACCTTCTTGGCATTAGGGCAGTCCCTTGCATAATGTCCTCTCCCTCTACATTTAAAACACTCAATCTCCCTTGTTCTTGGAGGGTTTGCGGGTGATTTGCCTTTGTTTTTGTCATTTTGACCTAGATTTGCTCCGTTGGTCCTTTGAGTGAAGTGTGGCTTATTTGGAGCGCTAGAACCGTTTTGGCCGAATGTGTTTGAACTTGGCCGTGCCCCTCCATTGCCATTAGACCTAGGCTGCACTTTAGAAAAAGAAGAAGCATTAGTTCTAAAACCAAATCCACTAGAAGAAGAACGTACCTTTAATTGCCGCTCAATTTTCTCAGCTTTGTGAACCATGGAATTGAGATCAACGTAGGTAGTGAGTTCAAGTTGAAACCCAATCTCCTTGTTAAGACCTCCCAAAAACCGAGCCATGGTTGCCTCCTCAGATTCTTCAGTATCGGTTTTTATCAACAAACTTTCTAACTCCTTAAAGTATTCATCCACACTTTTATTTCCTTGAGTTAGGCATTGCAACTTTTGGAACATGGATCTCTCGTAAGATTCTGGAATGAATTTCTTTCTCATCTCATATTTCATCTCATCCCAAGTTCCAATTGTGGGTTGTCTAGTCCTTCTTCTTATACTTTGAGTTTGGTCCCACCAAATCAAGGCATATTCCAAGAACTCTATACTTGCATATCTCACTTTTTGCAACTCGGTATAGTTGGTATAGGAAAAGATCATGTCAACTTTTCTCTCCCACTCAATGTAAGCTTCAGGGTCACTTTTACCATAAAAGGGTGGAATGTTTATTTTGGTTTTCAAATAATCATCCTCTTGGGGTACATACCTCCTAGGTTGTATTCGGCCTTGAGGTCTTGGGTATACCTCCTCAACCTCTTCCTCTTCATAGAAGTCATTCCATTCTTCCCTAACAGGTTGTGGTCTCATTCCGTGTCTCCTATCTCCTCTACCCCTTGCTCCTCCTCTACCTCCCATGCTTGTGGACCCCTTAGGTTCAGTTCCACGGGATGTTTGGCCTTGGCTTTGAGGTGGGGGCTGTTCTTGGGTAGGAGGTGTGTTGGATGTCATCTTTGCTTCCCACTCATCCAACCTAGATTGCATGGTAGCAAGCATTTGTGCCATCTTTTCCATGGAAAATTCCACTTTGTCTCCTCCTCCTTGGGTACTGTTTGACCCCTCCATGGCAACCTGAAACGCTTTCACAAACAAGAAAAGAAGAAAACTAACACAAGAAACAAAAGTGAGTTGTTAGTGAAAACAAAAAGGAAAAACGAAAATCTGTTTGGCCTTTTTTGTCCTCCCTTGTTTTCTCTCAATTGTTCAAGTGTTTTTCCTTGGCCAATCTTGAGCTAGAACCTCTTAAGGCAAGTCCCAAATTGGCTAACCACAATCTGTTTCGTTTTCTTTCCTTGCAATCTTCTTTTGCCTTCAAAAACACCAATTGTTCAACAAGTGGTAAAACAGCGTCAAGAAGTTTAGAGCACAATTTAAAACACACTTAATAACTATGATTCAAAGAAACAAGAAACCAAAAGTGATGTAGTTGGTTGAACCAAAGAATTGCTAGGGGTTGTCCTGGGCAATCTTTAATTAAACCAACTTATGCAATATCAAATGCAAGTTCTTTGATTGATAGTATGAGCGTGTATCCAAGGTGGGGAATTTGAAGGTTAGATGTGTGTTGTTTTGGGGAAAAACACACGGCCTTTGTTTGCTTGTGGTGAACTTGGATGGTAGATGCAAAAAAGATGGAACCTTTTGTAAAAAGGAACTTCTTTTCTCTTCCTTTCTTTGTGCACTCCTTTTGTTGGGTTGTGCACGTTTCTTTTCCTCTTTTTTTTTTTTTTTTGACGTTCAAAGCAGCTTGATGCAACCTTTGTCTGTTGTTGCGAAATTCAGTTGTGTATGCTTGAAAGATGATCCTTTTTGTGTTTGTATGGATGTGTAGTAGAAAATAGGTTTTTCCTTGGATACCAATACAACCAAAACAAACAAACTTGTATTCAATATCACACAAGCAAATTTAATTAAAAGCTTCGATAACAACAAGGTATTTGACTCAAAGGTAGCTTCTTTTAGGCCTTGGACTGATTTTAGATGGAGTTAAATCCTATTCAATGCAAACAACAATGATCCTATGATTAAGTGTGTGAAAGATGAGATCTTTAATGATAGGTGATCAATAGTGATGCAAAAGGTGAAGTCTTTTTTTTTGTGGTTTTCGTTGGGCTGAAAGAAAAGAACAATCTTTGTTTTTGTTTTTGATGAAATGAAGTAAAAGATCAAACCTTTTTTTTTTTTTGAGAAGAAACGTTTTTAATAAGAATGACACAAACGACAAAAGAAAAGATATTTGAGATGAAGATAAACGAGAGCTCTGATACCACTTGATACGAGTATGGTTCGTATATTGATGTTGTCCCGATCTTTCTTCACTCTCCAAACGTCCGTCAAGTCTTGAATGTGATGGACAATGGTGCCAAGCAACCACCTTCCTTCAAGCCTCCAAAATCGTTTGGTTAGGTGTGTTTGAATCCGCTCAATCCAACACGTCGTTCCGTATCCTTGGATTGTGGATCACCAACAAGGAACACACAATCCTTAATTGGGTCTAGCCTTGATTTAGATATGTGTAAACCAAAGGAAAAACACAAACTTTTATTCAAGAAAACTCAAGAACAAAAGATAACATAAAACACTAGGGTTTTTAGTTCAAAGATGAAAAATAGTCTAGCTACTCAAAGAAATGCTAAATGATCTATTTATATGATTACAAGTCTTGTGAGCCATCTCCCAAAAACGGCTAGGGCTTCCTTGGATTTTCCATGTGGCACGCCTCCCTCCTTTGATATGCAAGAAGATGAATTTTGTTAATTTAGGTAAGTTCCCTTCTCTTGGTAAATCCACACTTATTGTCTCAATCATCAATTATTGCATTGTTACCATCCTTCTAGACTTGCCTTGTGCCTCCTTTGCCTTCCTTAAAAACGCCACTCATCCTTTCCTTGTGACACAAGATCTAATTTTGGTAACTTCCTTTTCCTTGAATTATCTCCTTATTTGCTCCAAATCTTCAATTATGACTTCCATAATTCATTCCAATCCTTCCAAGCTGATTTATATCATTATGGAAGGTCTCTTAATCGCCCTTGAAGATGCCTAGGCGGCTGCCCCTTGCCTCAAGATAGCCGAAACCCTAATTTGCATGATTGGGCTTGTTTTGGACTTCTTTCTTGCATCTCTTGTATCTCTTTTTGTGGACTGATTTTGGCAAAACCCAAAACATGAAAGATGCTCCAAATTAAGTCTTCTTCAAGGTCCAGCTGGCTCCATGCACGCCCCATCTCAATTGGAAGCCCAAAATCCCAAAACAGCCTTGTGTGGACAAGCTTGGCCCAAATCTGAGAAGCCCTCCTTTCCAAAGCTCAAAACGTTTGATCCAAGACTTGTAACACCTACAAAACACACTCATACACCAAACATAAGTATTCTAAACAAACGTTAAAAGAAGCAAACGAAAAGACAACTAAAAGCCACAGAAACGGCACCAACAAGTGGACTGACTATCATTGGATAATCAGTTCTTAAGCTCAACAATGAGCACCCATTTAGGAGGAACATCCATTGGTTCATCTTGCACATGTTTGGTTAGAAAAGAGCCAACATCAAAACCAAGTTGAAAACCATTAATCCTCTTGGTTTGGCTCCTTGTCAACGGCCCCTTATGGTTAAGGGCACCTTGTGCAAGCTCCTCATTAGGAGGCTGCTCCTCAGCCTCATCAATCTTGGACACATTTGAATTTGTCTTTGTGGAGACAAACATTCTTCTCAAGATAACATTCATTTTGTCTCCCTTTATTTGAAACACACGCCTTTATCCCTTTGTGGACTTCCATTTGGCTTGGACTTTGCATGCACCCATTTTACCTACAAGGCAAAACATAAAAACAAGGATCACGAGAAAACAAGACGAAATTCAAAACGAAAGAACACACGTTTTGTGGGGGTGGGAGAACACGTTCATAATGTAGGTTCCATGAGATGAATCCAATGAACCTTAGGTTCATCTCGAACATGCTTATACAAGAAGGTCCAACTTGAGGCCCAAGTTCTCTAGGCCTCCTTGTCATAGGACCCGCGACATCTTGATGGGATCCCCGATCCTCATCAATATCTGACCATGAACTTGTTCAAATTTCTCTTAGATGTTTGAATATGCTATGTTAGAGTTGGTATCAGATTTGTAGTCATTTTAGCCCAAAACAAAACAAGATTCTAAATTGTTTTGCTAGCCGTATAGAATTTGGTTTTGTTCTAAACTTAAGTCAGTTTTATCATCTTGTTTCATGTTATAAAATGAAAAAACCACAAAAAAGAAATTGATTGATATTCTATTTTGGTCAAAAAAACGTGGCTTATGCAAACTTGTGGCAAATTATTTAAACATAGTTTGGTTACCTTGTTTCCAGCCGTGCCATTTACAAGTTTTGCAAAATTGTTTTGATCAAAAACAAACAAAACTAAGGCTGTTTTCATTTAAACAAGTTCAAGTCGTGTCATTACAATTAGTGGACGTCAAACTCACTTAAATAACATAGCACGAAACCATTTTGAAACGAAGCCGAGTTTTGAAATCATTTGATCACCAACATTCATTTAAGAAGTTTTACACGAAATGCTGACTATTAAAAACTAAAGAAACCGTCTCAACTCACTTTAAGTTATTAACAAAGATAAATGCTGCAAGATTGGCTGAACCTTTGAATTGATACATCTCTTGACTTAAAGCCGTGAAAAAGGTGAAGCAAACTTGGAAGATAACTGATGCGTGCAAGGCGTGGGCTCCAATATTCCACCTTCCAAACGTCCTTCACAAAGGGTTAGGCACAAGGAAGAAGACTTTCCCTTGTTTCCTTAGTGATAAAAACGTGTGGATCAAATGAGCAAGACCAACATTTCAAGATGGTCGTTGATCAGGCAAACCAATATGGCCCTCCTGGACGGCACCTTTTAACAATGGCATTACCTTCAAAATGCTCAACTTTGAAGGATCTTAACTTAGGTTTTTAATGCAAAACTAAAAAAACAAAGTCTCACACAAAGTGAAGGAAATATCAAGAATTGTTATTCATCAAAAGGTGCTTTACAAATCGGCCAAAGGGGCCTATTTATAGATGCCTAAGACACTTAAAATATTCTGATATTATCTAAAAGAAATAGCTAGAAAAACATTTAAATTGAACTTGAATTTGCTAATTGTTTGAATTCAAAAATAACTAGAAAAATCCTAGCTAAAAATTGGTTGAAATCCTCCTTTATCCAGCCGTGTATTTGATCAGCAAATGAGGCATTGGGGAGCGGATTTGATGAGTAGGATGGGGCTGAACTTGCATTCAAAAGTTGGGTGAAGTTTGAATTCAAGTTGAGTTTGAATTTGAGTGGAGCTTGAATTTGTTTGTTGTCTATCCTCCATCTATCCTTCCAGCGGTGTTTGTTGATGAATGAAGAGTAGAAAATCTGATTTGATGATGATAAGATGGCTGGGATTCAATTCAAACGCTGGTTGCAAATTGGAATTCAAATTGAATTCGAATTTGAATTCAAACTTGGATTCAATTTGAATTGGAATCTATCCTTCTTTTCTCTTCCAAGATGGCGTGTACCTGGCTGGATATGTTAGCCGAAATCCTCTTGAAATTTAAGTCTCCAATTGGTTGAGACTTGAATTCAAATTATGGTTGAATTTAAATTCAAGTTTAACTTCAAGTTTAACTTCGATTTGATCTTCATCTTCTCTTCAACTTTTGACCGGCCCTCTTGTTGGTATTTGGAGATGATTTTGATTTCAATTTGAACAAGAGATTCCATCTTGGACACATTTGAATTTGTCTTTGTGGAGACAAACATTCTCTTTAAGACAACATTCCTTTTGTCTCCTTTTTTGCAACACACGCCTACCTTGCTCATTTTGGGCCTCCATTTTATTTTGGATTTTCCATGTACCTAATTTACCTACAAAGAAAACACATAAAACAAAGATCACAAGAAACAAGATAAAAAAACACACACACGCATCAACGTTCAAAGAGTGGGTTCAATGAAGTGAACCCATGGAACCTTAGGTTCATCTTGAACATGCTTATACAAGAAGGTTCCAACTTGATGACAAAGTTCTCTTGCCCTCCTTCTTGTCATAGGGCCCTTGACCTCTTGATGGGACCCTTGATCCTCATCAATCCCCCTCCTCAAAAGGATTCGTCCTTGAATAAAAAAGGTCATCAGTGAAAGGGGTGAGGTCTGCAACATTAAAAGTAGGCGTAATGGAACCATACCTTTCAGGGAGATCAAGGATGTATCCATTGTCACCTATGCGTTTCAAAACTTTGAAAGGTCCAGCTCCTCTGGGTAATAGCTTTGACTTTCGCTCATTGGGAAATCTTTCTTTGCGCAAATGTAACCACACTAAATCGCCAGGTTTAAACACAACTTGTTTTCGATGTTTGTTAGCTCATCTTTCATAAGCTTTGTTTTCTTTTCAAGTTGGGTTTTAACTTGTTCATGCAGTTTCTTTATCTTTTCTGCTTTTTGTTTACCATCAAGACTTGAACGTTCATGCACGGGAATAGAGATCGAATCAAGGGGAGACAAAGGGTTAAAACCATACACGATTTCAAATGGACTATGCAAGGTACCGTGATGGACGCTCCTATTATATGCGAATTCGATATATGGTAAACAATCTTCCTAATGTTTAATATGTTTTTGCAAAATGGCACGCAAAACTTGAGAAAGAGTACGATTAACGACTTCAGTTTGTCCATCAGTTTGTGGGTGTGCAGTGGTTGAAAACAACAATTGTGTACCAAGTTTAGCCCACAAAACGCACCAAAAATGACTCAAAAATTTCGTATCTCTATCACTTACAATTGTACGTGGCATGCCATGCAATCTCACGATTTCTTTGAAAAACAAATCAGCAACATGTGTGGCATCATCAACTTTCCTACATGCAATGAAATGTGCCATCTTTGAAAATCGATAACCCACAACATAAATGCTATCGTGCCCTCCTCGAGACCTAGGAAGTCCTAAAACAAAATCCATGGAAATGTCAATCCAAGGGGAATAAGGGACGGGTAAAGGCGTGTAAAGGCCATGTTGTTGGGACTTGGATTTGGCTTGTTTGCAAGTGATGCAACTGCCACAAAACCTCTCGACGTCTACTCGCATGTGGGGCCAATAGAAATGCTTCTTAAGAGTTCCAAGGGTTTTGAACGCTCCGAAATGACCCATTAAACCTCCCCCATGGGCTTCTCTAGTAAATGCTTCTCGTAGGGATGATTGGGGAACACACAACTTATGTTCTTTGAAAAGATAATCCTCATGTATATAAAATTTCCCAAATGGTGCCTCTTTACATGCCTCGAAACTGGTGCCAAAGTCATGGTCATTTGGGTACAATTCCTTAAGTGATTCGAATCCTAAGAAACGTGAGGATATTGTAGTCACTAATGTGTATCTGCTAGAGAGGGCATCAGCAACTATGTTGTCCTTTCCTTGTTTGTACTTAATCACGTAAGGGAATTGTTCTATTACTCTACCCATTTGGCATGTCTCTTGTTCAACTTTACTTGCCCTTTAAGATACTTAAGGCTTTCGTGGTCAGTGTGGATCACAAACTCTTTAGGTTGAAGATAGTGTTGCCAAGTTTGTAGGGATCTCACAAGGGCATAAAGTTCCTTATCATAGGTAGAGTAATTCAATGCAGCGCCTTTCAACTTTTCACTAAAATAGGCTATGGGTTTCTTACCTTGGGTCAAAACTGCGCCTATACCCAGTCCACTTGCATCACACTCGATCTCAAATGTCTCGTCAAAATTTGGTAACCTAAGTACGGGTGCAGTGGTCAGCCGACGTTTAAGCTCATCAAATACCTGTTGTTGTGGCTCTTCCCACCTAAAAGGCACATCTTCTTTTCACAATTTCATTTAGGGGTGCAAGTATGAAAGAAAAATCTTTGACAAAGCGTCTATAAAAACTTGAAGTTCATGGAAACTGCGAACTTCCCTTACAGTCTCAGGTATAGGTCACTTCACAATTGACCTAACTTTTTGCTCATCCATCTCTACTCCCTCAGCCGAAATGACAAAGCCTAGGAAAACTATGCGTTCCAAACAAAAAGAGCACTTCTTAAAGTTGGCTAAAGTTGTTCTTGCTTAAGCTTCTCAAAAATGGCCTTAATGTGGTCAAGATGATCTTCTATGGTTTGGGAATAGATTAGGATATCATCGAAATAAACAACAACAAATCGTCCTATGAACCCGCGTAAGACTTCATTCATTAGCCTCATAAAGGTGCCATGGGCATTGGTGAGCCCGAAGGGCATCACTAACCAGTCATAGAGCCCAAACTTGGTTTTGAATGCAGTCTTCCATTCGTCCCCTTCTCTAATGCGTACCTGGAAGTACCCCTGCTTAAGGTCGATTTTGGTGAAGAATTTAGATCCGTGCAACATATCCAACATATCATCCAGCCTAGGTATGTGGTACCTATACTTGACGATAATTTTGTTTATGGCACGGCAATCAGTACATATTCTCCAAGTTCCATCCTTTTTGGGTACTAAAATGACAGGGACGGCTGATGGGCTTAGGCTCTCTCGGACTTGTCCACTCGCTAGGAGCTCCTCTACTTGCCTTTGGATTTCCTTGGTTTCTTCGGGATTGGCTCGATAGGCTGCGCAATTTGGTAACACGGCTCTTGGGACAAAATCGATTTGGTGTTCTATTCCTCTAATGGGTGGTAATCCGGATGGTGGCTCGAAGGGAAATAGAACTTCGTATTCTTGGATAAGGGACGCAACTAAGGTAGGTAAGTTTGGTGGGATTTCTTCTAGGGAAAGGTGACACGCCTTTGGAATGAGAATGAGGACGGTTTGGTTGCTATAAAGGGCTCGTGTGACCTCTTTTCTTTGCAAAATACCCACACTTTTTTGGACTCGGTGACTCCTATGGGCACTACTACCTCTTTTCCCTTGTTCTCTTGTTTTTTGTTCTCACGTTTCATGCATTCCACGAATTTTCTCTCAGCTTCTTTTTCCTTAGGATCGGTCCTAGACTTAGACATGCGTTGGTGATCCTCGTGGACTTTGTGTGGTGGAAGTGCATGCAGTTGGTAAAGTTTGCCATTCAACTTGAAAGAATAACGATTCAAATATCCATCATATGTCACATGTCGATCAAATTGCCATGGCCTACCAAGTAAGATACGACTAGCATGCATTGGTGCAACATCACATAAAACATCATCTTTGTAACTACCAATGCTAAGAGAAATCAAAACTTGTTTACTTACGCTAACTTCACTGCAATCATTTAACCATGCAAGTTTGTAAAGATGCGGATGATTAGTCATAGGAAAATTCAGTTTCCTTACCAATTCGATGCTAGCCACATTCACACAAGAACCGGAATCAATGATCATGGTGCACATTTTACCATTTATCATGTAATGAATATGGAAAATGTTTTCTCGATGTTGTTCGTGATCATCTAATTTCGGATATGCATTTAAAGCTCTGCGCACAACAAGAAACTCCTTAGTGTCAAAATCATCTAATGTGCCTAGATCCTCTCAGGCTCAATTTCATTATCATGCTCAGACTCGTTTTCATGCTCGGACTCAGACACATATTCGTTTGTCTCCTCAATTAACATGATTCGTTTTGCATTAGGACACTCTTTTCCTATGTGACCACGTCCTTGACATATATAGCATTTAATGTCCCTAAACCTATTTGATAGATCAGAAGAATTTCCGGCAGGAGCCTTTTGCTGGCCGCATTCATCTCGTCTTTGTGTGGACTGTACACGGTTGTTCGTCCATTGTGACGCACCTTGGTCATGCGTTTGGCCTCCTGTAGGCCGTGAACTTCCTGGTCCTGAAGGCTTGCTGAAAAACCTTGATGAAGACGGATTAGTACGATAAGTGAAATTGAAATTGGAGGAACTACGTACCTTTAGTTGATGTTCAATCTTTTCAGCCATATGGACCATGGTTGTGAGGTCGAGATAAGGTTGAAGATCAACCCTTTGCGCAATCTCCCTGTTTAAACCATGTAAGAATCGAGCCTTGGTGGCTTCTTCGGGTTCCTGCAAGTTAGACCTTTCCAACAAAATTTCCAGCTCTTTGTAATACTCGTCCACACTTTTGGAACCTTGTCGTAAATTTTGCAAACTTGTGAACTTTCATAATTGTTTGGGATAAAACGTTGCCTCATTTCAAACTTCATTTCTTCCTAAGTGGCAATTGTTGGTTGTCTTGTCTTAGTTCTATTTCGACACAAATTTGTCCACCAATTTAGTGCATAACCAGAAAACTCAATAGAAGCGTACCTCACTTTTTGTAATTCAATGTAATTGGTACAAGAAAAGATTAGATCCACATTCGTTTCACATTCCAAATATTCCTCCGCATTACTTTTACCATAAAACATGGGAATATTTATTTTTGTTTTGTGAAAATCGTTATCTTGTGGGAAAAGGCGATTTTGGCATCTTTGGTAACCACGAGGAGGGTGGTCATCAAAGTCATAATCATCATGCTCGTATGGAATGTAACCATCATTGTACCTTCTTGGAGCGTACCTTATTGGTTGTGTTGGAGGGACAAACCTTCTTGCCTCGATGTGTGGTGGTCTAAGGTTGTCATCCTCAACTTCTTCTAGGGGGTAACACCTAAGTTGTGGTAGGGGAACGACCCTGCTTGTACCTTGGCCATCACTCGTTTTGTAGCTCCATTCAACATCCTCCAATCGATGCTTGATTACCTCATTGTCATCCATGAGTTTCTTAAGCATCTCCAGCATTTGTTGTTGCGTGTTGTCCAAGGTCTCGGCTTCCTTTGATTTGCTAGAAGCGGAATGAGTGTTGCTCTCCATTTTACCTAAGGAACGAAAACAAAAAGAAAAAAAAGGAAAGAAGCAAACTAACACAAAGACAAACAAACGTTAAGTGATTAGTAAAAACAAACTATGACCACTCCTCTTTCTCTTCTTTTCACTCTCTTATCACTTTGCTTCTTGGATAACCTGAAGTTAAGAAGGCTCAAAGTATCAATTAAGAAAGTGTGTTGCCAATGCTTCTCCAAATCACAACGATCTCCACTTGTTTCTCCCTTTTGCTTTCAAGTTGCACCAAATAGTATCAAAATAGAATCAAGTGAAATGGAACAAACTTGAACTTTTCTACTAAGATTCAAAGAAAATAAGTAACCAAAAGTGATGTATAAGGCTGAACCAAAGATGAAATAAGGGTTGCCGTGGGCAATCTTTAGTTAATTTTGATTCTATGCACTTACTATCCACGAAATGGTGCAAGTCATGCAATAATCGAGCAACCAAGTGTGTGATTGGTTCAAGAAGATCAGGAGATGGAGAATAGGATGTGGGAGGACGGTAGTATGGAGCAAACGAAATGCGGTATCCAAGGTTTTCAAATTGCACCAAAAAATTATCAAGTAATGCACAAACGTTTTGCCCTTTTTCTTTTCTCTTGTTTTTCTGTTTTTCTTCCCTTCCTTGCTATTTCAATGTGAGCAAGGTTCAGATTCGTCCCTTTTTTTTGACTAGGGGAAAAATTGGAATGTCACGCTTTTGTACTCAGAATTTTCGTTTTTGGGCAGAATAGTGAATGACTATAAATTGTAGTGTGCAACCTTGAATTGCAACAAAAAATAACCTTGGAAAGTGAGGGAAATTGGGGTAGGGCAGAATTGGGATTAGGGTTAGGTTTTTCAATTTAGGGTTTTTTTGAACGTTTGGGGAATTTGCGGAATGGGGTTTTGGGAACTGAATGGGCAGTGTAAATGGACTATTTGGGTTGGTAATTGATGATTTGTGTGGTCAATTTAGATAATGGATGGTTGTAGGACAGAATCGAACAAAATATCAAATTCTAGGGTTAGATATTTTTTTGAATGAGTTGGGATCTTTTGATTTTGATTTTGTTTGGTAAAATTGGTTTGGAGATTTTTGTTAAGAGTGTAAATAAGGTAGTTTGGAATTTGGTTGGTGGGTTTTAGGGTTGGGTTGGGGTGGGTGTTGGTTGGGCCATGGGTTTTGGGCTGGTTTGAGGGTTTTATTGATGTTAAAAATGGCCTGTGAAGACAAACACATGTAGGACTACTTGACTTAAAGTATGAAATCGATCACAATGCGAATCACAAGATGCATACAATCATCACCAACTAAAAGCTTCGGTAGCAACAAGATGATTTGAAACCGAGGTAGCTTTATAGGCTGATGGCTGTAGTAAAAAGAGAGCTGAATGTAATCTAAATGCTCAAACCCTAATTGTTCAAGTTTGAATGATAAAATTTCAGATGTTTGATGCACAAGTTGGATAAACGTGACACTAGAACAAGAATAAAAGAAGATGCTAGAATGATGAAGAACAAGACCCAACAAAATTCAAATGACTCAAACAAACTGGACGTTTTTTTGTATGAATGATAGACAAATGACGTGCAGAATGAGGAGTAGAAGAAGGACGCAACTGAACTTGAAATGACTAGACTCAAACAAAAAGGAAATGATTAAATGGTGGAATAGAGTAACCTGGCTCTGATACCAATTTGATGCGTGCAAGGCGTGTGCTCCAATAATTCCACCTTCCAAACGTCCTTCACAAAGGGTTAGGCACAAGGAAGAAGACTTCCACTTGCTTCCTTAGTGATAAAAATGTGTGGATCAAATGAGCAAGACCAACACTTCAAGATGGTCATTGATCAGGCAAACCAATATGGCCCTCCTGGACGGCACCTTTTAGCAATGGCAACACCTTCAAAATGCTCAACTTTGAAGGATCTTAAATTATGTTTTTAATGCAAAACCAATAAAACAAAGTCTCACACAAAGTGAAGGAAATATCAAGAATTGTTATTCATCAAAAGGTGCTTTACAAATCGGCCAAAGGGGCCTATTTATAGATGCATAAGACACTTAAAATATTCAGATATTATCTAAAAGAAATAGCTAGAAAAACATTTGAATTGAACTTGAATTTGCTAATTGTTTGAATTTAAAAATAACTAGGAAAATCCTAGCTAAAAATCGATTGAAATCCTCCTTTATCCAGCAGTGTATTTGATCAGCAAATGAGGCATTGGGGAGCTGATTTGATGAGTAGGATGGGACTGAACTTGAATTCAAAAGTTGGGTGAAGTTTGAATTCAAGTTGAGTTTGAATTTGAGTGGAGCTTGAATTTGTTTGTTGTCTATCCTCCATCTATCCTTCCAGCCGTGTTTGTTGATGAATGAAGAGTACAAAATCTGATTTGATGATGATAAGATGGATGGGATTCAATTCAAACGATGGTTGCAAATTTGAATTCAAATTGAATTCGAATTTGAATTCGAATTTGAATTCAAACTTGGATTCAATTTGAATTGGAATCTATCCTTCTTTTCTCTTCCAAGATGGCGTGTACCTGGCTGGATATGTTGGCCGAAATCCTCTTCAAATTTAAGTCTCCAATTGGTTGAGACTTGAATTCAAATTATGGTTGAATTCAAATTATGGTTGAATTTAAATTCAAGTTTAACTTCAATTTGATCTTCATCTTCTCTTCAACTTTTGGCCGGCCCCCTTGTTGGTATTTGGAGATGATTTTGATTTTAATTTGAACAAGAGATTCCATCTTGAACACATTTGAATTTGTCTTTGTGGAGACAAACATTCTCTTCAAGACAACATTCCTTTTGTCTCCCTTTTTGCAACACACACCTACCTTGCTCATTTTGGGCCTCCATTTTATTTTGGATTTTCCATGTACCTAATTTATCTACAAAGAAAACACATAAAACAAAGATCACAAGAAACAAGATAAAAAAACACACACACATGCATCAACATTCAAAGAGTGGGTTCAATGAAGTGAACCCATGGAACCTTAGGTTCATCTTGAACATGCTTATACAAGAAGGTTCCAACTTGATGACAAATTTCTCTTGCCCTCCTTCTTGTCATAGGGCCCTTGACCTCTTGATGGGACCCTTGATCCTCATAATTAACAAGACCTAACATCAATCTTCAAACCTTGGCCATATGTTACATTTACTTTGGGTTGATTTCAGTTGATTACAAACTTTATTGGACTTGAGCTTTATTTATTGTTCAGTTGCTTATATTTCAAACCCACTCTGTTATATTGCCAGCCCCGTTATATCAGCTTGTTGTCTTTACACTTCTTCAGACTTGCGTTGAACTATTATTCATGTTTGGCTGTTAAAGTTGTGAAAAGTTGTCATATCATTAGTGTTCTTCCGTGTTGTTAAAGGAACTTTTCAAAAAAGCAAACCAAATACTTGTTCAAGTAATCCAAAGTCCGTGATCAATTGTCTCATAAAGGCCGTGAGCAATAGTCTCACAAAAACAAACAAGTCAAAGCACAAAGAAAGAAAATATGGCTTGTTTGAGAAAGAAACTGAGAGAAAGGACTATCTAACGTCAAAAAGCAACAGGCAAGACATATGAATGATTGTACAAGAAGGTGAGATATATCCTTATACAGAAAATCCGAATCCATAAAAAGGATATACCAAGATTGTGCAAACAAAAGCACTTTTCCATGATCAAGTATCCAATTAATGTTGATACAAGGCAATACATCTTAATTCCGATTAACGTTTATTACCTTTAGTTTTAATTTGACAACTTTTTTGGGGCGTTGTTGTATCACTATATATATCGGCGTTTTAAGAATGGCTAGATCAAACAGCCTCTTGAAGAACCAGGAAATGATGTCATCTATATGTTCCAGTATAAGCAGATAACATCATCCGACGGTTTTAGGATTGTTGGCGACCTACTTTGGTGTTTTTCAAATCAAACTGTTATACTCACCCGTTTTAAAAAACATTGTCTTTGACTTTCCATGTATAGCATGGACAAGAAATTAGAGGGTTTTAAATCATTGAGTTTGCATAAAAGTTTTGGTTAGCAAGAAGGTTGAATATACAGTTTGGTATTTTTACATTTGCAGTTACCATGACAATGCTTTCCCCTGGACGGCAACTTTAAGCAATGGCAACACCTTCAAAATGCTCAACTTTGAAGGATTTTAACTTAGGTTTTTAATGCAAAACCAAGAAAACAAAGTCTCACAAGAAGTGAAGAAAAATATCAAGATTTTATTTCATCCAATGTTGTTCATTGCCATGCGGCCAAAAGGGTCTATTTATAGGCTGAAAATCTCACCCCTGTCAGCCTTGGAATGAGTAGAAATTATTTCAAATAAGCTAGCTAACAAGTGTTTGAAAATTGAAAACTGTTTGAACCAAAACTAAAACAAATCCTAGCTAAAATTTGAAATGCTTGTAGATTTTCATCTTCTGCCATCCAGCCGTGTATGATGAGTCATTGAAGGTGTTTGAAACCTGATTTGATGATGATAAAGTGGTTGGAGTTGAATTCAAAGGTTGGTTGAAGTTTGAATCCAAATTGAGTTTGAATTTGAATTGGTTTGTTGATCATCTTCTCCACCTCCTTCCAGCCACGTTTTGATGAATAATGAGGTGTTAGAAATCTGATTTGGATGATAACAAAGTGGTTGTGATTGAATTCAAAGGATGGTTGAAGATTGAATTCAAATTGAGTTTGAATTCGAATTCAAACTTGGATTCAGTTTTGAATTGTTTACTTATCCTCCCTTGATCTCCAAGTTGGCGTGTGGATGGCTCAAGATTGTTCCTGAGAACTTCTTGAAATTTAAGTCTCAAATTGTTTGAAACTTGAATTCAAATCATGGTTGATTTTGAATTCAAGTTTAACTTCAAGTTTAAATTCAATTTGATCTCCATTTTTGAACTTCAAGTGGCTGCCCCCTTTGGAGATAATTTGAGCTTGTTTTCGAAAAGGGACTCCATCTTGGACACATTTAAACTTGTTTTTGTGGAGACAAACATTCTTCTAAAGACAACATTTTTTTATCTCCCTTTTTGAAACACACGCCTAGAATCCATCTTGGACCTCCATTTGTCTTGGAACTTCCATGAAATAGTGTTATTTCGTAAATCATCAAAAGGGGGAGATTGTTGAGAAAAAGAGTTTGAGTGATTTACGAATACATGATTTAAATACAACGTGTTTAAGAAATACATGACAATTTTATTACTTTACACATTTTTGTGATAAACTTGCCGTATATACTTTATATGTAATGTTGCCGTACTAACAAGCCATGAAGCTTTAAAGCTTACATCAAATGGCAAATATTTGTTGTGTTTGAACTATTTTCAGGTGCCACCATTAATGAACTAAACTAGTTCATTAAGTGAAGTACTTAGTTAAATGAACTAAGTAGTTCATTAAATGGAGATATATTTGGAGAAGGCATGATGGCAACAAATTGAAACATGGAAACTCTCCTCTACATCTCATTCACACGTTTATATATATATATATATATATTAACATTTTTTACAAAAAGGCACAATACACATATATTCTGTTGTACTACCGACACGTTACATATATTACGAACGTACGTCAACGTTGCACCACTATACTTACCTCATATTTATGAGTATATTCAGGTCTCACATCATATGATATAAGTCATGGTGATGAGAAAATTATTACGACATGTTACAAGGTGTAAATCGAAAATTATCGTATCGGGTGACTACCAAAACTTCGCCAACGTGTCACGTACTTGACATAAATAGATGGCCGGCCCCTACATTTCAAAAAAGGCCAGAAATTTCGCGGCTTACATGGTATATTCAGCCATAAAATCATTCCACGTTGGCACACACAAATCACCCCCAATTAAGGCCAAATTGTGGAGATTCCAAATTCAATTTTTAAGCACATGGGGCGCCTACTTAAATCAGCCATTAGAGCTGAATATTCAATTTATTTTATGTATATTATGTGTGACATAATATATATAGCATGTACAAAAAGTTTGAATTTAATCGGAGAAAAATTGCGTAATCGACAAAAGTCGATAATTCGGTTTTCTACAAACACATCTAGACACTTTTTACATATTCAAGACATATTAAAGTGTACTAGAATATTCAAATTAGGGCTGATTGAAATATACCATATGTGTATAATTATTGTGCACTATTTTACAAAGTTTACAAAAATGAAATTCAGGACATGTTGGAAACCATATCACACGCCTACTGCAGCTTGGTGGAGCTTAAGTGGAGCTTAGTTGGCATCTCAATTGGTAGAGAATAAGCCACACAAGGTTAGTGACATAAAGGAGTGAGCTACACAAGGTAACATTCCAAAACTTTGAGAATATAACACATGCTGAAAATTCAGCATATGACAATCTAGAACTGGCTGAATTTTGGTCTTGAATGAAGACAAATTTGCTTCCAAATTTGTAGGGATTAATTGTCAAGTATTTGGCAATGTTTTAAACCTTATTTGTAACATGTTTTAGATGTTAATATCAGATTTTTAAAGCTACTAAATGGTGACAAGTTTGGACAAATCATGGAGTGCCAAGTAAGCAAAGCCAAGACATTCATCCAATCAAGTTGTGCCAAGTAAGCAAGATGGTGACATATCTACACAAGGCAATCTTCCAAGGACATAAAAGAGAATTCCCTAGGTGAAGAAAAGCCCTAGGGGCGGCCAAGACAAAATAAAAAGAAGAGAAGAGAGCCACACAAATGCAAGACAACTCTCATAATCTCACAAGTGCAAAAAGTGTCTTCTACTCTCTTCTTCTACGTTTCTTCTTCTTCTTCTCTCAAGCCTTTTGTTCTTATATTCATTATATTGAATAGGCTTTGATTGGACCACCATACATATTTCAATTGTAAAAGGTTGATCAAGGTGTGATCAAACCTTCATCCGTTCGGTGGTGGTGTTCGTGATCGGTGTGATTGATTGTATTGTGTGTAAAGGGTTGGAGTTGATGTGTAACTCCAGCAACCTTTGTGGTAAGGTGTTTTTTGTGATTAGTGATAACCGAGGAAGGTGTCCTTGAAGACTGCAGTAGGTTGTGTTAACTAAACCAGTATAAAATTATCGGTGTTATTACTTTCAGCACTTTACTTTCAGTTTCAAGCACTTTGCACGTTTTCATTGCAATAGTAAAAATATCAAACAAATTTCAAAAATCGTAACAGTTTCCAGAAACATAGCCACACCTCTTAGCTTTCATTTGGCGCAAGTTTCACCCCATTTGTAAGTATAAGTCTATCAAACGTTAATAGTTCTGATACTAGTGCAATCTGATTTTCAGGCTTGCAAATGTTGAGAACATTAACGTATTTGACATACTTACCAAAGAAATTTTCCAAAACTATTTCAACCCGTTAAAATAATAACTTAAGGGGTTTGTCATTAAATTTTCAGACCGTGTGGAGTTACGAATTAATCGGAATAGATTTTTCAAATCGGAGTACTGTTTCTGGCAGATTCACGCAATCTGACCACAAACATATTTTCAAAGGGTTAGAGGTTGAATTTTAATCTGAAATTTTTAGGAGATACTCAGAACCTCTGAGAATAGAATCTCTCCAAATTTAAGAATTTTTGAAGGTCTGTAACCAGACCTTTCAAACGTTTAAAATCAGGATCTGAAAACAGAAATTGTTTTCAGAAGTTAGGTTTTTGGCTCAAAATATTTTAAAAACCAAATTTTCTGCACCAACTATTCAACCCCTCCCCCTTCTAGTGGTGCTATACAGGTCCTACAAAAACCATACACGATTTCAAATGGACTAGGCAATGTACCATGATGGACACTCTTGTTGTATTAAAATTCGATATATGGTAAACAATCTTCCCAATGTTTAAGATGTTTTTGCAAAATGGCACGTAAGAGTTGAGAGAGAGTACAATTAACTACCTCAGTTTGTCCATCAGTTTGTGGGTGAGCTGGGGTAGAAAACAATAATTGAGTACCAAGTTTAGCCCACAAAACACGTCAAAAATGACTTAGAAATTTCGTATCTCTATCACTTACAATGGCACGTGACATGCATGCAATGTCACAATTTCTTTAAAGAACAAGTCAGCAACATGTGCGGCATCATCAACTTTCCTACATGCAATGAAGTGTGCCATTTTTGAAAATCTATCTACCATAACATTAATGCTATCGCGCCTCCTCGAGACCTAGGAAGTCCTAAGACAATGTCCATGAAAATGTCAATCTAAGGGGAATTAGGGATAGGTAAGGGCGTGTATAAACCATGTGGTTGAGACTTGGATTTGGCTTGTTTGCAAGTGATACAACTACCACATAACCTCTCAACGTCTACGCGCATGTGTGGCCAATAGAAATGTTCTTTAATGGTTTCAAGGGTTTCGAACACTCCAAAATGATCCATTATCCCTCCTCCATGGGCTTCTCTAGTCAATGGTTCTCACAGGGATGATTGAGGAACACACAATTTACGCTCTTTGAAAAGGTACCCCTTATGCATGTAGAATTTTCCGAATGGTGCCTCTTTACATGCCTCAAACTGGTGCCAAAATCATGGTCGTTGGGGTACAAGTTCTTAAATGATTTGAATCCTAAGAATCGAGAGGATAATGTAGTCACTAACGTATATCTCGTAGAGAGGGCATCAACAAGTATATTGTCTTTTCCTTGTTTGTACTTAATCACGTAAGGGAAGTGCTCTATAAACTCTACCCATTTAGCATGTCTTTTGTTCAACTTTCCTTGTCCTTTAAGGTACTTGAGGCTCTCATGGTCAGTGTGGATCACAAACTCTCTAGGTTGAAGGTAGTGTTGCCAAGTTTGTAGGGATCTCACGAGGGCATAAAGTTCCTTATCATAGGTAGATTAATTCAATGCAACACCTTTCAACTTCTCGCTAAAGTAGGCTATGGGTTTTTTTACCTTGGGCCAATACCGCTCCAATACCCACTCCACTTGCATCACACTCAATCTCAAAAGTCTCATCAAAATTTGGTAACCTAAGTATGGGTGCAGTGATTAGCCTCCATTTAAGCTCATCAAATGCCTGTTGTTGTGGCTCCTCCCACCTAAAAGGCACATCGTTTTTTACATTCTCATTTAGGGGTGCAGCTATGGATGAAAAATCTTTGACAAATCGCCTATAAAAACATCCAAGTCCATAGAAACTGCGAACTTTCCCTACATTCTTAGGTATAGGCCACTCCACAATTGACGTAACCTTCTCCTCACCCATCTCTACTCCCTCAGTCGAAATGACAAAGGAAGACTACTCGTTCCAAACAAAAAGAGCATTTCTTAAAGTTAGCGTAAAGTTATTCTTGCTTAAGCTTCTCAAAACGGCCCTAATGTAGTCAAGTTGGTCTTCTATTGTTCGGGAATAGATTAGGATATCGTCAAAATAAACCACAAAAAAATCGTCCTATGAATGCTTATAAGACTTCATTCATCAACCTCATAAATGTGCTAGGGGCGTTGGTGAGCCCGAAGGGCATCACTAGCCACTCATAGAGCCCAAACTTGGTTTTGAATGCAGTTTTTCATTCGTCCCCTTCTCTAATCTGCACTTGGAAGTATCCTTGCTTAAGGTCAATTTAGATGAAATATCTACATCCATGCAACATATCCAACATATCATCCAGCCTAGATATGGGAAACCTATACTTGATGGTAAACACATTCTCCAGGTTCCATCCTTTTTGGGTACTAGAATGACAGGGACAACTGATGGGCTTAGTCTCTCTCGGACTTGTCCACTTGCTAGGAGTTCCTCTACTTTCCTTTGGATTTCCTTGGTTTCTTCAGGGTTTGCTCGGTAGGCTGGTCTGTTGGGGAGGACGGCTCCTGGGACAAAATCTATCCGGTGTTCTATTCCTCTTATAGGTGGTAATCTGGATGGTGTCTCAGTGGGTAATAGAACATCGTACTCTTAGGGATGCAACAGAGGTAGGTAGATTTGGTGGGAATTCTTCTATTGAAAGGTGACATGGCTTGGGAATGAGGATGACAACGATTTGGTTGCTATAAAGGGCTCGTGTGACCTCTCTTTGCTTTGCAAAATACCCACACTTCTTTTTGGAATCGTTGACACCTATGGGTACTACCTCTTTTCCCCTTACTCTCTTGTTTTTTGTTCTCATTTTTCATGCATTCCACAAATTTTCTCTCAGCTTCCATTTCCTTAGGGTCGGTCCTACACTTAGACATGCATTGGTGATCTTCGTGGACTTTGTGGGGTGGAAGTGCATGCAATTTGTAAAGTTTACCATTCAATTTGAAAGAATAATGATTCAAATATCCTTCATATGTCACATGTCAATCAAATTGCCATAGTCTACCAAGTAAGATATGACTAGCATGCATTGGTGCAACATCACATAAAACATCATCTTTGTAACTACCAATGCAAGAGAAATCAAACCTTGCTTACTGACACTAACTTCACCACAATCATTTAACCATGCAAGTTTGTGATGAGCTACAGCCTAACCTTGTGGATACAAACACTAATGATGACACCTCACTATCCCGCATAGGTCTCATAACAAGGAGTATGGCTAAGAAGTTGTTGCATTGTGTTGAATCATTTCTTTATAGGCATGAAGAGGATGAACCAAGTAGAGATGATGTCCATTGGGTTTATATGATACAAGCTTTGATCTAGTTGTATCAAAAACATGTTGTACATATCTTTAGTTGTTCTTTTTAATATTGTTGGTTGGTTAACCTTGTTTTAGGATAGTTTGTGTTGTATTATTGCCTTGTCTTTCAGGTACACGTACTTAGCTTGAAAATTCAATTAGAACCTGAAATTTGTTCAAGCAAGGAGGTGATAAGCAAGTAGCTTACAAGCAAGGAGGTGACAAGCACTCATGTCAAATTCAAGAATTGTTCTCCACGCAAACAAGGATGGACAAGCTGCTCAAAGCTTTAACCAATAGGAAGAAGTCTTGCAAATGTTCAAACCAATCAAAAACAAGTTGAAGACAAGCAAGCAAGCTGCACAACAAATGAACCAATCAGATCCTTGAAGTTTAAGGCATAATTCACGCAAGTGTAGTTTGAAAATTCAAAGACAAACTTGCAACCAATCAAAGGGAATTCAAACCAAGCTGCTCAAAGTATTATCCAATCAAAATTGAGGCTGAAAACAAGCATGGAAGCAACGGCAAACAAACCAGCTTTCTTGGAACCAAAATTGTTCAAAAGCAAGCATGTTCTTTTTAGACTTGTACTTTGTATTTTAAACCTTGTACCCTTTGTAATTTTCGTTTGTTATAAGTAGAATAGGAACCTGAATGTAAAAACAACCAGATTATCAAACACATTTCAATCAAAACTTCCTTTAAGGAATTCTCAACTTTTCTAGTTGAAGCTTAAGCCACTAACGGTTTCTTTCAAGTTCATAGCCTAGAACTTGTTAAGTATTTACTTCATTTTTGGTTTACAGCATCTTAGGGTCTCAATGAGGTTTTAGATGTGTTGGAATGCCAAAGACGAAGAGGTGTTGGCATGAATTGAGCCAAGAACAAACGGTTACAGTTCAAGGGGTGTCATTGTGATGTTCTTTGCCATAGCTGAGGTTCAAATCAATTTGGAATAGAGGACAAAGTCTTGGAAACGTTTTCTAGCCTTTATTTGGCTCATCAATTGGTATCAGAGCTTTGGTTAGTTTTCTATTCATGTTTACATTGTTTAAACTTGCATATGAATGATGCTGCCCAAAACCGTGTAGTAGGCTGTTTTTATGTCCATTTAGAATCTGTTAATTTAGATAGTTACTATATGTTTTGAAGTGTTTATTAGTTAGTTTACAACAGTTTGGTAAGTTAGTTTTAAGTAGCAAAACCGAAAATACCACAAAAAAGAACTTAGACTAGACTTAAGTGTTATTAGAATCTGTTTATGTAGTTTAGATCAAAACCGTGTGAAACTTGTTGTTCTTGTTCAATCTAGCTTAGACAATGTTCATTAGGTCCTAATCTAGAAGTTTAAACGGTAGTTTAGTTGAGTCCTTAAAACAGAAAACTTTGAACACAAAAATAGATTAGTTGGTAGTTTAGTTTGTAATCAAGTCATTAAATTCTGTTTTTAGTAGTTGTGTGCAATCTGTTTTAGACGTTTTAGTTGCTGCCTTATTTAGCTTAGTTAGACTAGTTTGCAACATAGTTTAAAGGTTTAGTTGGTTGTTTAGTACAAGAGAAACCGAAAACTAAGAACAAAAAAAAGTAGTTTTAGTTAACTATGTTTGCTGCCTAGTTCCTAGTTGATATACGTGTGTTAAGTAGAATACAAAGACTTGCATCTAGTATCATCTAGTTTAGAAACTGATTGCATCATACAAACGAAAACCAAAACAAAACAAGTAGAATAGATAACTTAAAAACAAAACAAAACAAGTTAGCTAGTTTGCATCAAAACTGATTTCCATTAGTTGTTTTAGTAATCAGCCCTTATAAATTGCATTTAGAAACAACTAAGTTGCATTTAAGCTATCTTAAGATTAGTTAGATCATTTGCATCAAAAACAGAAAAAGAAAAAAAGACAATTGCCAAAACCGTGTGTTTAGAACAACTCTTTAAGGCTCATTTGAAATCTTGGTAAATGCTAATAGCTTTATCTTTTTGTTGATTTCAATTGTTTCAAACAACTTGTTGGACTTAGATACATCCTGGAAGTTAGGAATTGTTTAAGCCCCACACTGTTAAAGAGCTATCCAATTGTTGTTTTAGATCAATTTTTGAACTTACCTTGCACTATATTCAATTTGAACTTGTTGTAATTGTGAATTGATTTCTCACTACATAGTGTTTAGCCGTGTTGTGTACGAGAAACTTTCAAATTCCAAATACAACAAACCTTGTGCAATTGAAGGCCGTGAGCAATGACTCATGTAGGCCGTGAGGAGTAGTCTCACAACAATCAAGCAAACCCCCCAAAGAAAGAAAATTAAGCTTGATTGAGAAACACACGAGAGAAAAGCCATTATTTGTCAACAAGTAAGAGGCAAGACAAGAGAGAATTGCACAAGAAAGAAAAGTGAGGAAAAGCCCAAAATTAAACAATTGCAAAAGGGAAATTCCTTTGCAAAGCTCAAAAGAAAGAAAGTGCCCAAACAGAACCAAAGTGTTGTAGATTTGAAATATTGAAAGTTTCTAAAGCAAACCCTTGCTGACACTTTGTTTGTGTGCTTTTACTTTCACTTTACTTCAATTGATAATTGCATATGCTGTAAAGTAAATTGAGGGATTGTCTTAAACAACCCCGTAGATTTCATTCAGCCAGAACAACAATTTGACTTCTGTGATTTTTCTTGAATCCTTAGGAGAAATAGTCCAAATTGCTGTTTTGAAAAATTGTCAACATAAAGTAGAGTATTTGCATCTTGTCAATGTTTTAAATTGGCTTTTGAGATTGTTTTCTGAATCATGGGTCCCCAACAGAAAGATAATGCACCATCCCCGTCCCCATCTACTCCTGTCCCATCCCAAGTCCCTGTTACCCTAGAGAATATACAGCAAACACTCACTTTCCTTGTTAATCAGTTTGGTTTAATGAGAAGTGACATAGAGGATAACAAACAAAGGATAAGCAAAGTAGAAAAGCCAACCTCAGATCAAAAGGAACCTAGTATACCTTTTCAAGAAGGCACCTCTTATGGTAATGAGTCTCATGTTGAACGTAGAAAAGCCACATCACTTAGAGGTAGAGGTAGAGGTCGAGGTAGTAATGGTGGTCGTAGGAACATTTCTTTTGAGGAGAGATTTGATAATCTCCCTGAGTACAATGAAGAACACTATCCGGAAGAACGGTATGATGAACGTCAGCCTGATAGAGATGAACATCTTGAAGAAGAGTTCATTACTACTAAACC
>AP025053.1:16915273-17344432 GCA_036186865.1 Eustoma russellianum
TGAACGTCAAAAAAAAAAAAAAAAAAAGCAAAGAAAAACGTGCACAAAAACAACCAAAAAAAAAAGGTGCACAAAGAAAGGAAGAGAAAAGAAGTTCCTTTTGTACAAAAGTTCCATCTTTTTTGCATCTACTATCCAAGTTGACAAAAGCAAGACAAAACCGTGTGTTTGCCCCAAAACAACACACATAAAACCTTCAATTCTCAACCTTGGATACGCATTCATACTATCAATCAAAGAACTTGCATTTGATATTGCATAAGTTGGTTTAATTAAAGATTGCCCAGGACAACCCCTAGCAATTCTTTGGTTCAGCCAACTACATCACTTTTGGTTTCTTGTTTCTTTGAATCATAGTTATTAAGTGTGTTTTAAATTGTGCTCTAAACTCCTTGACGCTGTTTTACCACTTGATGACAATTGGTGTTTTTTGAAGGCAAAAGAAGCTTACACGGACAGAAAACGAAACAGATTGTGGTTAGCCAATTTGGGACTTGCCTTAAGAGGTTCTAGCTCATGATTGGCCAAGGAAAAACACTTGAACAATTGAGAGAAAACAAGGGAGGACAAAAAAAAAGGCCAAACAGATTTTCGTTTTACTTTTTTGTTTTCACTAACGACTCACTTTTGTTTCTTGTGTTAGTTTTCTTCTTTTCTTGTTTGTGAAAGCGTTTCAGGTTGCCATGGATGGTTCAAACAGTACCCAAGGAGGAGGAGACAAAGTGGAATTTTCCATGGAAAAGATGGCGCAAATGCTTAGTACCATGCAATCTAGGTTGGATGAGTGGGAAGCAAGGATGACATCCAACACACCCCCTACCCAAGAACAGCCCCCACATCAAAACCAAGGCCAAACATCCCGTGGAACTGAACCTAAGGGGTCCACAAGCATGGGAGGTAGAGGAGGAGCAAGGGGTAGAGGAGATAGGAGACACGGAGTGAGACCCCAACATGTTAGGGAGGAATGGAATGACTACTATGAAGAGGAAGAGGTTGAGGAGGTATACCCAAGACCTCAAGGCCGAATACAACCTAGGAGGTATGTACCCCAAGAGGATGATTATTTGAAAACCAAAATAAACATTCCACCCTTTTATGGTAAAAGTGACCCTGAAGCTTACATTGAGTGGGAGAGAAAAGTTGACATGATCTTTTCCTATACCAACTATACCGAGTTGCAAAAAGTGAGATATGCAAGTATAGAGTTCTTGGAATATGCCTTGATTTGGTGGGACCAAACTCAAAGTATAAGAAGAAGGACTAGACAACCCACAATTGGAACTTGGGATGAGATGAAATATGAGATGAGAAAGAAATTCATTCCAGAATCTTACGAGAGATCCATGTTCCAAAAGTTGCAATGCCTAACTCAAGGAAATAAAAGTGTGGATGAATACTTTAAGGAGTTAGAAAGTTTGTTGATAAAAACCGATACTGAAGAATCTGAGGAGGCAACCATGGCTCGTTTTTTGGGAGGTCTTAATAAGGAGATTGGGTTTCAACTTGAACTCACTACCTATGTTGATCTAAATTCCATGGTTCACAAAGCTGAGAAAATTG
This sequence comes from Eustoma russellianum, assembly GCA_036186865.1. NCBI lineage: Eukaryota > Viridiplantae > Streptophyta > Magnoliopsida > Gentianales > Gentianaceae > Eustoma > Eustoma russellianum. The sequence continues at coordinate 16,916,834 of AP025053.1, forward strand.
AGCGGCAATTAAAGGTACGTTCTTCTACTAGTGGATTTGGTTTTAGAACTAATACTTCTTCTTTTTCTAAAGTGCAGCCTAGGTCTAATGGTAATGGAGGGGCACGGCCAGGTTCAAACACCCTCGGCCAAAACAGCCAGAACACCCCAAATAAACCACACTTCACTCAACGGACCAATGGTGCAAATCTAGGTCAAAATGACAAAGGCAAAGGCAAGACAACCGCAAACCCTCCACGGACAAGGGAGATTGAATGTTTTAAATGTAGAGGGAGAGGGCATTATGCAAGGGACTGCCCTAATGCCAAGAAAGTGTTGTACCTTGAGGAAACCAATGAATTCTATTCAGAAGAGGAGGAAGAAGAAGCCACAAAGGAAGAATACCAAGAGGACTCAGCTGAGGAGATAAAGAGTGATGAAGAGGGTGCATACAAGGACTTTCTTGTGGTAAGAAAAGCCTTAAGTGCACACATGAAGGAGGAAGAAGAAAACTTGCAAAGGGAGAACATTTTCCACATCCATTGTTTGGTAAAAGGCAAAACTTGCACTTTAATTATTGATAGTGGTTCATGTGCTAATGTTGCAAGTATTGAACTTGTTAGAAAGCTAGATTTACCTATGATTGATCATTCCCATCCCTATAGGTTATCTTGGCTAAATGATTGTGGTGAAATTCATGTGTCTAAACAAGTTCTGATTTCTTTATCTATTGGCGGTTACAAAGATGAAATTTTGTGTGATGTAGCTCCTATGCATGCTAGTCATATTTTGTTAGGTAGACCTTGGCAATTTGACAAGCATGTTATTTATGATGGAAGATTGAACATGTATGCTTTTACGTTCAATGGCAAAAAGTTTAAGTTGCATGCATTGTCTCCACATAAGGTTTATGAGGATGCTAAGAGGATGAAGAAGAACCATTCAGATCCTAAGGAAAAGGAGGCTGAAAAACGGTTCTTAGAGGTTCTTAAAAAGGAGAGAAGAAGCCTTGTTGAGGCCACAAACTCCTCGGCCAAGGGTACACAACCCACGGCCCAAACCAGTCCACCCTCACCCACGGTTCAAACACTTTCACAAGCATCCACACCACAAATTTCACGTCCACCTAAGAAGCATGCTTTCTTTGCAAAATCTCGTGAAGTTACCCATGCATTGTATGATAATAAAAATGTTTTGGTGATGCTTTACAAAGATAGTGTTGCATGCTTGTTTTCTAAGAATGACTTACCATCTACCTTGCCTAGTGGTGTTGTTTCTTTGTTGGAAGAATTTGCAGATTTGTTTCCCGAGGAGGAACCACATGGGTTGCCACCTTTAAGAGGGATTGAGCACCACATTGACTTTATTCCAGGGGCTGTCCTACCTAATAGGCCAGCTTATAGAGCCAATCCGGAGGAAACAAAGGAGATACAAAGGCAAGTGGAGGATCTCTTGGCCAAAGAGAAGGTAAGGGAAAGCATGAGTCCAAGTGCAGTGCCAGTCATCCTTGTTCCAAAAAAAGATGGCACTTGGAGGATGTGTACAGATTGTAGGGCCATCAACAAAATCACTGTAAAGTATAGGTACCCCATTCCTAGACTTGATGATATGCTTGATATGTTGCATGGTTCACAATGGTATACGAAAATTGATTTGAAAAGTGGTTATTTTCAAGTGAGGATAAGAGAGGGTGATGAATGGAAAACAGCTTTTAAAACTAAATTTGGATTGTATGAATGGTTAGTTATGCCTTTTGGGTTAACTAATGCACCTAGTACATTCATGAGGCTAATGAATGAAGTTTTGAGAGCTTTTATTGGGAAGTTTGTTGTGGTTTATTTTGATGACATCTTGATCTATTCTAAGACCTTAGAAGAGCATTTAGTTCACATAAGAGCTGTTTTTGAAAAGCTAAGAAAAGAAAAACTTTATGCTAACTTTAAGAAATGTTCTTTTTGTTTGGACAAAGTTGTTTTTCTCGGTTTTGTAATCAGTTCTGCAGGGATTGAAATGGATCAAGACAAGGTGAAATCCATCCTTGAATGGCCTACACCAAAGAGTGTGGGAGAAGTGAGGAGCTTTCATGGTTTGGCAGGTTTTTATAGGCGGTTTGTCAAAGACTTCTCAACCGTGGCCGCACCATTGAATGAGATCGTCAAGAAAGAGGTTGGATTCCATTGGGGGGACGCCCAACAAAGGGCGTTTGATGAACTTAAAAGACGTCTCACTACAGCACCTATCTTGAAGTTGCCAAACTTTGATGATACATTTGAGATAGAGTGTGATGCAAGTGGCGTAGGAATTGGAGCTGTTCTAACCCAAGGTAAGCATCCTATTGCTTATTTTAGTGAAAAGTTGAAAGGTGCTGCATTGAACTATCCTACTTATGATAAGGAGTTGTATGCTTTGGTAAGGTCCTTACAAACTTGGCAACACTACTTGCAACCCAAAGAGTTTGTCATTCATACTGATCATGAAAGTTTAAAGTACCTTAAGAGTCAAGGAAAACTGAATAAGAGGCATGCAAAGTGGGTTGAGTTTATTGAGCAATTTCCTTATGTCATTAAGTATAAGCAAGGAAAAGATAACATAGTTGCTGATGCTTTATCTAGAAGGTATACTTTGATTACTAAGTTGTCTTCACACTTGCTTGGCTTTGAATTTGTTAAGGAATTGTATAAGGATGATTCTGATTTTGCTTCCATTTATGATGCATGTGTTGACTCTCCTTTTGGTAAATTCTATTTGCATGATGGTTATTTGTTTAAGGAGAAACGATTATGCATTCCTAAGGGATCAATGCGAGAATTGCTGGTTAAGGAAGCACATGGGGGCGGGTTAATGGGACACTTTGGAGTTTTTAAAACTTTAGAAACTTTAAAGGAACATTTCTTTTGGCCTCACATGAAATCAGATGTTGCAAAGGTTTGTAGTAGTTGCATCACTTGTAGGCAGGCTAAGTCCAAAACACAACCTCATGGTTTGTACACACCCTTGGACGTACCTAGTGCACCTTGGGAGGACATTTCTATGGACTTTGTTCTTGGCTTACCTAGATCAAAAGGTGGTAGAGATAGTGTCTTTGTTGTGGTAGACAGATTCTCTAAGATGGCACACTTTATTGCTTGTCACAAAGTAGATGATGCTTCTTACATTGCAAATCTGTTCTTTAAAGAAGTTGTTCGATTGCATGGCATGCCTAAAACAATTGTTAGTGATAGGGACAGTAAATTCTTGAGTCATTTTTGGCGTGTGCTTTGGAGCAAGTTGGGAACTAAGCTTTTGTTTTCTACTACTGCACATCCACAAACAGATGGCCAAACTGAAGTGGTAAATCGGACCTTGTCACAAATGTTACGTGCTTTAATCCAAAGCAATCTGAAAAATTGGGAAGAATGTTTACCACATATTGAGTTTGCTTACAATAGGGCTGTTCATAGTGGGTCTTTGTATTCCCCTTTTGAAGTTGTCTATGGTTTTCTACCCCATTCCCCACTTGATTTGTTGCCTATTCCAATTGATGAGCATACTAGAATGGATGGTAAACAACGAGCTGAAATGATCAAAAAGTTGCATGAAAAAGTTAAACTTCAACTTGAACGAAAGAATAGACAGTATGCCAAACAAGCTAACAAGCATAGAAAAGATGTTGTGTTTTATCCTGGAGATCTTGTTTGGTTGCATTTAAGGAAGGAACGGTTTCCAAAGGAGAGGAAGTCCAAGCTTATGCCTAGAGGAGATGGACCTTTTAAGGTCATTCAAAAGGTTGGTCCAAATGCTTATGTGCTTGATCTTCCTCCCGACAGGTATGGTTCAGTTTCTAACACCTTCAATGTAAGTGATCTTTCCCCTTTTGAGCATTTTTATCTTGATGATTCGAGGGCGAATCCTTTTGAGGAGGGGGGGGATTGATGAGGCTGAGGAGCAGCCCCCTAATGAGGAACTTGCACAAGGTGCCCTTAACCATAAGGGGCCGTTGACAAGGAGCCAAACCAAGAGGATTAATGGTTTTCAACTTGGTTTTGATGTTGGCTCTTTTCTAACCAAACATGTGCAAGATGAACCAATGGATGTTCCTCCTAAATGGGTGCTCATTGTTGAGCTTAAGAACTGATTATCCAATGATAGTCAGTTCGCTTGTTGGTGCCGTTTCTGTGGCTTTTAGTTGTCTTTTCGTTTGCTTCTTTTAAAGTTTGTTTAGAGTACTTATGTTTGGTGTATGAGTGTGTTTTGTAGGTGTTACAAGTCTTGGATCAAACGTTTTGAGCTTTGGAAAGGAGGGCTTCTCAGATTTGGACCAAGCTTGTCCATACAAGGCTGTTTTGTGATTTTGGGCTTTCAAACGACATTTTGAGTGCATGGAACCAGCTGGACCTTGAAGAAGACTTAATTTAGAGCATCTTTCATGTTTTGGGTTTTGTCAAAATCAGCCCACAAAAATAGTTACAAGAGTTGCAAGGAAGAAGTCCAAAACAAGCCCAATTGTGCAAATTAGGGTTTCCGTCTTCTTGAAAGGGTGGCAGCCGCCTAGGCATCTTCAAGTGCAATTAAGAGAGCTTCTAGAATGTCATAAATCAGATTGGAATGATTGGAATGAATTATGGAGCCATAATTGAAGATTTGGAAGCAAATAAGGAGATAATTCAAGTGAGGGAAACTTACCAAAATTAAGAAATCTGATTTGGTATCTCAAGGGGGCTGAATGGCGTTTTAATGGAGGCAATGGATGCACAAGGCAAGTTCTAGAATGATGGTTAATAATGCAATAATTGGTGATTGAGACAATAATTGAGGATTTGCCAAGAGAAGGGAACTTACCTAAATTAACAAAATTCAGCTTCTTGCATAACAAAGGAAGGAGGCGCCAACATGGGGTCTTCCCAAGAAACCCTAGCCGTTTTTTATGAGAGTGTTTTACAAGACTTGTAATCATATAAATAGATCACTTAGCATTTCTTTGAGGAGTTAGACTATTTTCATCTTTGAACTACAAACCCTACGGTTTTATGTTATCTTTTGTTCTTGAGTTTCTTGAATAAAAGTTTGTGTTTTTCCTTTGGTTTACACATATCTAAATCAAGGCTAGAACCAATTAAGGATTGTGTGTTCCTTGTTGGTGATCCACAATCCAAGGATTAGGAGTGACTGGTTGGATTGAGCGGATTGAAACACACATAACCAAACGAATTTGGAGGCTTGAAGGAAGGTGGTTGCTTGGCACCATTGTCCAACACATTCAAGGCTTGAAGGACGTTTGGATAGTGAAGAAAGATCGGGACAACATTAACATACGAACCATATTCGTATCAGAAACTAAGGAAATCCAAAAATAAGTTGAGGAATTATTGACCCAAGGTAAAGTAAAAGAGAGTATGAGTCCTTGTGTTGTTCCTGTTATCATTGTCCCTAAGAAAGATGGAACTTGGAGAATGTGTACTGATTGTAGAGCCATCAATAAGATCACTGTGAAGTATAGATACCCTATTTCTAGGTTGGATGACATGTTGGATATGTTGCATGGGTCTAGATGCTTTAGCAAAGTAGATCTTAAACAAGGATATTTCCAAGTGAGAATTAGGGAAGGTGATGAATGGAAAACTGCCTTTAAGACTAAATTTGGATTGTACGAATGGTTAGTTATGCCCTTTGGTTTAACCAACGCCCCTAGTACTTTCATGAGGTTAATGAATGAGGTCTTAAGGAAATTCATAGGGAAATTTGTAGTAGTTTACTTTGATGACATTCTTATCTACTCCAAAACCCTAAGTGAACATCTGATCCATCTAAGAGCTGTTTTTGTCACCCTACAGAAAGAAAAGTTGTATGCTAATTTCAAGAAGTGTTCTTTCTGTCTGGAGAAGGTTACATTCTTAGGATTTGTGATTAGTGCTGAAGGAATTGAAATGGACCAAGAGAAAGTTAAATCCATAACTGAGTGGCCAACCCCTAACTCTGCTGGAGATGTTAGGAGTTTTCATGGATTAGCTAGCTTCTATATACGTTTTGTGAAGGATTTCTCTACCATAGCTGCACCCTTGAATGAGTTAGTCAAGAAAGATGTAAGTTTTGAATGGGGAGAATCACAACAATAAGCCTTTGAGAAACTTAAGAAACGTCTAACTTCTGCACCTATCCTGAGATTGCCCAACTTTGATGAAATGTTTGAAGTTGAATGTGATGCCAGTGGAGTTGGCATTGGAGCTGTATTGCATCAAGGTAACAAACCTGTTGCCTACTTTAGTGAGAAATTGAAAGGAGCTTCCATAAATTATTCAACCTATGATAAAGAATTGTATGCCCTTGTCCGTTCTTTACAAACTTGGCAACATTATCTGCAACCTAAGGAATTCGTGATTCATACTGATCATGAGAGCCTTAAGTATCTAAAAGGTCAAGGAAAATTAAACAAAAGACATGCCAAATGGGTTGAATTCATTGAACAATTCCCTTATGTGATCAAGTATAAGCAAGGAAAAGAAAATGTTGTTGCTGATGCATTATCTCGTCGCTATACTTTGATTACTACTCTTTCATGTAACATGTTTGGTTTTGAGTCTATCAAAGAGATGTATCATTCTGATCATGACTTTAGTTCTATCTATCAAGCATGCATTGATTCACCTTTTGCTAAATATTACTTGCATGATGGTTATTTGTTTAAAGAACATAGGTTATGTGTACCAATGTGTTCATTAAGAGAGTTGTTGATAAAAGAAGCTCATGGAGGAGGTTTAATGGGTCATTTTGGCTCGTTAAAAACTTTGGAAACACTTAAGGAGCATTTCTTCTGGCCGCATATGAAAGCACATGTTGATAAAGTATGTGACCAATGTATTACTTGCAAACAAGCAAAATCTAGAACACAACCACATGGATTGTACACTCCCTTATCTGTTCCAAGCTCACCTTGTACTGATCTTTCTATGGATTTTGTATTGGGATTGCCTCGATCCAAAACTGGTAAAGATAGCATCTTTGTTGTTGTTGATAGATTTTCCAAAATGGCACATTTCATTGCATGTAAGAAAGTTGATGATGCTATTCATATTGCTGATTTGTTCTTTAAGGAGATTGTTAGATTGCATGGCATGCCACGTACAATTGTTAGTGATAGAGATACAAAGTTTCTAAGTCATTTCTGGCGTGTTTTGTGGAGTAGACTTGGTACTAAATTGTTATTTTCTACAACTGCTCACCCACAAACCGATGGTCAAACTGAAGTTGTTAATAGAACTTTGTCTCAACTGTTACGTGTTGTCATTCAAAAGAACTTAAAGAATTGGGAAGACTACTTAGCTTATATTGAGTTTGCATACAATAGAGTTGTTCATAGTGGAACAATGCATTCTCCTTTTGAAGTTGTTTATGGCTTTAACCCTTTGTCCCCGCTTGATCTTGTTCCCATACCTGTTCATGAACGTGTTAGTTTAGATGGTGAACGAAAAGCAAAACTTGTGAAAGAATTGCATGAAAAGGTTAAGTCACAACTTGAAGCTAAGAATAAAGTGTATGCCAATAGAGCCAACAGGAATCGTAAAGTTGTTATATTTGAGCCTGGTGATCTTGTTTGGTTACACTTGAGGAAAGAAAGATTCCCTAAGGAAAGAGACTCAAAGTTGAAGCCAAGAGGCGATGGACCGCTCAAAGTGTTGAAATGGCTTGGTGATAATGCCTATGTTCTTGATCTTCCTGAAGAAAGGTATGGTCCTATCTCTAAAACTTTTAATGTTGCTGACCTTTCTCCATTTAGTATTGATTCAGATTCGAGGACGAATCCTTCTCAAGTGGGAGGGAATGATGAGCTACAGCCTAACCTTGTGGATACAAACACTAATGATGACACCTCACTGTCCCGCACAGGTCCCATAACAAGGAGTATGGCTAAGAAGTTGTTGCATTGTGTTGAATCATTTCTTTATAGGCATGAAGAGGATGAACCAAGCAGAGATGATGTCCATTGGGTTTATATGATACAAGCTTTGATCTAGTTGTATTAAAAACATATTGTACATATCTTTAGTTCTTTTTAATATTGTTGGTTGGTTAACCTTGTTTTAGGATAGTTTGTGTTGTATTATTGCCTTGTCTTTCAGGTACACGTACTTAGCTTGAAAATGCAATTAGAACTTGAATTTTTGTTCAAGCAAGGAGGTGATAAGCAAGTAGCTTACAAGCAAGGAGGTGACAAGCACTCATGTCAAACTCAAGAATTGTTCTCCACGCAAACAAGGATGGACAAGCTGCTCAAAGCTTTAACCAATAGGAAGAAGTCTTGCAAATGTTCAAACCAATCAAAAACAAGTTGAAGACAAGCAAGCAAGCTGCACAACAAATGAACCAATCAGATCCTTGAAGTTTAAGGCATAATTCACGCAAGTGTAGTTTGAAAATTCAAAGACAAACTTGCAACCAATCAAAGGGAATTCAAACCAAGCTTCTCAAAGTATTATCCAATCAAAATTGAGGCTGGAAACAAGCATGGAAGCAACGGCAAACAAACCAGCTTTCTTGGAACCAAAATTGTTCAAAAGCAAGCATGTTCTTTTTAGACTTGTACTTTGTATTTTAAACCTTGTACCCTTTGTAATTTTCGTTTGTTATAAGTAGAATAGGAACCTGAATGTAAAAACAACCAGATTATCAAACACATTTCAATCAAAACTTCCTTTAAGGAATTCTCAACTTTTCTAGTTGAAGCTTAAGCCACTAACGGTTTCTTTCAAGTTCATAGCCTAGAACTTGTTAAGTATTTACTTCATTTTTGGTGTACAGCATCTTAGGGTCTCAATGAGGTTTTAGATGTGTTGGAATGCCAAAGACGAAGAGGTGTTGGCATGAATTGAGCCAAGAACAAACGGTTACAGTTCAAGGGGTGTCATTGTGATGTTCTTTGCCATAGCTGAGGTTCAAATCAATTTGGAATAGAGGACAAAGTCTTGGAAACGTTTTCTAGCCTTTATTTGGCTCATCAGTTTGTAAGGATGCGGATGATTAGTCATAGACAGATTCAATTCTCGTACCAACTCAATGCTAGCCACATTCGTACATGAACCGGAATCAATGATTATGGTGCACACTTTACCATTTATCATGCAGTGGATATGGAAAATGTTTTCTCTATTTTGTTCATGATCATCTAATTTCGGATATGCATTCAAAACTCATCGCACAACAAGAAATTCCTTAGTGTCATAATCATCTAGTGTGTCTAGATCCTCTTCAGGTTCAGTTTCATTATCATGCTCAGATTCATTTTCATGCCGGACTCAGTCATATATACATTAGTTTCCTCAATTAACATGATTCGTTTAGCATTAGGACACTCTTTTCCTATGTGACCACGACCTTGACATTTATAGCATTTAATGTCCCTAAACCTGTTTGAGAGTTCAGAAGAATTCCGTGTAAGAGCTTTTTGTTGGGCTCGGTCGTCTCGCTTTTGTGTGCCCTGCACACGGTTGTGAAACCTTTATGACGTGCTTTGCTCATGTGTTTGGCCTCCCATATGTCGTGAGCTTCCCGTTCCTGAAGGCTTGCTTGAAAACCTTGAAGAGGTTTGCTTAGTACAATAAGTGGAATTGAGATTGGAGGAACACTACCTTGAGTTGTTGCTCAATCTTCTCAGCCATGTGAACCATGGTCGTTAGGTCGAGGTAAGGTTGAAGTTCAACCCTTTGTGCAACCTCTCTGTTTAGACCATGTGAGAAACAAGCCTTGGTGGCTTCCTCAGGTTCCTACAAGTTAGACATTTCCAACAAGATTTCAAGTTCTTTGTAAAATTCGTCTACGCTTTTGGAACCTTGTCTTAAGTTTTGCAAGCTTGTAAAATTAGAACTTTCAAAATTGTTTGGGATGAATCGTTGTCTCATTTCAAATTTCATTTTTTCCCAAGTGACAATTTGGGGTTGTCTTGTTTTAGCTCTATTTCTACACAAATTTGTCCACAAATTTAATGCATAGCCTGAAAATTCAATAGAAGCGTACATCACCTTTTGTAATTCAGTGTAGTTGGTACAAGAAAAGATTAGATCCACTTTCGTTTCCCACTCTAAATATTCGTCCGTATTACTTTTACCATAAAACGTTGGAATACTTTATCTTTGTTTTTAGAAAATCATCATCTTATGAGAAAAGAGGATTTTGCGTCTTTGGTAACAACGGGGAGGGTGGTCATCAAAGTCATAATCATCTTGTTCAAATAGAATATAATCATCAGTGTACCTTCTCGGAGCGTGTCTTCTTGGTTGCGGTGGAGGGACAAACCTTCTTGGCTCGATGTGTTGTGGTCTTAGGTTTTCATCCTCAACTTCTTCTGGGGATGACGCCGTGTTTGTGGCATGGGAACGGCCCTGCTAGTGCCTTGTCCATCGCTCGACTTTTGGCTCCTTTCAACATCCTCCAACCTGTGTTTGATTACCTCGTTATCGTGCATGAGTTTCTTCAGCATTTCCAGCATTTGCTGTTGTATGTTGTCAAAAGTCTCGGCTTCCTTTGACTTGCTAGATGCGGAGTGAGAACTGCTCTCCATGTCTTACCTAAAGTGATCAACAAAAGGAAAAGAAAAAAAAAGAAAACTAACACAAAGACAAGCAAACGTGAATTGATTAGTAAAAACAAAATATGAAACACTTCTCTTTCTCTTATTTCCACTCTCTTACCACTTCGTTTCTTGGATAACCTGAAGCTAATAAGATTCAAAGCGATCAATTAAGAAATTGTTTGCCAATGCTTCTCCAAATCACAACGATCTCCACTTGTTTCTCCCTTTTGCTTTCAATTTGCACCAAATAGTATCAAAACGGAATCAAGAGAAAAAGAGACAAACTTGAACTTTTCTACTAAGATTCAGAAAGAAAGTAAGCAACCAAAATTTATGTATAAGGCTGAACCAAAGATGAATTCATCGACATCCTGTCGAAAAAAAGTACGGAAAGAGGAGTCACACCTTCGTGAAAAGGAAGATGGCGAGGAAGATGAAGAGCCTGATGGTGCAAGTCAACCTCAGCTTAATTCCATGATTTATACCACTTCTGGTGGCCCTGGACTACTGAGATAAAAACCATAGCCAGGGGCGGCTAGAACTTCAAACAACTCGCCCCATAAGAAGCCGAAGCTGTCCTATAGGCTGGCCTATGGGCCGAATGATCCTATCCCTGTAGGTTATGACAACACATGCTTGATGATTGACCTTTTTATTAATATTGCACCCAACAAAACTGTAGAGGTGCATCGAGTTTACGTTGATAAGGCAGCGCAGGGAACATAATGTACTATAGTGTTTTTCAGCAGCTTGGACTAGATAGCTGAATCTTTGCATTTTGCTGCATCTTGTTATTCATCATTCAAGTGTCATCTCTTTTTGTCTTTGGTGTCACCATGTGAATTGTGTCATTCAAACTTGAACAAATTAGGGTTTGTTGCATTTAGGATACATTCAGCTTTCTTTTTTTAACACTACAAACATCAGCCTATAAAGCCACCTCGGTTTCAAATCATCTTATTGCTACCGAAGCTTTTAGTTGGTGATGATTGTATAATTCACATTGTGATTGATTTCATGCTTTAAAACCAGCTGTTCATACGTGTGTGTGCCTTCACAAGTCACTTCCAACCCACCGAAACCCTAAACGATCACTAATTACCATGGCCCAAGAAAAACCATCCCCACCCCAACCCTAAAACCCACCAAGCAGATCTCGATATACCTTATTTTACCTCTTAACCAAAAAACCTAAACCAATTTCTCCAAGCAAAATCAGAATCAAAAGTTTCCAACTCATTCAAAAAAATCCTAACCCTAGAATTTGAACTTTGTTCAATTCTTTCCTAAAACCATCCACTACCCAAATTGACAACACATATCTTCAATTACCAACCCAAATAGCCCATATATACCATCCATTCAGTTCCCAAAACTCAAATCTTACAAAGACCCAAAAACGACAAAAATCCCTAAATTGAAAACCCAAACCCTAAGTCTAATTCTGTCCAACCTCAATTTCCCTCACTTCCAAGGTTATTTTGCTGCAATTATAGGTAGCACACTTCAATTCAAAGTCATTGCACTATTCTGCCCAAAACGAAAATTCTTAGGGCAAAAGCGTGAAATTCCAATTGTGCCCCTGTTTAAAAAAAAAGAGAATCTGAACTTTGATTATATTGAAAACAGCAGAAAGGAAAGAGAAACAAAAGAAAAAGAGAAAAGAAAAAGGGGAAAACGTTTGTGCAACACTTGAAATTTTTTTTCGTGCTATTTGACAACCTTGGATACCATCTTTCATTTTACTATACACAAACCGTCCTCCCACATTCATTCTCCTTATACTGCTCATCTTGAACCAATCACACACTTGGATGCTCGATTATTGCATGACTTGAACCATTTTGTGGATAGTAATTACATAGAATCAAAATTAACTAAAGATTGTCCGTGGAAAATCCAAGGATACAGAACGACGTGTTGAATTGGGAGATTCGAATTGCTCGACGTAGATGTTGTTGACATCTCTTGTCCAAGAGGGTGGTGTTTGCGTCATTGTCCCATGCAAGGGTTGATCAAAGTTGTCTCTTGGAGTTGAAAGAAGCGATCATTAATTTCATACGATCTAAGATCGTATCATGGAGTGGGTATTGGAGCTATTTTGACCTAAGGTAAGAAACTCATAGCTTATTTCAGTGAGAAGTTGAAGGGAACCTCTTTGAATTACTCCAATTATGATAAAGAATTGTGTATGCTTTAGTGAGATCCCTGCAGACTTGGCAGCATTACCTACAACCCAAAGAGTTTGTGATCCATAACGACCATGAAAGTTTGAAATACCTCAATGGTCAAGGTAAGCTAAATAAGCGACATGTCAAGTGGGTGGTTTATGGAACAATTCTTTTATGTGATCAAGTATAAACAAGACAAGGATAATATCGTTGCTAAGGTACACTTTAGTGGCCACCTTATCCTCTTAGTTTTTAGGCTTTGAATCACTTAAGAAGTTATATGCAAATGATCATCATTTTTGTAGTATCTTCGAGGCATGTCAAGAGGCACGTTTTGGTAAGTTCTACATGTATGAGGGTTTTCTCTTTAGGGAGCAGAAGTTGTATGTACCCCAATCATCCATGAGGAAGCTGCTGCTTAGGGAAGCCCATTGGGGAGGATTAATGGGTCATTTTGGAGTGTTCAAAACTTTGGAGACCCTTAAGGAGCATTTCTATTGGCCCCATATGCGTGTAGATGTGGAGCAATTGTGTAGTAGTTGCATCACTTGCAAACAAGTCAAATCCAAATCCTAACCACATGGGTTGCATACACCCTTGCCTATCTCTGATTCCCCTTGGATTGACCTTTCCATGGACTTTTTTAGGCCTTCCTTCGTCTAGAAATAGTAAAGATAGCATTTATGTTGTGGTTGATAGATTTTCTAATATGGCACATTTTATTGCATGCAAGAAAGTTGATGATGCTACACATGTTGATGATTTGTTCTTCAGAGAAGTTGTTAGATTGCATTAAAGAAAGTTTCTTAAATGTCTTAAAGGTGAAAGAAATGAATCCAAAGGCAAGGAACTAGTCAAAATAGAAGAAAATAACTCTAAGAAGAAATGTGCTTTCTTTGCATCACAAAATGAGGTGTTCAATACAATTAACTCACATAAAACCATGTATGTGTTATTGTTTAAGGAATCCTTGTTTTCTTTGTCTGAATTACCATCTACTTTGCCTAGTGAAGTTACCTCCATACTACAAGAGTTTTCCAGCTTGTTTCCTGAAGAACCATCCGAATTACCACCACTGAGTGGCATTCAACATCAGATAGATTTCATCCCTGGAGTTGTACTGCCCAATAGATCTGCCTATAGAGCAAACCTGGAAGAAACTAAGGAAATGCAAAGGCAAGTTGAGGAACTTTTAAAGAAAGGGAAGGTAAGAGAGAGTATGAGTCCATGTGCTGTACCTGTGATTGTAGTCCCTAAGAAAGATGGAATGTGGAGGATCTGCACTGACTGTAGAGCTATCAATAAGATTACTATAAAGTATCGGTATCCTATCCCTAGGTTGGATGATGTGCTTGACATGTTGTTTCGGGCTAAATACTTTACCAAGGTAGATCTTAAGAGTTGACACTTTCTAGTGTGCATTAGAGAAGGGGATGAGTGGAAAACCGCATTCAAAACCAAGTTTGGCTTAGATGAATGGTTAGCTATGCCCTTTGGTTTAACTAACGCACATAGTACATTTATGAGGTTAATGAATGAGGTTTTAAGAAAATTCATTGGGAAGTTTGTGGTAGTGTATTTTGATGATATACTCATCTATTCCAAATCCATAAGTGAACACATCGCCCATCTGAGGGCTGTATTTGAAACATTACAAAAGGAACAACTCTATGCAAACTTTAAGAAATGTTCATTCTGCCTGGAGAGAGTAATGTTCATAGGGTTTGTGATTACCACTAAGGGAATAGGATGGGTCAAGAGAAAGTAAAATCCCTCACTGAGTGGTAGGTTCCTAAGACTGCTGGAGAGATTAGGAGTTTTCATGGTCTAGCAAGTTTTGATAGGCGCTTTGTTAAGGACTTCTCAACTATTGCTGCACCCCGAATGAGTTAGTGAAAAAGATGTTAGTTTCCAATGGGGAGAAGCCCAGCAAAAAGCTTTTGATGAGCTTAAGAGACGATTGACCACAACACCCATTCTTAGGTTACCAAACTTTGATGAAACATTTGAAGTAGAGTGTCATGCGAGTGGAGTTGGCATTGGAGCTATGTTAAACCAAGGAAAGAAGCCAATAGCTTACTTTAGTGAAATGTTGAAAGGAGTTTCATTGAATTATTCAACTTATGACAAAGAACTTTATGCTTTAGTAAGATCATTGCAAACACGGCAACATTACCTTCATCCCAAAGAATTTGTGATACACACTGACCACGAGAGTCTTAAATATCTTAAGGTGCAGGATAAGTTGAACAAAAGGCATGCTAAGTGGGTTGATGATGAGCCCATGTTTGGGTCAACGCAACATATTTTCATGTATCATTTATTGTCACATATTAGTTCTGTAAGACATGGCATATCACTGTTAACTCCGCACACACTAGTGCTACTTCTTATGTCTTATAGTCTTAACTAACCCTTAGGACATGTCATATATGTTGTGTATCTTGTGTTTGTTGCTTGGTGTCTTTGAAGATAGGTCAAAGAGAGCTTTACATTGAAGAAGCATGAACACCGATCGATCCATGTCCCATATGATCGGATGATATCATTGTTCAAACAAAGCTTCAAGATGCAATTAAAACCTGAAATTTTGTCCAAGCAAGGAGGTGATAAGCAAGTAGCTTACAAGCAAGGTGGTGACAAGCACTCATGTAAAATTCAAAGATTGTTCTTCACGTTAAGAATGGATGAAACAAGCTGCTCACATCATTAACCAATTGAAAGGAGTCTTGCAAAAGTACAAACCAATCAAAAACAAGTGAAGAAAAGCAAGCAAGCTGCACAACAAATGATCCAATCAAACTCATTCAAGAAGGACGGCTGGTTTGTGGTTAAATGTGTTGAATATTCAAAGCCTAAACTACAACCAATCAAAAGGGAGTTCAAACCAAGCTGCTCAATACAATATCCAATCCAATTTTGGCTGAAATCAACCATAGAAAGAACGGCTGAATCAAGCTTAATCCTTTGAAAATTCAAAGCCAACTTGCAACCAATCAAAAGGCCATTCCAAAGCAAGCTGCTCCATGTCATATCCAATCAAATTGATCAAGAAAAAGGCTGGAAACAAACATGGTTTTACACGGCAAAGCAACCAGATTCTTGGAACCAAAGTTATTCAAAAGCAAAGCATGTTATTCCTAGTCTTGTACTTTGTACTTTAAACTTTGTACCTTGTAGATTTTCGTTTGTTATAAATAGCATAGGAAGATGAATGTAAAAACAACAATTTTGAAAAAACACAATTTCAAGAAAACATTTCAATCAAACATTCCTTTAAGGAGTTCTCAACTTTCTAGTTGAAGTTAAAACCACTTAACGGTTTCTTTCAAGTTCATAGCCTAGAACTTGTTAGTACTCACTTCATTTTTGGTTTACAGCATCTTAGGGTCTCAATGAGGTTTTAGATGTGTTGGAATGCCAAAGAGGAAGAGGTGTTGGCATAAATTGAGCCAAGAACAAACGGTTACAGTTCAAGGGGTGTCATTGTGATGTTCTTTGCCATAGCTGTGGTTCAAATCAGTTTGGAGTAGGAGACAAAGTCCTTGGAACGTTTATCTAGCCTTCGTTTGGCTCATCAATTGGTATCAGAGCTTTGGTTAGTCTTCTATTCATGTTTACATTGTTTAAACTTGCATAAAATGATGCTGCCGTGTAGTAAACTGTTTTTTTATGTCCATTTAGAATCTGTTAGTTTAGGTAGTTAGTTTATGTTTTGAAGTGTTTATTAGATAGTTTACAATAGTTTGGTAACTTAGTTTTTAGTAGCAAAAGACCGAAACACCACAAAAAGAACATAGACTAGACTTAAGTGTGATAGAATCCCTTTGTGTAGTTTAGATTAAAACCGTGTGTGAAACTGATTGTTCTTGTTAAATCTAGCTTAGATAATGATCATTAGACCCTAATCTAGAATTTAAATGGTAGTTTAGATAAGTCCTTAAAATAGAAAACTTGAACACAAAATTAGAATAGTTGATAGATTAGTTGTAATCAAGTTGTTAAATTCTGTTTTTAGTAGTTGTGTGCAATCTGTTTAGACGTTGTATTTGCTACCTTATTTAGCTTGGTTAGGCTAGTTTACAACATAGTTTAAGTGTTTAGTTGGTTGTTTAGTTTAGCACAAGAAATCCGAAAACTAAAGATCAAAACAAGTAGTTTTAGCTAACTAAGTGTGCTGCCTAGTTTCTAGTGATATACGTTTGATAAGTAGGATATAAACACTTGCATCTAGTATCATCTAGCTTAGAAACTGATTGCATCATACAAACGAAAACCAACACAAAAACAAGTAGAATAGATAATTTAAAAACAAAACAAAACAAGTTAGTTAGTTTGCATCAAAACTGATTTCCATTAGTGTTATAGTAATCAGCCCTCATAAATTGCATTTAGAAACAACTAAGTTGCATTTAGCTATCTTAATATTAGTTAGATCATTTGCATCAAAAACAGAAAAAAAAAACCGAAACAATTTAGTTTAAACTTGATTAAATCTTTGAATGCTATTTGTTTAAACTTGTTGAATTTGATTTCACTACCCCAGTTACACCTTAAGTCATTGTTTGGTACAAACTTGATTGAATCTTTTAATTGAAACATTATTGACTTGAGATTTGTTAAAAGTGAAGTAAATTTGTAAGAAACAAGATTTGATTTCAAATTTTAACGTCGGCTTTACGTTTATCTTTACTTGGGATTGATTCAATTGTTTAAAGACTTTATTGGACTTAAGTTCTTACTTAGGATCACTTTGTCTATATTTATCCCTACACTGTTAAATTGCCGACCCTGTTATCATCTTGTTGTCTTTACACTTCTTCAACTTGCATTGAACTTTCATCTATATTTGGTTGTTAAATTTGTGAAACAGTTTTCATATCATTAGTGTTCTTCCGTGTTGTTCAAAGAACGTTTCACAAAAGCCACACCAAAACTTGTGCAAGTAAAACCAAAGAAAAAGAAGCCGTGAGCAATGTCTCATAAAGGCAAGTGAGCAGTAGACTCGCAAAACAGACAAAGCCAATCCAAAGGAAAATAATTAGGCTTGTTTGTGAAAGAAACTGAGAGAAAAGTCATTTTTAACTTCAAAAAGCAAGAGACAAGACGTATGAGTGATTTGCACAAGAAGTGAGATATAGCCATCCAAAGTTCACAAAAGGTGAATTGTGCAAAACCAAAAGCAAACACCTACACCAAAAGTGTTGATTGTTGTAAAAGGTTCCTCGAACAAACCCTTGTTGAACACTTGTGTGTATGTAATGTCTTTCACTTTATTTACAATTGAATGTGCATTAAAGTTTAAAGTAAGTTAAAGGATTGTTCTGTACAAACCCTTAGCTTTCTTTGATTCAGCCAAAAACATCACTTGACTTCTATTTTTCTTTGAATCTTAGATAGTCCAAGATTGTTGTTTATTCAATTGTCAATTTGAAGTAGAAATTTACATTTTGTTAAGGTTATAGTTTGATCTTACTTGCTTGTATTCTGACTTATTTATCTCATTGTTTTACCATCTTGGTTGATTGTTTTGATTAAACATGATTCTGAAAACCATTTGGGGAGTTGAATGTCATAGGAGTGACTATGATGAACTGGAAAGACGTATGAACTCCTTTGGTCGTACGAATGGTTTATGGGTTGGATATTGGGAATGTAAAACTCCTAGATATCAAACTCTTCCTCAGTGCAATAAAGACGTTAGTGCATATTACAATGAAATGCTTGATGATTTGTACTATGCTTGTGTTGAAGAACATGAAGAATTAAGCATGATTAGGTTCTTTGCTGGATTAGATAAAGAGATCGCTGATTGCATGTTGTCTGAAAAATTCTCATCACTTTATGACATGTATAAAAAGGCAAAGATTGTTCAATCAAACCTAATCCCATGGCAAGTTAATCAAAACTATGGGTATGAACTGAACTCTTGTGATTCTGAAAATGACAAACCAAATCCAGTTAAGTTAAGCAATTTGAGTCAGCCTATGGATAATAGTGAAAATGCATTGCTTCAACTTAGAAACATGGTGCAAGTATTGATAGAATCTGAAAAGAACAAAGACTTGCAATCTGACATTTCTGTGAATGATGGTTTGTATGAAATTAGCCCCAACATGCCTGAAACTGGAACTCCTTTATCTGAATTGCATGTTCAACCTTGTGTACTGTCTGAAGAAGACCCTTCACTTGAATCTGTTGGTGATTTCCAAAGTGTTAGTCGTTTGCTTATAGATGATGTTAATTGTGATAACACTTTGTCTGAAAATGATTTACATTGTGACATGCATATAAATGAAATCCCTGTGCATGATCTGTATTCTGCTGAGATGCTTGTTTCTGGGTTACAATCTGAATTACATCCTGTACATTTCATTGATGACATTGATGTAAGTAATTCTGTTGAGAATGACATTGATAAACTAGATTCTTATGATTTGATGTTAGCTGAACTAGATTGTCTACTTGATGTAGAGCTTGATCATGATGTCATTATTGAAATAGATTCAGCTACAAATGAACATAAATCCTTGGATGAACTAGTTAATGAATTGAATGACATATTTAGTATAGATGAAGATTCTATTTCTGAAATATCTATTTCATCTCATCTTGTTGAATGGCTGCCTGTTGTCATCTCAATTGATACATCTTGTCCAAATATTGCACATGTCTGTAAGATTTGTACATTTAGTGCTAACATGTTGCAATATGCTTTTTGGATGTTGTTTTATCTGTTAGGATGTATGTGTTCTAAAATTTTTGTTATCATATTGTTAATACATCCTAAACATTTTAGAAAGCGTGTACACACCTTATTCTTTCTTCAAAGATAAGGATGCACCAAGGTATTTCACCTTCACCATTTGTATTATCATGTTCCTATTTGGTTATGGTGTAGTTGAGCATACGTGTACATCCTAAACCCCTATCCCTTATTCTATCCATGTTGAGATTCGAGGACGAATCATTTTCAAGAGGGAGGGAATGATGAGCCCACGTTTGGGTCAACGCAACATATTTTCATGTATCATTTATTGTCACATGTTAGTTCTGTAAGACATGGCATATCACTGTTAACTCCGCACACACTAGTGCTACTTCTTATGTCTTATAGTCTTAACTAACCCTTAGGTCATGTCATATATGTTGTGTATCTTGTGTTTGTTGCTTGGTGTCTTTGAAGATAGGTCAAAGAGAGCTTTACATTGAAGAAGCATGAACACCGATCGATCCATGTCCCATATGATCGGATGATATCATTGTTCAAACAAAGCTTGAAGATGCAATTAAAACCTGAAATTTTGTCCAAGCAAGGAGGTGATAAGCAAGTAGCTTACAAGCAAGGTGGTGACAAGCACTCATGTCAAATTCAAAGATTGTTCTTCACGTTAAGAATGGATGAAACAAGCTGCTCACATCATTAACCAATAGAAAGGAGTCTTGCAAAAGTACAAACCAATCAAAAACAAGTGAAGAAAAGCAAGCAAGCTGCACAACAAATGATCCAATCAAACTCATTCAAGAAGGACGGCAGGTTTGTGGTTAAATGTGTTGAATATTCAAAGCCTAAACTGCAACCAATCAAAAGGGAGTTCAAACCAAGCTGCTCAATACAATATCCAATCAAATTTTGGCTGAAATCAACCATAGAAAGAACGGCTGAATCAAGCTTAATCCTTTGAAAATTCAAAGCCAACTTGCAACCAATCAAAAGGCCATTCCAAAGCAAGCTGCTCCATGTCATATCCAATCAAATTGATCAAGAAAGGCTGGAAACAAACATGGTTTTACACGGCAAAGCAACCAGATTCTTGGAACCAAAGTTATTCAAAAGCAAAGCATGTTATTCCTAGTCTTGTACTTTGTACTTTAAACTTTGTACCTTGTAGATTTTCGTTTGTTATAAATAGCATAGGAAGCTGAATGTAAAAACAACAATTTAAAAAAACACAATTTCAAGAAAACATTTCAATCAAACATTCCTTTAAGGAGTTCTCAACTTTCTAGTTGAAGTTAAAACCACTTAACGGTTTCTTTCAAGTTCATAGCCTAGAACTTGTTAGTACTCACTTCATTTTTGGTTTACAGCATCTTAGGGTCTCAATGAGGTTTTAGATGTGTTGGAATGCCAAAGAGGAAGAGGTGTTGGCATAAATTGAGCCAAGAACAAACGGTTACAGTTCAAGGGGTGTCATTGTGATGTTCTTTGCCATAGCTGTGGTTCAAATCAGTTTGGAGTAGGAGACAAAGTCCTTGGAACGTTTATCTAGCCTTCGTTTGGCTCATCAGTTGAGTTCATAGAACAATTCCCTTATGTCATCAAATACAAACAAGGAAAAGATAACATAGTTGCTGATGCTTTGTCTCAGAGATACACATTGATCACTACGTTATCTTCAAACATGTTTGGGTTTTGAACTATAAAAGAATTGTATGGCACTGATCATGACTTTAATTCTATTTTTGAAGCTTGTCTTGAATCCCCATTTCGTACGTTCTTGATGAGCCCACGATGGGGTCAACACAACATATTTTCATGTATCATTTATTGTCATATGTTAGTTCTGTAAGACATGACATTTCAGTGTTCACTCCGCACACACTAGTGCGAGTTCTTATGTCTTATTGCCTGACTAACCCTTATGACATGTCATCTATGTTGTGCATATTGTGTTTGTTGCTTGGTGTCTTTGAAGATAGGTCAAAGAGAAGCTTTGCATTGAAGAAGCATGAACACCTGTCAATCCATGTTCCATCTGATCGGATGATATCATTGTTCAAACAAAGCTTGAAGATGCAACTAAAACCTGAATTTTTGTTCAAGCAAGGAGGTGATAAGAAAGTAGCTTACAAGCAAAGAGGTGACAAGCATCCATGTCAAAATCAAAATTGTTCCTCACGTTAAAATGGTTGAAACAAAGAAGAAACAAGCTGCTCACATCATTAGCCAATAGGAAGGAGTCTTGCAAATGCTTAAACCAATCACAATCAAGTTAAGAGAAGAATGCAAGCTGCTCAACAATTGCTCCAATCAAATTCCTTGAAGAAAAACGTTGGTTTAAGGCCTAGATGTTTTGAAAATTCAAAGATCAACTTGCAACCAATCAAAAGGGAGTTCAACCAAGCTGCACACTACAATATCCAATCAGAATTTTGGCTGAAAATAAAGATGGAAGAAACGGTTGTCTAAGGAGTATTTGTTGAAAATTCAAACACCAACTTGCATCCAATCAAAGGCCATTCCAAGGCAAGCTGCTCCATGTCTAAACCAATCAAATTGATCAAGGAAAAAGGCTGGAAAAACAGGTTGGAATACACGGCAAAGCAACCAGCCTTTTGGAACCAGAAGTGGCTCAAACAATTTCCAAGCAAAGCATGTCATTTTAGTCTAGTACTTTGTACATTAAAACTTGTACTTCTTAGAATTTTCGTTGGTTATAAGTAGAGCTAGAATCAGATTGTAAACACAACTACATTCAATCACATTTCAATCAAATTTCCTTTGAGTTCTCAACTTATGCTAGTTGAAGTTTAAGACCACTTAACGGTTTTCTTTCAAGTTCCTAGCCTAGAACTTGTTAGTATTTGCTTCATCTTTTGGTTTACAGCATCTTAGGGTCTCATTGAGGTTTTAGATGTGTTGGAGTGCCAAATAAGGAGAGGTGTTGGCATAAATTGAGCCAAGAACAACGGTTAAAGATCAAGGGGTATCTTTGAGATGTTCTTTGACATGGCTTGTGTTCAAATCAGTTTGGAATAGGAGACAAAGTCCTTGGCAACGTTTTCTAGCCTTCGTTTGGCTCATCAATTGGTATCAGAGCTTTGGTTAGTCTTCTATTCATGTTTACATTGTTTAAATTTGCATATGAATGATGCTGCCCAAATTTTGTAGTGAACTGTTTTTTTATGTCCGTTTATAGCTTGTTTGTTTAAGTAGTTAGTTTATGTTTTAAAGTGCTTGTTAGATAGTATATTATATTTTGGTAATTTAGTTAAGTAGGCAAAACCGAAAACACCCCACAAAACAACTTAGACTAGACTTAGTGTTGTTAGGAGATGTTTGTGTAGCTTGGGACAAAAACCGTGTGTAACCAGCTTGTACTTGTTCAAACTAGCTTAGTTATTCTTCATTAGACCCTAATCTAGAAGTTTTAAGTGTTAGTTTAGTTGAGTCCTTAAAAAAAACTTGAACACAAAAATAGATTAGTTGGTAGTTACTTGTAATCAAGTTGTTAAAATTCTGTTTTAGTAACTTGTGTGCAAACTGTTCAAAACGTTTTAGTGCTGTCTTATTTAGCTTGGTTAGACTAGTTTACAACATAGTTAAGTGTTTTAGTTGGTTGATTAGTTTAGCACCATAAATCCGAAAACCAAAGAACCAAAACAAAGTAGTTTTAGCTAGTAAGTGTGCTGCCTAGTTCAATTGACATACGTTTGAACATCCACCCTTGCATCTAGTATCATTTAGTTTAGAATCTGATTGCATCATACAAACAAAAACCAAACAAAAACAAAGTAGGATAGATCACTTAAAAACCAAACAAAACAAGTAAGCTTAGTTGCACCAAAACTGATTTTCCATTAGTTGATATAGTAATCAGCCTTATAGATTGCATTTAGAAACAAATAAGTTGCATTTAGCCATCTTAAGATTACTTAGATCATTTGGATCAAAAACAGAAAAAGGAAAAAGAACAAACTGCCCAAAACCGTGTGGATTAAAACAACTTTTAAAGCTCATTTGAAATCTTGGTGTATGCTAATAGCTTTATCTTTTTGTTGATTTCAATTGTTTCAAACGACTTGTTGGACTTAGATATATTCTGAAAGTTAGGAATTGTTTAAGCCCCACATTGTTAAAGAGCTATCCAATTGTTGTTTTAGATCAATTTCTGAACTTACATTGCACTATATACGATTTGAACTTGTTGTAATTGTGAATTGAATTCCCACTACATAGTGTTTAGCCGTGTTGTGTACGAGGAACTTTCAAATTCCAAATACAACAAACCTTGTGCAATTAAAGGCCGTGGGCAATGTCTCATGTAGGCCGTGAGGAGTAGTCTCACAACAATCAAGCAAACCATCCAAAGAAAGAAAATTAAGCTTGATTGAGAAATACGCGAGAGAAAAGCCAATATTTGTCAAACAAGTAAGAGGCAAGACAAGAGAGGATTGCACAAGAAAGCCAAGTGAGGAAAAAGCCAAAAGATAAACGTTGCAAAAAGGGAAATCCCTGTGCAAAGCTCAAAAGAAAGAAAGTGCCCAAACCAAACCAAAAGTGTTGTAGTTTTGAGATTTTGAAAATTTCTAAAGCAAACCCTTGCTAGCACTTTGTTTGTGTGTCTTTACTTTCACTTTACTACAATTGATAATTGCATATGCTGTAAAGTAAATTGAGGGATTGTCTTAAAACAACCCCGTAGATTTCTTTCAGCCCGAACAACAATTTGACTTCTGTGATTTACTTGAATCCTTAGGTGAAATAGTCCAAGTTGTTGTTTTAAAGAATTGTCAACATAAAGTAGAGCATTTGCATCTTGTCAATATTTTAATTGGCTTTTGAGATTGTTTTGATTAAACATGATTCTAAAAACCATTTGGGGAGTTGAATGCCATAGGAGAGACTATGATGAACCGGAAAAACGTATGAACTCCTTTGGTCGTACGAATGGTTTATGGGTTGGATATTGGGAATGTAAAACTCCTAGATATCAAACTCTTTCTCAGTGCAATAAAGATGTTAGTGCATATTACAATGAAATGCTTGATGATTTGTACTATGCTTATGTTGATGAACATGAGGAATTAAGCATGATTAGGTTCTTTGCTGGTCTAGATAAAGAAATTGCCGATTGCATGTTAAATGAAAAATTCTCATCACTTTATGACATGTATAAAAAGGCAAAGACTGTTCAATCAAACCTAATCCCATGGCGAGTTAATCAAAACTATGGGTATGAACTGAACTCTTGTGATTCTGAAAAAGACAAACCAAATCCAGTTAAGTTAAGCAATTTGAGTCAGCCTATGGATAATATTGAAAATGCATTGCTTCAACTTAGAGACATGGTGCAAGTATTGATAGAATCTGAAAAGAACAAAGACTTGCAATCTGACATTTCTGTGAATGATGGTTTGTATGAAATTAGCCCCAACATGCCTGAAACTGGAACTCCTTTATCTGAATTGCATGTTCAACCTTGTGTACTGTCTGAAGAAGACCCTTCACTTGAATCTGTTGGTGATTTCCAAAGTGTTAGTCGTTTGCTTATAGATGATGTTAATTGTGATAACACTTTGTCTGAAAATGATTTACATTGTGACATGCATATAAATGAAATCCCTGTGCATGATCTGCATTCTGCTGAGATGCTTGTTTCTGGGTTACAATCTGAATTACATCCTGTACATTTCATTGATGACATTGATGTAAGTAATTCTGTTGAGAATGACATTGATAAACTAGATTCTTATGATTTGATGTTAGCTGAACTAGATTGTCTACTTGATGTAGAGCTTGATCATGATGTCATTATTGAAATAGATTCAGCTACAAATGAACATAAATCCTTGGATGAACTAGTTAATGAATTGAATGACATATTTAGTATAGATGAAGATTCTATTTCTGAAAAATCTATTTCATCTCATCTTGTTGAATGTCTGCCTGTTGTCATCTCAATTGGTACATCTTGTCTAAATATTGCACATGTTTGTAAGATTTGTACATTTAGTGTTAACATGTTGCAATATGTTTTTTGGATGTTGTTTTATCTGTTAGGATGTATGTGTTCTAAAATTTTTGTTATCATATTGTTAATACATCCTAAACATTTTAGAAAGCGTGTACACACCTTATTCTTTCTTCAAAGATAAGGATGCACCAAGGTATTTCACCTTCACCATTTGTATTATCATATTCCTATTTGGTTATGGTGTAGTTGAGCATACGTGTACATCCTAAACCCCTATCCCTTATTCTATCCATGTTGAGATTCGAGGACGAATCATTTTCAAGAGGGAGGGAATGATGAGCCCACGATGGGGTCAACACAACATATTTTCATGTACCATTTATTGTCATATGTTAGTTCTGTAAGACATGACATTTCAGTGTTCACTCCGCACACACTAGTGCGAGTTCTTATGTCTTATTACCTAACTAACCCTTAGGACATGTCATCTATGTTGTGCATATTGTGTTTGTTGCTTGGTGTCTTCGAAGATAGGTCAAAGAGAGCTTTGCATTGAAGAAGCATGAACACCTGTCAATCCATGTTCCATCTGATCGGATGATATCATTGTTCAAACAAAGCTTGAAGATGCAACTAAAACCTGAATTTTTGTTCAAGCAAGGAGGTGATAAGCAAGTAGCTTACAAGCAAAGAGGTGACAAGCATCCATGTCAAAATCAAAATTGTTCCTCACGTTAAAATGGTTGAAACAAAGAAGAAACAAGCTGCTCACATCATTAGCCAATAGGAAGGAGTCTTGCAAATGCTTAAACCAATCACAATCAAGTTAAGAGAAGAATGCAAGCTGCTCAACAATTGCTCCAATCAAATTCCTTGAAGAAAAACGTTGGTTTAAGGCCTAGATGTTTTGAAAATTCAAAGATCAACTTGCAACCAATCAAAAGGGAGTTCAACCAAGCTGCACACTACAATATCCAATCAGAATTTTGGCTGAAAATAAAGATGGAAGAAACGGTTGTCTAAGGAGTATTTGTTGAAAATTCAAACACCAACTTGCATCCAATCAAAGGCCATTCCAAGGCAAGCTGCTCCATGTCTAAACCAATCAAATTGATCAAGGAAAAAGGCTGGAAAAACAGGTTGGAATACACGGCAAAGCAACCAGCCTTTTGGAACCAGAAGTGGCTCAAACAATTTCCAAGCAAAGCATGTCATTTTAGTCTAGTACTTTGTACATTAAAACTTGTACTTCTTAGCATTTTCGTTGGTTATACGTAGAGCTAGAATCAGATTGTAAACACAACTACATTCAATCACATTTCAATCAAATTTCCTTTAAGGAGTTCTCAACTTATGCTAGTTGAAGTTTAAGACCACTTAACGGTTTTCTTTCAAGTTCCTAGCCTAGAACTTGTTAGTATTTGCTTCATCTTTTGGTTTACAGCATCTTAGGGTCTCATTGAGGTTTTAGATGTGTTGGAGTGCCAAAGAGGGAGAGGTGTTGGCATAAATTGAGCCAAGAACAACGGTTAAAGATCAAGGGGTATCTTTGAGATGTTCTTTGACATGGCTTGTGTTCAAATCAGTTTGGAATAGGAGAAAAAGTCCTTGGCAACGTTTTCTAGCCTTCGTTTGGCTCATCAGTTCTACTTGCATGATGGATTCTTGTTTAAAGAACAAAAGTTGTGTATTCCCATATGTTCAATAAGAGAGCTATTGGTCAAGGAAGCTCATAGTGGAGGTTTAATGGGTCACTTTGGCCCATTTAAAACATTGGAAATGCTGAAAGAACACTTCTTCTGGCCACACAAGCGTGTGGATGTTGAAAAGGTATGTGCTAACTGTATTACATGTAAGCAAGGCAAGTCAAGAATTCAACCATATGGATTGTACACACCTTTATGTGTGCCTGATTCACCTTGGATTGACCCATTAATGGATTTTGTGTTAGGATTACCTAGATCAAAAATAGGTAAGGATTGTGCCTTTGTTGTTGTTGATAGATTTTCGAAAATGGCTCACTTCATTGCATGTAAGAAAGTAGATGATGCTACGCATGTTGCTGACTTATTCTTTAAGGAGATTGTACGTTTACATGGCATGCCATGCAATATTGTAAGTGATAGAGATACAAAGTTTCTAAGTCACTTTTGGCGCGTTTTGTGGAGTAAACTTTGAACTAAACTTCATTTCTCAACTACTGCTCATCCACAAACTGATGACCAAACAGAGGTGGTCAATAGAACTTTGTCACAATTGTTGCGTGTCATTATCCAGAAAAACTTAAAGAATCTGGAAGATTGTCTAGCTTTCATTGAATTTGCATATAATAGGAATATTCACAGTGGTACTTTGCATTCACCATTTGAAGTTGTTTATGGCTTCAACCCTTTGTCACCTCTTGACTTAGTCCATATGTAGCAGCCTTGATGGTGCACATAAGGCTAAACTTATAAAAGGATTGCATGAAAAGGTTAAGTCACTACTTGAAGCCAAGAACAAAGTGTATGCCAAAAGAGCTAATAAGAACCGTAAGGTTATTATCTTTGAGCCAGGAGAACTGTTTGGTTACACTTGAGAAAGGAGAGATTTCCTAAAGAGAGGAAATCAAAGTTGATGCCAAGAGGGGATGAACCTTTCAAAGTGCTCAAGGGAATTGGGGATAATGCTTATGTCCTTGACCTCCTAGAAGATAAGTATGGTTTAGTTTCGTGCACGTTTAGTGTTGCTGACCTTACCCCATTTAATGTCAATTTTGATTCGAGGACGAATTCTTTTCAAGAAGGGGGAATGATGAGCCATGGACAAGCCAACCAAGCCAAGAAGAAGAAACAACATATGATGCTACACTAATGCAAGATAAAGGTCCCCTAACCAGGATTATGGCTAAAAAGCTTATGCACGAAGTAGGAGCCTTCCTATACAAACATCTGAATGATGAACCAAGAGAGGAGGATGTCCATTGGATCCATTTTGTGGAAGCATTAACATAGTTGTAGATAAGTGTTTGTAATATGTGTTAGATATTGAGAGTGTTGTTTACATTTTTGTTCAAATAATTACCTTTCTTATTAAAAACTTGTACTACATTCCTAGATATAGTTTTTAGCTTGTATAGATTTTTTGTATGCGTTTTAAGTCTTTTTAGGCCAAAGGAAGCATGGTTGAAGCAAGACAAAGGCTAAGCTGAATTTTCTAGAAGCTAAAAGAGGATGACACAGTGTCCATATTTTCATCATATCTCATCAACCACAGCTTGGATTCCTTTGATTCCTGTTGGAACTTCAATCTAAGAGATTAATCTACAACTTTGGTGCTTTGCACTTGCTCAGACTCATTCATTTGTGAAGTTGAGGCTGCTGATTTTCAAAGGTCCACGGCTGGAAGCAACTAAAACTTCAACACGTCATATCTCCTTCATCCTAGTTTTAAATTAGATGGTTCAAAAACCTAAATTAAAGTTCATGTTGTTCCCTACAACTTTCATGAAGACCATGTTTCGGTCCAACGAGAATAAAGTCCTCAAAATCAACTTGCAAAAGCAACTGCACCGATTCTGCCGAGATTTGAGG
The DNA here is from genome assembly GCA_036186865.1 of Eustoma russellianum. Classification (NCBI taxonomy): domain Eukaryota; kingdom Viridiplantae; phylum Streptophyta; class Magnoliopsida; order Gentianales; family Gentianaceae; genus Eustoma; species Eustoma russellianum. The sequence continues at coordinate 16,945,796 of AP025053.1, forward strand.
GATGAAGACTTTTGTTTGCAACAATAATTTACATCTACTTTTTAGCCATTGATTTCATTGGGTTAGGCCATTATATAATTGTTTAATGTAACTTAGGCCTATAAATAGATGATTCAGTCCTTTGTAATAAGAGATAAATATGAAAATCCTTCAATTTCAGCCAAGAGCTTGAAGCTTGTGTGATCTTGTTTTTTTATCCTTGAATCTAGGCTTGGTTCCATTCAAGACTTGAACTATCTTGAATGTATATTCCTTAAACTTGGGCGGGAAGATCTCTAAGAGGGTTAATTTTTGCTTAGTTGCATTGGAACTCATTTGTGGGGAAGTTCACTATATTCACCGCAAAACAGCCCAGTTTTGAGCAAGGTGAATTTAGCTCCATTGTGCATCATCTAAGCTGGTTGGGAAGCTGTGTTGGAGTTAAAGGAAGGTCCAATCTTCATGTACATTCGTGCATCACTTTAGCTTCCAATTTGCACCGAAAAGTATCAAAACAGAATCAAGAAGGATAGACACAAACTTGAACTTTTCCACTAAGATTCAAAGAATATAAGCAACCAAAATTATGTTTAAGGCTGAATCAAAGATGAACTAAGGGTTGCTGTGGGCAATCTTTAGCTAATTTTGATTCTATGCACTTATTATCTATAAAATGGTTCAAATCTTGCAACAATCTAGCATCCAAGTGTGTAATTAGTTCAAAAGGCTCAGTATATGAAAAATAGATGTAGGGTACGGTCAGACCTAGCAAGGTTAAGAGATGGTACCAAGAACAAAAAATCGCTAAATTGCACCAAAAACAAAATTTCAAGTACACAAACGTTTTTTGGCCCCTTTTGGCTTTCTCTTTTCCTTTTGTTTTCTTTACTTTTCTTGCGGAGAATTGTACGAGGAAGTCTAAGTTTCCCAGAAGTTTTTTTGTTTAGGGGCAAAATCGTAACTTTACTCTTTTGTCCTTATTTTTGAACAAGTCCGTGCAACCAGCTATCAATTTCAGCAAAGTACCCTCAAATATGTAAAATCAACCGTAGAAGTGTCTCAGTTTTGGTGCAAAGAGAAAGGGAATTGTTAAAGTAAGGGTTTTAAAGGGTGGTTCGACCAAGTTGGGGTTTTGACTGAATCAAGGGTGTAAGACTCCGTTTGTTCAATAGAAAGGCTTGTATCTGATGGGAGATAACGTTTATATAAGGTTACTTTGGATGTGGGGGTGAGTTTCGGTTGGGTTTAGGTGATTACCGAAATTAGGGTTTGGTTTGGTTTTTTTGAGTGGCATTCACACGTATGAACAGCATGATTGAATCACGAAATCAATCACGATATGAATCACAAGACACATACAATCATCATCAACTAATAGCTTCTATAGCAACTAGATGATTTGAGACCTAGGTGGCTTTGTAGGCAATTATCGAAACTTTATGAGGCTGAAGTAATCTGGATGCAAGGAACCCTAACTTGTTCAAGTTTGATTAACAAAATTCAGAAATTTGACACCAAAGATATGTAGAGAGTGACACTTAAATGATTAACAACAAGAACCAACAAAATGCAAAATTCAAAATAGGACCCTTAGGACAAAGAAGACTCTCGTTTTTTTTAATAGGGAAGACACCAAATGACGTGTGGAATATGATAGTATGAAGGACACAAGACTGAGTGCAAACGGACACAAACGAAAGGGAAAATGGTGGAATAGAGTAACCTCGGTCTGATACCAATTGGATGCATGAATCCGTGGGCTCCTATGCTTTCCACCTCTAAACGTCTTTCACTAGGGTTTGTCACAAGGAAGAAGACTTCCCCTTGCTTCCTTAGTGATGAAAATGGTTGGTCCAAATGAGCAAGAACCAAGACTTCAAGATGGTTGTTGATCAAGCAAACCGGATGGCTCTCCTGGACAGCACCTTAGAGCAATGGCAACACCTACAAAACACTCAACTTTGAAGGATATTAACCTAGGTTTTTAGTGCAAAACCAAGAAAACAAAGTCTCACAAGATTTGGAGAAAAGAACAAAATTATTTCATAAATGTGCTAAGCTAGCATCACATGGCCAAGAGCCTTATTTATGGACTAGGTGCCATCCATTTCAAGCCTTGAGATGATCAGATATCATCTAAGAGAAACTACCTATCAAATGTTTAAAAATTGAAATTTGTTCGAAATTCAAATCTAAAACAAATTCTAGCTAAAATCTGATTTTTTTTGTTGATTGCCTTTTCTTCTTCATCTAGGCGTGTATGGGGAGCCAATGGGAGTGTTAGAGACTTGGTTTGATGGTTAGAAGGTTGTTGAAGTTTAATTCAAAAGCTGGTTGAAGTTTGAATCCAAATTGAGTTTGAATTTGAATTCAAATTTGGATTCAATCTTTTTTGAGTTGTAATCCGATCTTCTTTTCCTTCAAATTGGCAGTGTGTTTTGAGACTCCAAGGGTGGTGGATGATTTGTCTTGCATCTTGAAATTCAAGTCTCAAATTGGTTGGAACTTGAAATTCAAATCATGTTTGAATTTGAATTCAAGGGTGGTGGATGATTTGCCGGCCCTATCCTTGGTTGTTGGAGATAATATTGGCTAATTTTGAGAAGAAATTCCAGCTTGGACAAGCCTTAAATTCCGTGTTTGAGGTTTTCTTTGCTGAGACAAACATTCTCCTCAGGACAAACATTCCTTTTTTCTCCCTTCTAGGCACATGCCTTAAAACCAAGCCTGTGGACCTCCGTTTGGTATGAAAATTTGCATGTACCTGCTTTCCTACAAGACAAACACATAGAAACAAGGATCACAAGAAAACGAGACAAAAAGTCAAAATAAAAACACACTCACACACGCATGTACCTAATGTTCATAGTGTGGTTTCAATAAGGTGAACCCAATGAACCTCAGGTTCATCTTGCACATGCCTATACAAGAAGGGTCCAACATGATGTCCAAGTTCTCTAGCTCTCCTTCTTGTTATAGTATATGATGAGCTACAGCCTAACCTTGTGGATACAAACACTGATGATGACACCTCACTGCCCCGCACAGGTCCCATAACAAGGAGTATGGCTAAGAAGTTGTTACATTGTGTTGAATCATTTCTTTATAGGCATGAAGAGGATGAACCAAGCAGAGATGATGTCCATTGGGTTTATATGATACAAGCTTTGATCTAGTTGTATCAAAAACATGTTGTACATATCTTTAGTTGTTCTTTTTAATATTGTTGGTTGGTTAACCTTATTTTAGTATAGTTTGTGTTGTATTATTGCCTTGTCTTTCAGGTACACGTACTTAGCTTGAAAATGCAATTAGAACCTGAATTTTTGTCCAAGCAAGGAGGTGATAAGCAAGTAGCTTACAAGCAAGGAGGCGACAAGCACCCATTTCAAAATCTGAATTCTTCTCCACGCAAACAAGGATGTACAAGCTGCTCAAATCATGAACCAATTGGAAGAAGTCTTGCAAATGTTCAAACCAATCAAAACAAAGTTGAAGAAAAGCAAGCTGCACAACAAATGATCCAATCAAACTCTTTGAAGAAGGACGGCTGGTTTATGGCTAATTGGTTTGAAAATTCAAAGCCTAACTTACAACCAATCAAAGGCAATCCAAAGCAAGCTGCTCAATGTATTATCCAATCAAAACTTTGGCTGAAAACTAGCAAGGAATACACGGCAAAGCAACCAGATTTCTTGGAACCAAAATTGTTCAAAAAGCAAGCATGTTATTCCAAGTCTTGTACTTTGTACTTTAAACTTTGTACCTTGTAATTTTCGTTTGTTATAAGTAGCATAGGAAGCTGAATGTACAAACAACACAATTTCAAACACATTTCAATCAGATTTTCCTTTAAGGAGTTCTCAACTTTCTAGTTGAAGTTAAAACCACTTAACGGTTTCTTTCAAGTTCATAGCCTAGAACTTGTTAGTATTTTACTTCATTTTTGGTTTACAGCATCTTAGGGTCTCAATGAGGTTTTAGATGTCTTGGAATGCCAAAGAGGAAGAGATGTTGGCATAAATTGAGCCAAGAACAAACGGTTACAGTTCAAGGGGTGTCTTTGGGTTGTTCTTTGCCATAGCCTAGGTTCAAATCAGTTTGGAATAGAAGATAAAGTCTTGGAAACGTTTTCTAGCCTTTATTTGGCTCATCAATTGGTATCAGAGCTTTGGTTAGTCTTCTATTCATGTTTACATTGTTTAAACTTGCATATGAATGATGCTGCCCAAATCGTGTAGTGAACTGTTTTTTTTATGTCCGTTTAGAGCCTGTTAGTTTAGGTAGTTAGTTTATGTTTTGAAGTGTTTATTAGATAGTTTACAATAGTTTGGTAACTTAGTTTTTAGTAGCAAAAACCGAAACACCACAAAAAGAACTTAGACTAGACTTAAGTGTGATAGAATCTGTTTGTGTAGTTTAGATTAAAAACCGTGTGTAACTTATTGTTCTTGTTCAATCTAGCTTAGATAATGTTCATTAGACCCTAATCTAGAAGTTTAAATGGTAGTTTAGATAAGTCCTTAAAACAGAAAACTTGAACAAAAAATTAGAATAGTTGATAGTTTAGTTTGTAATCAAGTTGTTAAATTCTGTTTTTAGTAGTTGTGTGCAAACTGTTTAGGCGTTGTAGTTGCTGCCTTATTTAGCTTGGTTAGACTAGTTTACAACGTAGTTAAAAGGGTTAGTTGGTTGTTTAGTTTAGCACAAGAAAATCCGAAAACTAAGAACAAAAAAGGGTAGTTTTAGTTAGCTATGTATGCTGCCTAGTCTCTAGTTGATACACGTTTGTTGTGATGAATACATAAACACTTGCATCTAGTATCATCTACTTTAGGAACTGATTGCATCATACAAACGAAAACCAAAACAAAAACAAGTAGAATAGATAACTTAAAAACAAAACAAAACAAGTTAGCTAGTTTGCATCAAAACTGATTTCCATTAGTTGTTAGGGTAATCAGCCCTTATAAATTGCATTTAGAAACAACTAAGTTGCATTTAGCTATCTTAAGATTAGTTAGATCATTTGCATCAAAAACAGAAAAAGAAAAAAAGGACACTTGCCAAAACCGTGTGTTTAGAACAACTCTTTAAAGCTCATTTGAAATCTTGGTGAATGCTAATAGCTATATCTTTTTGTTGATTTCAATTGTTTCAAACAACTTGTTGGACTTAGATACATCCTGGAAGTTAGGAATTGTTTAAGCCCCACACTGTTAAAGAGCTATCCAATTGTTGTTTTAGATCAATTTCTGAACTTACCTTGCACTATATTCAATTTGAACTTGTTGTAATTGTGAATTGATTTCTCACTACATAGTGTTTAGCCGTGTTGCGTACGAGAAACTTTCAAATTCCAAATACAACAAACCTTGTGCAATTGAAGGCCGTGAGCAATGACTCATGTAGGCCGTGAGGAGTAGTCTCACAACAATCAAGCAAACTCCCCAAAGAAAGAAAATTAAGCTTGATTGAGAAACACACGAGAGAAAAGCCATTATTTGTCAACAAGTAAGAGGCAAGACAAGAGAGAATTGCACAAGAAAGAAAAGTGAGGAAAAGCCCAAAATTAAACGTTGCAAAAGGGAAATTCCTGTGCAAAGCTCAAAAGAAAGAAAGTGCCCAAAACGAACCAAAGTGTTGTAGATTTGAAATATTGAAAGTTTCTAAAGCAAACCCTTGCTGACACTTTGTTTGTGTGCTTTTACTTTCACTTTACTTCAATTGATAATTGCATATGCTGTAAAGTAAATTGAGGGATTGTCTTAAACAACCCCGTAGATTTCATTCAACCCGAACAACAATTTGACTTCTGTGATTTTCTTGAATCCTTAGGAGAAAAAGTCCAAATTGCTGTTTTAAACGATTGTCAACATAAAGTAGAGTATTTGCATCTTGTCAATATTTTAATTGGCTTTTGAGATTGTTTTCTGAATCATGGGTCCCCAACAGAAAGATAATGCACCATCCCCGTCCCCATCTACTCCTGTCCCATCCCCAGTCCCTGTTACCCTAGAGAATATACAACAAACACTCACTTTCCTTGTTAATCAGTTTGGTTTAATGAGAAGTGACATAGAGGATAACAAACAAAGGATAAGCAAAGTAGAAAAGCCAACCTCAGATCAAAAGTAACCTAGTATACCTTTTCAAGAAGGCACCTCTTATGGTAATGAGTCTCATGTTAAACGTAGAAAAGTCACATCACTTAGAGGTAGAGGTAGAGGTCGAGGTAGTAATGGTGGTCGTAGGAACATTTCTTTTGAGGAGAGATTTGAATATCTCCCTGAGTACAATGAAGAACACTATCCAGAAGAACGGTATAATGAACGTCAGCCTGATAGAGATGAACATCTTGAAGAAGAGTTCATTACTACTAAACTACAATACCCTCCTTCCAAGGGAAAAGTGATCCTGAAACATATCTGCAATGGGAAACAAAAGTAGATCATATGTATTCTTGCACTAACTATTCTGAATTGGCCAAAGTGCGGTATGCAACTTTTGAATTTGTAGATTATGCTTTACTCTGGTGGGAGCAATTGAAGAACACCCGGAGAAGAACAAGACAGCCCCCTGTTGTTACTTGGTCCGAGCTGAAACAAGAGATGAGGAAGAGATTCATATCTCCTTCCTATGAAAGAAGCATTTTCCAGAAATTGCAACAACTTTCTCAAGGTAATAGATCTGTTGATGAATTTTATAAAGAATTAGAACATCTGCTTACCAGGGCTAACATAGAAGAAGCTGAGGAAGCCACAATGGCTAGATTTCTAGCTGGTTTGAACAAAGAAATTGCATTTAAGGTGGAACTTACACCTTACTCTGATCTGGCTTCTATGGTTCACATTGCTGAGAAAGTGGAAAGACAATTGAAGGTAAAAACTTCTAACCCTTCTTTTCGGACTAATCCTTTGAGTTTTCCTAGAACACAGCCCAGGACGCCTTTCCGTCCACAACAAGGTCAAGGCCGTGGATTCCAAGGAAAATCAACCCAGAATATCCAAAATCGTCCAAAGCTTCCAATCACTGATAAAGGCAAAGCCAAGGTGGAAGGTACGCCTAATTTTAAGACTCGTGATATTCAATGTTTTAAATGCTTAGGAAAAGGTCATTTTGCTAATCAATGTCCCAACCCTAAACGCATCATGTTTATTGAAGAGTCTAATGAGTATTATTCTGAAGAAGAATTGGAAGAGAGTGAAGAAAACAATGAGATCGAACAAACATGTGAGGAAGAAGAAGAGATTAGTGAAGAGACTAATGAGTGTGAAACAAAAGAGTTCTTAGTTGTCCGTCGAGCTCTAAGTGCCCAAATTAAAACTGAAGAACCTGACATACAAAGAGAGAACATATTCCACATTCACTGTATGGTTAAAAAGAAAGTCTGCACTTTAATCATTGACTCCGGTTCATGTACCAATGTGGCAAGTTTTGAACTTGTTAGGAAACTTGAGTTACCTTTAATTAATCACCCCCATCCTTATAGACTTACGTGGCTTAATGAGTGTGGTGAAGTTAAAGTAACAAAGCAAGTCCTAGTTTCTTTATCAATTGGTGGGTATTTTGCTGAAGTGTTATGTGATGTAGCCCCTATGCAATCAAGTCATATCTTATTAGGTAGACCGTGGCAATTTGACAACAAGGTCACTTATGATGGTTACCTAAATAGATATTCCTTTAGGCATAACAACAAGCTGTTCAAATTAAATGCCTTGCCCCCGCACAAAGTCTTTGAGGATCAACAACGAATGTTAAAAAGCCATAATGATCCAAAAGAAAAGGAACTGGAAAGGATTTTCGTCAAAGAAAACCAACTGAAAACTTCTCATCTTAAAATTGAACCGAAAGAAATCAAAGTTTCTGCTGAACCATCTCTAAAGAAAAATGCATTCTTTGCATCTCAAAGCGAGGTATTCCATGCTATCAATTCAAACAAAACTGTTTATATCTTGCTTTACAAAGAAACTCTGTTCTCTTCATCTGAAATACCATCTACTTTACCAAGTGGAGTTGCATCTTTACTTCAAGAATTTTCTAGCTTGTTTCTTGAAGGAGATCCCCCAGGTTTACCACCTCTAAGAGGCATTGAGCATCAAATAGATTTCATTCCAGGAGCTGTGCTGCCAAACAAACCTGCCTATAGAGCCAATCCAAAGGAAACTAAGGAAATCCAAAAACAAGTTGAGGAATTATTGACCCAAGGTAAAGTAAAAGAGAGTATGAGTCCTTGTGCTGTTCCTGTTATCATTGTCCCTAAGAAAGATGGAACTTGGAGAATGTGTACTGATTGTAGAGCCATCAATAAGATCACTGTGAAGTATAGATACCCTATTCCTAGGTTGGAGGACATGTTGGATATGTTGCATGGGTCTAGATGCTTTAGCAAAGTAGATCTTAAACAAGGTTATTTCCAAGTGAGAATTAGGGAAGGTGATGAATGGAAAACTGCCTTTAAGACTAAATTTGGATTGTACGAATGGTTAGTTATGCCCTTTGGTTTAACCAACACCCCTAGTACTTTCATGAGGTTAATGAATGAGGTCTTAAGGAAATTCATAGGGAAATTTGTAGTAGTTTACTTTGATGACATTCTTATCTACTCCAAAACCCTAAGTGAACATCTGATCCATCTTAGAGCTGTTTTTGTCACCCTACAGAAAGAAAAGTTGTATGCTAATTTCAAGAAGTGTTCTTTCTGTCTGGAGAAGGTTACATTCTTAGGATTTGTGATTAGTGCTGAAGGAATTGAAATGGACCAAGAGAAAGTTAAATCCATAACTGAGTGGCCAACCCCTAAGTCTGCTGGAGATGTTAGGAGTTTTCATGGATTAGCTAGCTTCTGTAGACGTTTTGTGAAGGATTTCTCTACCATAGCTGCACCCTTGAATGTGTTAGTTAAGAAAGATGTAAGTTTTGAATGGGGAGAATCACAACAACAAGCCTTTGAGGAACTTAAGAAACGTCTAACTTCTGCACCTATCCTGAGATTGCCCAACTTTGATGAAATGTTTGAAGTTGAATGTGATGCCAGTGGAGTTGGCATTGGAGCTGTATTGCATCAAGGTAACAAACCTGTTGCCTACTTTAGTGAGAAATTGAAAGGAGCTTCCATAAATTATTCAACCTACGATAAATAATTGTATGCCCTTGTCCGTTCTTTACAAACTTGACAACATTATCTGCAACCTAAGGAATTTGTGATTCACACTGATCATGAAAGCCTTAAGTATCTAAAAGGTCAAGGAAAATTGAACAAAAGACATGCCAAATGGGTTGAATTCATTGAACAATTCCCTTATGTGATCAAGTATAAGCAAGGAAAAGAAAATGTTGTTGCTGATGCATTATCTCGTCGCTATACTTTGATTACTACTCTTTCATGTAACATGTTTGGTTTTGAGTCTATCAAAGAGATGTATCATTCTGATCATGACTTTAGTTCTATCTATCAAGCATGCATTGATTCACCTTTTGCTAAATATTACTTGCATGATGGTTATTTGTTTAAAGAACATAAGTTATGTGTACCAATGTGTTCATTAAGAGAGTTGTTGATAAAAGAAGCTCATGGAGGAGGTTTAATGGGTCATTTTGGCTCGTTAAAAACTTTGGAAACACTTAAGGAGCATTTCTTCTGGCCGCATATGAAAGCACATGTTGATAAGGTATGTGACCAATGTATTACTTGTAAACAAGCAAAATCTAGAACACAACCACATGGATTGTACACTCCCTTACCTGTTCCAAGCTCACCTTGGATTGATCTTTCTATGGACTTTGTATTGGGATTGCCTCGATCCAAAACTGGTAAAGATAGCATCTTTGTTGTTGTTGATAGATTTTCCAAAATGGCACATTTCATTGCATGTAAGAAAGTTGATGATGCTATTCATATTGCTGATTTGTTCTTTAAGGAGATTGTTAGATTGCATGGCATGCCACGTACAATTGTTAGTGATAGAGATACAAAGTTTCTAAGTCATTTCTGGCGTGTTTTGTGGAGTAAACTTGGTACTAAATTGTTATTTTCTACAACTGCTCACCCACAAACCGATGGTCAAACTGAAGTTGTTAATAGAACTTTGTCTCAACTGTTACGTGTTGTCATTCAAAAGAACTTAAAGAATTGGGAAGACTGCTTAGCTTATATTGAGTTTGCATACAACAGAGTTGTTCATAGTGGAACATTGCATTCTCCTTTTGAAGTTGTTTATGGCTTTAACCCTTTGCCCCGCTTGATCTTGTTCCCATACCTGTTCATGAACGTGTTAATTTAGATGGTGAACGAAAAGCAAAACTTGTGAAAGAATTGCATGAAAAGGTTAAGTCACAACTTGAAGCTAAGAATAAAGTGTATGCCAATAGAGCCAAAAGGAATCGTAAAGTTGTTATATTTGAGCCTGGTGATCTTGTTTGGTTACACTTGAGGAAAGAAAGATTCCCTAAGGAAAGGGACTCAAAGTTGAAGCCCAGAGGCGATGGATCGTTCAAAGTGTTGAAACGGCTTGGTGATAATGCCTATGTTCTCGATCTTCCTGAAGAAAGGTATGGTCCTATCTTTAAAACGTTTAATGTTGCTGACCTTTCTCCATTTAGTATTGATTCAGATTCGAGGACGAATCCTTCTCAAGTGGGAGGGAATGATGAGCTACAGCCTAACCTTGTGGATACAAACACTGATGATGACACCTCACTGCCCCGCACAGGTCCCATAACAAGGAGTATGGCTAAGAAGTTGTTACATTGTGTTGAATCATTTATTTATAGGCATGAAGAGGATGAACCAAGCAGAGATGATGTCCATTGGGTTTATATGATACAAGCTTTGATCTAGTTGTATCAAAAACATGTTGTACATATCTTTAGTTGTTCTTTTTAATATTGTTGGTTGGTTAACCTTGTTTTAGGATAGTTTGTGTTGTATTATTGCCTTGTCTTTCAGGTACACGTACTTAGCTTGAAAATGCAATTAGAACCTGAATTTTTGTCCAAGCAAGGAGGTGATAAGCAAGTAGCTTACAAGCAAGGAGGTGACAAGCACCCATTTCAAAATCTGAATTCTTCTCCATGCAAACAAGGATGTACAAGCTGCTTAAATCATGAACCAATTGGAAGAAGTCTGCAAATGTTCAAACCAATCAAAACAAAGTTGAAGAAAAGAAAGCAAGCTGCACAACAAATGATCCAATCAAACTCTTTGAAGAAGGACGGCTGGTTTATGGCTATTTGGTTTGAAAATTCAAAGCCTAACTTACAACCAATCAAAGGCAATCCAAAGCAAGCTGCTCAATGTATTATCCAATCAAAACTTTGGCTGAAAACTAGCAAGGAATACACGGCAAAGCAACCAGATTTCTTGGAACCAAAATTGTTCAAAAATCAAGCATGTTATTCCAAGTCTTGTACTTTGTACTTTAAACTTTGTACCTTGTAATTTTCGTTTGTTATAAGTAGCATAGGAAGCTGAATGCACAAACAACACAATTTCAAACACATTTCAATCAGATTTTCCTTTAAGGAGTTCTCAACTTTCTAGTTGAAGTTAAAACCACTTAACGGTTTCTTTCAAGTTCATAGCCTAGAACTTGTTTGTATTTTACTTCATTTTTGGTTTACAGCATCTTAGGGTCTCAATGAGGTTTTAGATGTGTTGGAATGCCAAAGAGGAAGAGGTGTTGGCATAAATTGAGCCAAGAACAAACGGTTACAGTTCAAGGGGTGTCTTTGGGATGTTCTTTGCCATAGCCGAGGTTCAAATCAGTTTGGAATAGAAGACAAAGTCTTGGAAACGTTTTCTAGCCTTTATTTGGCTCATCAGTATAGGACCTATGACCTCCTGATGGGATCCATGATCCTCATCAGTTGTGAAAGAGGAGGCTTGAGGTGGAAAGTGGATCACGCACCGTGCACGCATCAATTTGGTATCAGGACAAAGGTTACTCTATTCCATCTCTATCTTGCATTTTTGAGTTATTTCTCTACCTTAATCCATTTTGTTTTTTCTAAGTTTTTTCTACCAATCATACACGTCTTCTTGTGTCACAAAAACTACAATAAAAGTCTCATCTTAAAGTCCTCATTGAGTCATAAAACCGTCTCTTATAAAATTTGTCCAAAGCTGAAAATTTCGTGTCTTAAAACCCTAGTTTTGCATCCATTCTTTTGTTCTCCATCGCAAATCATTTCTCCATCAATTTGTGCGTGTCTCATGCATAAAAGTTCTGATCTTTGGTTACTCAAACTTGTACAATAGGCGTTGCAAATTCAGTCTAGTAATCAGCCTACAGAAAAACACGTTAGTTAGCCTATAAAGCCACCTAGTCCATATTTACTCTTTTTGCTATGCAAATTTATGTTGATTTGTGCATCTGATTTCTTACTTTGTGACTGAATTTATGCAACAAATTTGTCGTTCGTGTGGCCTCTTTTCATTTCTTCAAATTCAGCAAGCATAAAGTAGCCAAAAACCCTAAACCTTCCAATATATACCCACGCCCAAACACCCCTCAGACCCCACCTCTCCATACACATAAACAAGCCTCTCACCAATCAAAGTCATGCCTAAAGTTAGACTCACAAACCAAATTGGACTCAAACCATCACTTACAAACCAAAACACCAAAAGAATATAAAAGGCCAAAATTCGCAATTTTTTTGCCCAAATCAGTTCCAACCAAAAACAACCCCTTAACCATGGCCTTTACACATCAAATAACAGTCCGAGTAAGCCAAAAGAGGGTTCAAAATGTTTTGTACAAGTTTTGACAAAACAGCTTATGAAATTACCGTTTTGCCCCTAGTCAAAAAAATCAGAATCTGAAGCTTGCTCACAACATTCTTAGCAAGAGAATAAAGAAAAGTGAAAGGAAATTCAAAAGAAGAAGTAAAAAAAAAGAAGGGGCAAAAGTGCAAAGTTGTTTGAACCTTTTTGTGCAATTTTGAGAAGCTTTTTTTCCTACTCTTTGCCGTGCATACCCTACCATTTTTATACCACCAACTGAGCCTCACATATTGAAGTACCTTAAGGGACAAGGTAAATTGAACAAAAGCCAAGTGGGTGGAATTCATAGAACAATTCCCATATGTGATTAAATACAAATAGGGAAAGGATAATATAGTTTCTGATGCCCTTTCTAGGAAATATACACTAGTGACTACCTTATCCTCACAAATTTTAGGCCTTAAAACACTTAAGGAAGTTTATGTAAATGACCACGACTTTGGCAACATATTTGAAGCTTGTCAAGAGGCACCTTTTGGAAAGTTTTACATGCATGAGGGGTTCCTTTTTAAGGAGTATAAGTTGTGTGTTGCCCAATCATCCATGATGGAGATGTTGGTTAAGGAAGCTCATGGGTGAGGGTTGATGGGACATTTTGGCGTCATCAAAACCTTAGAAACCCTACACGAACACTTCTATTGGCCCCGCATGTGTGTAGATGTTGAGAAGATGTGTGGAAATTGTATCACTTGCAAACAAGCTAAATCCAAGACCCACCCACATGGCCTTTACACACCATCGCCTGTTCCTGACTCACCTTGGATTGACCTTTCTATAGACTTTGTCTTAGGCCTACCAAGATCTAGGGTAGGTAGGGATAGTGTTTTCGTTGTGGTTGATAGATTTTCAAAAATGGCTCATTTTATTGCATGCTAGAAAGTTGACGATGCTACACACGTTGCTGACTTATTCTTTAGGGAAATTGTGTGCTTGCATGGTATGTCGAGAACAATTGTGAGTGATAGATACATTAAATTCCTTAGTCACTTTTGGCGTGTTTTTAGGGGGTAACCTAGGCACAAGATTGTTATTCTCCACCACTCCTCACCCACACACGGTTGGACAAACCGAAGTAGTCAATAGAACTCTATCACAACTTTTGCGTACCATCATTCAAAAGAACTTCAAAAATTGGGAAGATTGTTTAACATATATTGAGTTTGCATATAATAGAAGTGATGAGGATAAGGGATCCCATCAAGAGGTCATGAGTCCTATGACAAGAAGGAGGGCTAGAGAACTTGGACATCAAGTTGGAACCTTCTTGTATAAGCATATTCAAGATGAACCTAAGGTTCATTGGGTTCACATCATTAAACCCACACTATGAGTGTCTATGAGTGTGCGTGTGTGAGTATTCTTTATTTTGAATATTGTCTTGTTTTATTGGGATCCTTTTTTATAAGTGTTTGTTTTCTAGGAAATTAGGTACATGGATGTTCCAAGCCAAATGGAGGTCCACAAAGGGTTTAAAAGGGTGTGTACCAAAGAAAGGAGACAAAAGGAATGTTTGTCTCCACAAAGACAAGTTCAAATGTGTTCTAAGATGGAATTCCTTTTCAAGATGAGCTCGGAAATATCTCCAACAACCAACAAAGGGGGCGGCCAAATTGAAGTCAAAGATAGAGATCAACTTGAAGTTAAACTTGAATTCAAATTCAACCATGGTTTGAATTTCAAGTTCCAACAAATTTGATACTTAAATTTCAAGAAACAAGATAAAGATCCCAGCCATTTTGAAGCCATCACACGCCAACCTTGAAGCAAGAATGAGGATAGATCACAACTCAAATCTGAATCCAAATTTGAATTCAAATTCAAACTCGATTTGTATTTAATCTTCAACCAACCTTTGAATTCAATTCCAACCACTTTATCATTATCAAATCAGGTATCCAACACCTTCAATATTCACCAAAAAAGGCTGGAAGAAGTGGAGAGGATAATCAACAACCAATTCAAAGTGAACTCAAATTCAAACTCAACTTGAATTAAAACTTCACCCAACTTTTGAGTTCAACTTCAACCACATCTTCCTCATTAAATCAGCTCTCCAAGGCCTCATTTTCTGCTACATACATGGTTGGATCAAGGAAGCATGCCAACCGAATTTTAGCTAGACATTTTCTAGTTTTTTTTAATTCAAACAATTATCAAATTTCATGTTCAATTCAAATGTTTTCTAGATACTTTTTAGAGATAACATCTTGTTATATTTAGGGTCTTTAGACATCTATAAATAGGCCTCTTTGGCCGAGTAGGAAGGACAACTTTGATGAAATAAAATTCTTGATATTTTCTCCTATTCTTGTGAGACTTTGTTTTCTTGGTTTTGCATTAAAAACCTAGGTTAATATCCTTCAACGTTGAGCATTTTGAAGGTGTCGCCATTGCTCTAAGGTGCTGTCCAGGAGGGCCATTGTGGTTTTCCTGAACAACGACCATCTTGAAGTTTTGGTTCTTGCTCGTTGAACCAATCGTTTGTTTCACTAAGGAAGCAAGGGGAAGTCTTCTTCCTTGTGCCTAACCCATAGTGAAGGACGTTTGGTGGTGGAAAAGTTAGGAGCCCACGTTTTGCACGCATCAAATTGGTATCAGATACAGGTTACTCTTTTCCACCATTTCCTATCGTTTTCTTTTTGTTTGACTCCATTCTTTTCAAATTCAGTTTGAGTCCTTTATTCTACCCCATTCTTCACATCACTTGTGTCTCTCATGTATAAAAAAACGTCCAAGTGTCTTGCTTTAAAGTTTTTGCATTTTGCTGGAACTTGTTATTTATCATTCAGGTGTCATTGGAATTATTCATCATTCAAGTGTCATTTCTTTTTATATTTGGCCTCACACATCTGAACTTGTGTCATTCAAACTTGAACAAGTTAGGGTTTGTTGCATTTAGGATACATTCAGCTTTCTTTTTAAAACTACAAACATCAGCCTATAAAGCCACATCGGTCTCAAATCATCTTGTTGCTACTGAAGCTTTTAGTTGATGATGATTGTATGCATCTTTTGATTCAATTGTGATTGATTTCATGCTTCAATCTTGCTGATCATACGTGTGAAAGCAATTCCTAAAACAAACACAAAAGCTGAAAACCGCCCACTCAAAAACCTAATTCTTTTTAAAAAACTCTAATCTCGGTTTACCCACTAAACCCTAACCGAGGTTCATCCACATTCAGATTCACCTTGCATAATATTGCATATTTGAAATTACCTTGGATGAAATTGAAAGCTCCTTGCGCGGTTTTTTTGTCAAAAACTATGGTTTGGACAAAAGAAGAGAAGTTACGTTTTCTTGCCCCTGAACAAAAAAAAGAGACGAAAAGAGCTGAAAATCTCTCGTACAATCTGCATCAAAGAAAAGGAAAGAAAACATGAGAAAAAAAGAATAGAAAAGGGGGGGAAACGTTTGCGCAATTGTTCGAAATTTTTGGGAACAACTTGGTACCATCTTTCATCCTCTCTCCACAACCACACGCCACACTTATTATCCATATACTGCACCTCTTGAACCAATCACACACTTGGATCTAGATCATTGCATGACTTGAATCATATTGTGGATAATAAGTGCATAGAATCAAAAATTAACTAAAGATTGCTCATGGCAACTCTTAGTTGATCTTTGGTTCGGCCTTAAACATCAATTTTGGTATTTCTTAGATTCTTTGAATCTTAGTGGAAAAGTTCAAGTTTGTTTATATTTCTCTTGATTCCGTTTTGATACTTTTTGGTGCAAATTGAAAGCATAAGGGTGAGACAAGTAGGGATCATTGTGAATTGCAGAAGCATTGGCAAACACTTTCCTAATTGATCACTTTGAATCTTATTAACTTCAGGTTACCCAAGAAGCAAAGTGGTAAGAGAGTGGAAATAAGAGAAAGATGAGTGCATGTATTTTGTTTTCACCAATCAATTAACGATTCATCCCAAACAATTTTTAAAGTTCTATCTTTACAAGCTTGCAAAACTTAAGACAAAGTTCCAAAAGTGTAGACAAAATTTACAAAGAACTAGAAATCTTGTTGGAAAGGTCTAACTTGCAGGAACACGAAGAAGCAACCAAGGCCCGCTTTCTACATGGTCTAAACAGGGAGATTGCACAAAGGGTTGAACTTCAATCTTATCTCGACCGAACGACCATGGTCCACATGGCTGAAAAGATTGAACAACAACTAAAGGTACGTAGTTCCTCCAATTTCAATTCCACTTATCGTACTAATCAAACTTCTTCAAGGTTGTCAAGCAAGCCTTCAGGCAATGGAAGCTCACGGCCTACAGGAGGCCAAACACGTAACCAAAGTGCGTCACAAAGAAATGACAACCGTGTGCAAGGCACACAAAAGCAAGGCGATGGAACCCAACAAAACGCTCCAACAGGGAATTCTTCTGAGCTCTCCAACAGGTTCAGGGACATTAAATGCTATAAATGTCATGGTCGTTGTTGTAGAGAAAAAGGGGTTGGAGTGATTTTCAAATACATGATTTAAATGTGCACAAAAACGAGCATAAGATAAAACGTGCATAAGATATACATGTATGCATGATACATTGCTATTACTTGCCTTATTTAGCTTATATATAATGTTGCCGGACTAACGAGCCATGAAGCGTTAAAGCTTACATCATATGGCAAACATTTGTTGTGTTTATACTATTTTCAGGTGCCACTATTAATGAACTAAACTAGTTCATTAAGTGAAGTACTTAGTTTATTAAACTAAGTAGTTCATTAAAGGAAGCCACATTTGGAAAAGGCACAAAGGCAACAAGTGTTGTGATATATCATGTTTGAATGATTGCAAAATGCATATGTGAGCATGTAGATTGTTGTGATATATTGCAAAATGCATATGTGAGCATGTATGTGTGTATAACGTTTAAAGTATATGTGTGCATGAGATTGAATTTATGAGCTAGAATTTATGAGCTAAATGTGAAATTGATTGAATGAATCAAGATTGAACAAGTTTGATTAAGATCATGAGATTGGACTTGGCCAATTCAATCACATGTCTAAATCAAGACATGTTCAAACTGATCTTAGATGATATATATGCCAATACATGTTAATTATATGATCTAACCAAGCCTTGAAGTCACATGACTTACAATATAAGGCAAATTGCTCGGTTTAGTATTCTATTGCAGGTTTTGGTTCATATCTTGAGCAAATGAACTCCAAATTGAGTCATTCAAAAGCCCACATGATCCTTATTCAATTTAGAATCTAATTGGCTGAGGAGAAGCATGCTTGACACGGATAAAAACTGAGTTGACACGGTGGTGAAGCTTATTGACCTTTATAAGGGTTATTTTGGTAATTTCACCATTTGGACTTCTCATTCTTATTTGGTCTTCTTCCAACTGATTTATATGATCATATGACACATTTATAAGTCATGTCACATCATGGCAAAAATGAATCTGGAGCAGCACCATGTCTAGGTTCATCCTAGGACAAAATTCCTATTTTTGTGCTAAGGGGTATTCTGGTCTCTTCACTTGCCAATGGATCTTCTAATGTGTTATATATTGTTTATATGATGTTTATATGTGTTTATGTCACATATAGTACATGTCCTATATTTATGGAAACGGGCAGCATGGGCAGCATGGTATCTCAATTGGAATTCTTGTGTTATGGTTATCACATCTATGGTTTTCTTGGAATTCTTGGCATTCTTCATATGGTATTCTATGCTACATGTTGAAGACATAAATGGCTATATATTATATGTGTGCAAACGGATATTGGCACACAAATCATGTTCAAATTTTCAGATTTTGAACAAGTCAAGGCAAGTTGAAATAAATCCTATTTTGGTGCTGATTTCAAATGATTATTCTTGTATATTTTGGAGCTGGTTACAAACGGCTATTTTGGTTCAAATTTGGAGCAAAAATCTCTCAACCAAGAAAGCTATGCAACGGCTATGTGTTCAAAAGTTGAAGACTAATTCAAACTCAAAAGCTTGGCTGATTTCTATCTATCTTTGAACTACTCTCCAATGCCTATCTTCTAGGCCATTCCAACGTTCATTTAGTGTTCAAAATGAGGAGATAAAATTGTTCAAAATACACGCCAATTCAGCTGCATACATGGCAAGTTATTCACACATGGACATTGCTGATTGGAGCTGCCTTTTAAACGTTCAAATGAAGCTGTTTTTCCACCTCATTCCAACGGCTATAATGGATAAGATGAAGGGTAAAAGTTCAGATTGGAAGACCAATTCAAAGCATCAAAAGATCAACTTTATTTTGAAAGTCAAATGCTGAATTTGGATAGCTAGAAAAGTGCTGAATTTTCTCCATTTATCAACCATTCCAACGTCTACATTAAGGAGCCTTTAGGCTGTCCTCTTGGCTATAAATAGCTCCAAAGGTGAAGAGTAAAAGTGCACCAACGAAAAACAAAAGAAAAGCAAGCAAGACATTCAGCTCTTTGTCTCCATTCTTCTCTTCTACTCTTCTATATTGAAGAACACATTTGCAGCAAGCTTTATGATTGTATAGTTCTTCATTTCTTGTCATTTCAACACCTTTTAAACGACATATTGTAAGGGAGAAGCTGGTGTATAAAGCTTACTCCTTAGAGGTGAGCAAAAGGTGCAAAGGTGCAAAGGTGAAACAAACTAGTTGCTGTTTGTTTTGGTGAAGTCTCTTGAAGAAGTTGGTGAAAAGCTTCTTCCTTTGGCTTTGTAAGGTGACTTTGGTGTTTGGTGTTTAGTGAAATCCAAGAGAAGGTGTCTCTTGGGACTGGAGTAGGTCACATTGACCGAACCAGGATAATTCCTTGTGTTCTTTACTTATTTCCTGCACTTACTGTTTTCTGCCTGAGAATTACACTAACTTGGCACGCATAATTGAACAGGCAAACAGTCTTAGAATTGCATGAATTTTGGATATATTATACTTCAATGTGTTAGCTTTCATTAGCCGCAAGAATCACTAAATTCTAAGGAGTTTAGCATATTCAAATCGTCTTCACAAAATTGTTGCTACATTCTGTGAACAATTCTGACCAGTGTGCAAAACTTGTTCAATTTGAATAGGTTACCCTGTGAATCTTGAAGTGAACCTTATATCAAATTAAACTAGACATCATAAGGTTTAATTTGACATAAGATTCATCAAAATAGCACGGGTAGATTTTGAGATATCATCGTTTGAAGTTAAGCTAACATTCTGCCTGAAACTGCCAGAATTGCACACTTTACTTATCTTGCTTATTTGAACGTGCAAACTTGCTTGGAATTGACTGAAATTTTTATGACATACTATAAACATTCTAAACTTGATCTCTGCCAAGTTTGAGAGCTTGCACAGGTGTATAAGTGGTTCAACCAAAGCGCTCAAAACAGTGAACTGTTTCTGGAAATTCCAGAATCTGAGGCTAAAGAGGCAAAGGGGTCTTCAAACAAGTTTTTGAAGGTAATTGTAGTGTAATTTCCGCTAACCCACTATTCACCCCCCCCTCTAGTGGTGCTATACAGGTCCAACAAGTGGTATCAGAGCCAGGTTGAGCACCATATTCTTATTTGAGCTGAAAAAACAGTTTACACTCCAAGTTGCAAAGTTGCTGGAAATTTTCTGGTTGTCTTATATTCTTCATATTTGGTATCTACAACAAGGTGACACTTTCTTTCCTTCTTATAAGTGTTTTAAACGTTTTCTCACACACTAAGAAGCATGTCTAAGTCACACATGAAAATAGAATTAGAAGGCATGTCCACACAAAGACCACCTCTTTTTGATGGAGAAAACTTTAGTCATTGGAAACTTAGGATGAAATTGTTCTTAATGGCTATTGATATAGACTTGTGGTCTATCATTGAAGATGGACCTTATGTGCCTACTAAGCATGTTATAATTGATGGCTTATCACAAGAAGTTGAGAAATATAGAAAAGATTGGAGTGATGAAGATAAAAAGAAAATGAGTCTTAATGCTAAAGCAATGCAATTATTGTTGAATGGTTTAAGTAGGAGTGAATCTGCCTATGTCTCTTCATGTTTAAGTGCAAAGGATATGTGGAAATGTCTTGAAATGAAGCATGAAGGAACTAATCAAGTAAAGGAATCAAAGATTAACATGTTAATGACTACACTTGAAACATTTCATTTACTGCCTAATGAATCAATTGTTGATATGGATTTAAGGCTTACAAACTTATACAACTCACTTGAATCCCTTGGTAAAACGTTTTTGATGAAAGAAAAAGTGCAAAAAGTTTTGAGAAGTTTGCCAATTGAATGGGATGCCAAAGTTAGTGCCATTGAAGAAAGCAAAGATCTTTCTCAAATAAAACTTGATGAATTGATAGGTTCTTTAAAAGTTTATGAAAACAAGTTGAATATAAGAAAGGCTGAAACTAGTAACAAGTCTAAATCACTTGCATTTGTAACAAATGAACCCGAATCATCTAATCAAGCCGAGTATGAAAGTGATGATGAAAGTGATGAAGAAGACATAATGTTGTTAGCTAGGCGTTTAAGGAAGTTTTTCAAGAAAAGACCAACTAAAAGACAAGCAAAATCAGCTGCCCCTATCAATGTGAAATCTAACAAACAAGATGGTAAATGGTATGATAAAGAACTTAAGTGTTATGAATGTGGCAAACAAGGACACATATCATATGATTGTCCAAACAAGAACAAAAACCGTGACATGGATGAAAAGACAAGGACACAAACTAGAGTAGAACCTAAGCAAAGGAGGAAGAAAGCTCTTAAGGCAAGCACTTGGGATGACACATCTTCATCCGAATCCGAGGAGGAACCTGAAGTTGCACAAACATGTTTGGCTTCAAAGTCTACAAATGAGGTAACATTCGATTCTGACTCTGAATGTGATTTTACTCAAGATGAATTGTTGGATGAATTAGAAAAGTTGCATGATAGATATAAGAAGCTATCCAAGGAGAAGAAAAGAATAGTTGAGGAGAAGAACAAGTTGGAGACGTCTAACTTGAATCTAACTTCTCAACTAGAAGTTCTTCAACTTGAATCATCTAACACTATTAGTTCAATGCAAAATCAGATTAAGGAACTTAAGAACAAACATGAAAATGTGCAATGTGTGCAATGTGTTGATTTCAACGTTTTAAAGTCTAAATTACATGAAATACAAACTGAATTTGAATCATTAAAAGCATGCAACCTAGACTTGAACAAATCTTTAGAACAATTTAAGGATGGTTCCAACATGTTAGACACTCTTATTGCATCTCAAAAGCATGGAAATGACAAACAAGGTCTTGGATATGTTAAAGAAGCTGAATACACACCTAAGGAAACAACATTTGTATCATCTTCAACCAACATGAAATATAGGCCAAATGCATTTAGAAATGAACCTATTCTGCCCACACCACCTTCATCACAAAGATTGCAAAATGCATCAACATATAGGAAGGCAAATACACCTAGAAACCATGCTTACATGTATACAAGAATGCCTAAACAAAGTAGTATGAAATCTGCTCAAGTTATGCCTTATATGCAACAACATGCTTATGTGAAGAACATGACATACTCTCGGCCTAAATCAGTTTACAACACACGGCCTAGACACACACAACATCTTGCGTATACACGGCCTAAATTCAATGCTTATACACGGCCAAGATATAACTCATATACATGGCAACATTCAAATGCATATAGAACTTACAATGCTTATTCAACTAGACATAAATGTGCAGCCCCTTTTCCATCATATTCTATGTATCAAAATCCACTATTTGTTCATTATATGCAACATGATTTTAACATTTCAAAACCAAGAAAGGTTGTTCAAGTTTGGGTACCTAAAGGTACACTAACATGAACTTAACTTGTCTAACCTTGAAAGGACCCAAAATCAAAGGGTACCTAAGTTGTTATTTACATTTGTAGGTACATAACATCAAAGAAAGACAAGTGGCTGGTTATAACAACAAAGAAGATGAAAAGAACAAAACCAATTGGATAGTTGATAGTGGTTGCTCAAGACATATGACGGGCAACAAAAATTTGTTTAGCACACTTAAAAACGTTGCAAAAGGTGGCAAAGTTACCTTTGGAGACAACAACCAAGGCCAAATAATTGGCAAAGGCAAGGTTGGTGATCCAAACAAGTTTGAGATCAAAAACGTCCTACTTGTAAGTAACTTAACCTTTGAGCTTTTAAGTGTTTCTCAACTATGTGACAACAACTTGAATGTTCTCTTCTCCTCCACTTCTTGTAAGATAATGGATAAAAACAATCAAGTTGTGTTAAAAGGAAAACGTGAAGGAAACATATATGTGCTTAACATGGATGATATGCTAAGTAGTAACACAAAATGTCTTGTTTCACATGAATCTGATCCCAATCTTTGGCATAGACGTTTAGGACACATAGGTATATCAACCTTAGAAAAACTACACGCTAAAAGTCTTGTTAAAGGATTGCCTAAACTTAACTTGAATGATTTTCAACTATGTGAATCTTGTATCAAAGGCAAACATGTTAGAGAATCCCTTAAGCCTAAAACCAAGGTCACAACGTCAAGAATACTAGAACTCTTGCATATAGACTTATTTGGTCCATGTAGAACAAGAAGCTTAGGTGGAAGTTATTATGTATGTGTAATAGTTGATGATTTCTCAAGATATACTTGGACATTGTTTCTTGCTTCAAAAGATGAAAGTGCATCATCTATAGCTAATCAAATTAGACAACTTGAAAATGAACATGAATCACATGTTATTAAGATAAGGAGTGATAGAGGTGGTGAGTTTAAAGATAGTGTATTAATCAAATTCTGTAATGAAAAGGGTATAAAACATGAATTCTCCCCACCAAGAACTCCTCAACTTAATGGTGTAGTTGAAAGAAAGAATAGGACTATTCAAGAAGTAGCAAGAACAATGATGGTAGAAAACAAAGTACCTAAATTCTTATGGGCTGAAGCAGTAAACACTTCAAGTTATATGATCAACAGACTATCAATAAGAAAGAAATTGAACAAAACACCATATGAAATCTTAAATGGACGACTCCCAAAGGTAAACTATCTAAAAGTCTTTGGTTGTAAATGCTTTGTATTGAACACAAAAGATAACTTAGATAAGTTTGATCCTAAGTCTGATGAACATATATTTGTGGGATATTCAATGAACTCTAAAGCATATAGATGTTATAATGCACAAACAAGAAAGATAGTTGAATCTATACATGTGAAGTTCAATGAAAATGCATATCTCCAAACAAGTAATCAACATGAAATCTATGTACCAAATGATCAAATACTTCATGATGAAGATGAACTTATCCTACCACCTACAAATGATCAAATTGAAACACCAAATCAAACTCTTGAAATGCATGAAGTTCAAACTCCCCCTACACAAGAACATAATGAAGAAAATGTGCCTAACCAACCTATTGAACATCATGAACCTATTGAAGATGCACAACCAAGTAATTGGTGGCAAATAAGAGATAAACAAAAGCATCCTCAAGAACTTATCATAGGAGATGTAAATCAAGGGGTTAGAACACGTAGGCAAATAGATCCTAATGAATATGATCAATGGCATGCACTTATATCCCAAATTGAACCCAAGAATGTGAATGATGCCTTAAACGATGCATATTGGATAGATGCAATGCATGAAGAGTTAAACCAATTTGAAAGAAACAATGTGTGGGATTTAGTACCTAAACCCGAGGATAAATCAATCATTGGAACTAAATGGGTGTTTAGGAACAAAATGAATGAACAAGGGGTTGTAGTAAGAAATAAAGCAAGACTTGTAGCTCAAGGATATAATCAAGAAGAGGGTATTGATTACGATGAAACATTTGCCCCCGTAGCAAGATTAGAATCCATACGCCTCTTATTAGCTTTTGCATGTTATAATAACATCAAATTATTCCAAATGGATGTTAAGAGTGCATTCTTAAATGGCTATATCCAAGAAGAAGTTTTTGTTAAACAACCACCAGGCTTTGAAGATCCAAAGAACCCTAATCATGTATATAAACTTAAGAAAGCCTTATATGGTTTGAAACAAGCCCCCCGTGCATGGTATGAAAGATTTGCCAACTTTTTACTAAGTAACAACTTTCAAAGAGGAACCATAGATAGTACCTTATTCTTGAAAAAGAAAGACAAAGATTTGCTTGTAATACAAATATATGTAGATGACATAATCTTTGGTTCAACTAATCCTAACTTAGTAAAAGACTTTGAAGATTGTATGAAGTCTGAGTTTGAAATGTCTATGGTTGGTGAATTAAACTATTTCTTAGGCTTGCAAATAAAACAAACATCAAGTGGTATACATATCAATCAAGCCAAATACATAAGAGATATGATAAAGAAATTCAACTTTGAAAACTTGAAACCATCTCCAACACCAATGTGTACTTCAACAAAATTAGACAAAGATGAAAATGGTGTTGCATTTGATGAAAAACTATATAGGTCTATGATTGGTTCATTGCTATATCTAACTGCTAGTAGACCTGATATTATGTTTGCAGTATGTATGTGTGCAAGATTTCAAAGTATGCCTAAGTTGTCACACTTTAAAGCTGTAAAAAGAATATTTAGATATCTTCAACATACACCAACATTAGGCTTATGGTATGATAGACAATCTAGTCTAAGTCTACATGCATATTCAGATGCAGATTATGGTGGATGTAGAGTAGATAGAAAGAGCACTAGTGGAACATGTCAATTCCTAGGAAACTCACTAATATCTTGGTTTTCAAAGAAACAATCTAGTGTTGCACTTTCTACTACTGAAGCAGAATATATGGCTTTAAGTCTATGTTGTACTCAACTATTATGGATTAAACAACAACTTTCAGACTTTGAAATACAAGTAAATAATATCCCCATCTATTGTGATAGTACAAGTGCTATAAATTTGTCTAAAAACCCTGTACTACACTCTAAGGCAAAGCATATAGAAGTACGTTATCATTTTCTCCGTGATCATGTTAATCTTGGACATATACACATTGAACATGTTAGAACTGATCAACAAGTAGCTGACATATTCACTAAACCCCTTAATCAAGCTATCTTTGAGCATTTACGTGCAAGACTTGGATTAATTGCTCACACCTGACTACTACACCGTGCACATAGTTCAGTCTTTTGCATAATTTACAAAATTAAGGGGGAGAGATATATGTATATCATGTTAAGGGGGAGATAACACATTAAGGGGGAGCAGCTTAACTTGATTTAAAGAGAAGTTTATACTTGATTTAGATGCTTAATATACACATATGTGGGGTAATTTTGCAAATCATCAAAAGGGGGAGATTGTTGTGATATATCATGTTTGAATGATTGCAAAATGCATATGTGAGCATGTAGATTGTTGTGATATATTGCAAAATGCATATGTGAGCATGTATGTGTGTATAACGTTTAAAGTATATGTGTGCATGAGATTGAATTTATGAGCTAGAATTTATGAGCTAAATGTGAAATTGATTGAATGAATCAAGATTGAACAAGTTTGATTAAGATCATGAGATTGGACTTGGCCAATTCAATCACATGTCTAAATCAAGACATGTTCAAACTGATCTTAGATGATATATATGCCAATACATGTTAATTATATGATCTAACCAAGCCTTGAAGTCACATGACTTACAATATAAGGCAAATTGCTCGGTTTAGTATTCTATTGCAGGTTTTGGTTCATATCTTGAGCAAATGAACTCCAAATTGAGTCATTCAAAAGCCCACATGATCCTTATTCAATTTAGAATCTAATTGGCTGAGGAGAAGCATGCTTGACACGGATAAAAACTGAGTTGACACGGTGGTGAAGCTTATTGACCTTTATAAGGGTTATTTTGGTAATTTCACCATTTGGACTTCTCATTCTTATTTGGTCTTCTTCCAACTGATTTATATGATCATATGACACATTTATAAGTCATGTCACATCATGGCAAAAATGAATCTGGAGCAGCACCATGTCTAGGTTCATCCTAGGACAAAATTCCTATTTTTGTGCTAAGGGGTATTCTGGTCTCTTCACTTGCCAATGGATCTTCTAATGTGTTATATATTGTTTATATGATGTTTATATGTGTTTATGTCACATATAGTACATGTCCTATATTTATGGAAACGGGCAGCATGGGCAGCATGGTATCTCAATTGGAATTCTTGTGTTATGGTTATCACATCTATGGTTTTCTTGGAATTCTTGGCATTCTTCATATGGTATTCTATGCTACATGTTGAAGACATAAATGGCTATATATTATATGTGTGCAAACGGATATTGGCACACAAATCATGTTCAAATTTTCAGATTTTGAACAAGTCAAGGCAAGTTGAAATAAATCCTATTTTGGTGCTGATTTCAAATGATTATTCTTGTATATTTTGGAGCTGGTTACAAACGGCTATTTTGGTTCAAATTTGGAGCAAAAATCTCTCAACCAAGAAAGCTATGCAACGGCTATGTGTTCAAAAGTTGAAGACTAATTCAAACTCAAAAGCTTGGCTGATTTCTATCTATCTTTGAACTACTCTCCAATGCCTATCTTCTAGGCCATTCCAACGTTCATTTAGTGTTCAAAATGAGGAGATAAAATTGTTCAAAATACACGCCAATTCAGCTGCATACATGGCAAGTTATTCACACATGGACATTGCTGATTGGAGCTGCCTTTTAAACGTTCAAATGAAGCTGTTTTTCCACCTCATTCCAACGGCTATAATGGATAAGATGAAGGGTAAAAGTTCAGATTGGAAGACCAATTCAAAGCATCAAAAGATCAACTTTATTTTGAAAGTCAAATGCTGAATTTGGATAGCTAGAAAAGTGCTGAATTTTCTCCATTTATCAACCATTCCAACGTCTACATTAAGGAGCCTTTAGGCTGTCCTCTTGGCTATAAATAGCTCCAAAGGTGAAGAGTAAAAGTGCACCAACGAAAAACAAAAGAAAAGCAAGCAAGACATTCAGCTCTTTGTCTCCATTCTTCTCTTCTACTCTTCTATATTGAAGAACACATTTGCAGCAAGCTTTATGATTGTATAGTTCTTCATTTCTTGTCATTTCAACACCTTTTAAACGACATATTGTAAGGGAGAAGCTGGTGTATAAAGCTTACTCCTTAGAGGTGAGCAAAAGGTGCAAAGGTGCAAAGGTGAAACAAACTAGTTGCTGTTTGTTTTGGTGAAGTCTCTTGAAGAAGTTGGTGAAAAGCTTCTTCCTTTGGCTTTGTAAGGTGACTTTGGTGTTTGGTGTTTAGTGAAATCCAAGAGAAGGTGTCTCTTGGGACTGGAGTAGGTCACATTGACCGAACCAGGATAATTCCTTGTGTTCTTTACTTATTTCCTGCACTTACTGTTTTCTGCCTGAGAATTACACTAACTTGGCACGCATAATTGAACAGGCAAACAGTCTTAGAATTGCATGAATTTTGGATATATTATACTTCAATGTGTTAGCTTTCATTAGCCGCAAGAATCACTAAATTCTAAGGAGTTTAGCATATTCAAATCGTCTTCACAAAATTGTTGCTACATTCTGTGAACAATTCTGACCAGTGTGCAAAACTTGTTCAATTTGAATAGGTTACCCTGTGAATCTTGAAGTGAACCTTATATCAAATTAAACTAGACATCATAAGGTTTAATTTGACATAAGATTCATCAAAATAGCACGGGTAGATTTTGAGATATCATCGTTTGAAGTTAAGCTAACATTCTGCCTGAAACTGCCAGAATTGCACACTTTACTTATCTTGCTTATTTGAACGTGCAAACTTGCTTGGAATTGACTGAAATTTTTATGACATACTATAAACATTCTAAACTTGATCTCTGCCAATTTTGAGAGCTTGCACAGGTGTATAAGTGGTTCAACCAAAGCGCTCAAAACAGTGAACTGTTTCTGGAAATTCCAGAATCTGAGGCTAAAGAGGCAAAGGGGTCTTCAAACAAGTTTTTGAAGGTAATTGTAGTGTAATTTCCGCTAACCCACTATTCACCCCCCCCCCTCTAGTGGTGCTATACAGGTCCAACAACAAGGCTATGGAAGGAAAGTTTTCTCCTCCTCCCCTCTTTAATGTGTACACGCCTATATACATATATATTACATATATTTTCAGATTTTTTGAAAAAGGCACATACACATGTATTCCAACGTACTACCGACACGTTATATATTTTACGTACGTACGTTAACGTCACACCACTATACTTAACTCATATTTATGATTATATTCAGGTCTTATATCATATGATATAAGATATGGTGATGACAAATTAAATACGACACGATAAAAGGTTCTAAACCGAAAATTGTCCTATCAGGCGAATACCGAAACTTCGCCAACATGTCACGTACTTGCCATAAATAAATGGCCAGCCCCTATACTTCAAAAATTGATAAAAATTTCGTGGGCTACATGTAATATTCAGCCAAAAATACTTTCCATGTTGGCACACACAAATCATCCCACATTAAGGCCAAAATGTGAAGATTCCAAGTTTAATTTTGTCACATGTTAATGGTACCACTTTAGACCAGCCAAGTGCTGAGATTTAAAGTATATATTATATATATTATGTATAACATAATATATATAGCATGTGCAAAAGTTGGAATTTAAATTAGAGAAAAATCGGGTAATCGATAAATATCGAAAATTCGGTTTTCTACGCAAACAACACATGGAACGTTTTTGGTACATCATGTGACACGTATCTAGACACTTTTTACATATGATATACATCTTAAAGTGTTCTAGAAATTAAATTAAGGGCTGATTAGAATATAACATGTGTGTGTTATTAAATGTGCATTATTTTACAAAGTTAGCAAAAATAAATTTCAGCACATACACATACATATCCAACGCCACCTATAGCTGAGATGGAGCTTATTTGGAGCCTTGTTGGCATATTGATTGGTCAAGGATCAATCATACAATGTTGGTGAATTAAATAGAGAAGCTACAAATGGTAAGAATTCAAAATTTATCTCTCTTATATCACATGCTGAAAATTTCAGCATGGTAACCTTTGGTGGCCGAATTTTAGCACATTAAAATGATATATTTCATCATCTTTTATTGTGTGATTGATTGGAAGAAGAAATGGAAATGATTTGAATATTATTTAAATTAAACAAAGTGTGATATTCTACATATCACACATGCTGAAATTTTTTCAGCATGTGTGAGACATAGGGTGGCCAAATCTTAGAGCATAAAGATGTCCATATTCATTTCTCATGTGATAGGAATAATTACCATAAGTTGGTGATTCATTTTATAAAGAAAAATCAAAGTAAATTGGGCATTATTTTGAATAAAATTGAATGATGCACATGCTGAATTTTCAGCATGGCAATATCACAATATGGCCGATTTTTGCCTTAGTTGGGAAGGATTTTTGTCTTGCAATTTATGTGATATATCTTATGATTTATGGAAGTTATTTTGTGATTGATATTGGCACATGTTTGAGTGATATATTCAGATTTTCCAAGTCATCAAATGATGACACCATCCAACCAATCATGAGGTGCCAAGTAAGCAAAGCTTAAATGATCATCCAATAAAAAGATGCCAAGTAAGCAAGACCATGTCACAATGATGTCTTACATCCTCCCAAGGACTTAGAAGATAATTTTCAAGAGGGAGACTACACCTAGGGGGGGCGGCCAAAACAAATTAAAAGGAGAGAAAGAAGAGCAAAACAAGAACAAGAACAAGAGTTGCAAAATCAAAGATCAAAAGTGTTCTAGCCTTCTTCTTCTACACTCTCTTTCTTTCTTCTTCTTGAAAGCCTATTGTATTTATATTCTCATCCTTGAATAGGCTTGTAATAGACCACCACATACTCTTTATCTTTGTAAAAGATTGATCAAGGTGTGATCAATCTTCAATCTTGCAAGGTGGTGGTGTTCGTGCGAATTGTATTCGTCGTACAAGGTTTGTAAAGGGTTGGAGTTGGTGTGTAACTCCATCAACCCTGTGGTAAGGTGTTTTTGAGTTGTGTGATTAGTGTGAACCAAGGAAGGTGTTCCTTGAAGATGGAGTAGGTTGTTGATAACCGAACCAGTATAAAATTCTTGGTGTCATTTACTTTCAGCACTGATTTTCTGTTTTAGCACTGTTTACTATTTTTAATCACGTTCGTAAAAATTGTAAACGAATTTCAAAAAATACGAAACTTTCAGAAAACATAGCCACACGTTTCAAGGTTGTTTTGGCGCAAGTTTCAACCCTTTTGGATAAGTATAAGTTATCCAAACGTCCAAAGTTCTGAGACTAGTGCAGTCTGATTTTCAGGCTTGCAAAGGTTGAAACTTTGATCGTATTTGACTAACTTCCCAAAAGAATTTTTCAAAACTGTCTCTACCCATTTAAATACAACTTATAAGGGGTTAGTCTTTAAATTTTCAGAGCATTTGGAGTTGTGTACAAATAGGAATGAATTTTTCAAATCAGTGTATCATTTCTGGAAGATTTGCACAATCTGACCACCAACGATTTTTCAAGGGGTTAGAGGTTGAATTTTAATCTGAAATTTTTAGGAGATACTCATAACATCTGATTCTAAGTTCTCTCCAAATTTCAGAATTTTTGAAGACCTGAAACCTAGTTTTCAAAACATTTTAAAACTGGTTCTGAAAACAGAAACTGTTTTCAGAAGTTGGGTTTTTGGTTTAAACAAATTTTAAAAACCACATTTTCCGCACCCACTATTCACCCCCCCCTTCTAGTGGTGCCTTGCAGATCCTACAGTTGTCACATGGGAAAAGAGTGTCCTAATGCTAAAAGAGCCATGTTAATTGAGGAAACTAATGAATATATGACTGAGTTCGAGCATGAAAATGAATCTGAGCATGATATGAAACTGAACTTGAAGAGGATCTAGGCGCACTAGATGATTACGACACTAAGGAATTTCTTGTTGTGAGTAGAGCTTTGAATGCATATCCGAAATTAGATGATCACGAATAACATAGAGAAAACATTTTCCATATTCATTGCATGATAAATGGTAAAAGTGCACTATGATCATCGATTCCGGTTCTTGTGCGAAGTGGCTAGCATCGAATTGGTAAGAAAACTGAATTTGCCTATGACTAATCATCTGCATCCTTACAAACTTGCATGGTTAAATAATTGTGGTGAAGTTAGCGTCAGTAAGCAAGTTTTGATTTCTCTTAGCATTGGTAGTTACAAAGATGATGTTTTATGTGATGTTGCACAATACATGCTAGTCATATCTTACTTGGTAGGCCATGGCAATTTGATAGACATGTGACATATGATGGATATTTGAATGGTTATTCTTTCAAATTGAATCGTGAACTTTACAAATTGCATGCACTTCAACCCCATAAGGTCCACGAAGATCACCAAACCATGTCTAAGTCTAGGACCGACCCTAAGGAAAATGAATCTAAGCGAAAATTTGTGAAATGCATGAAAAGTGAGAACAAAAAACAAGAGAGTAAGGGAAAAGAGGTAGTACCTACAGGCGTCAACGATTCAAAAAAGAAGTGTGGGTATTTGGCAAAGAAAAGAGAGGTCACACGAGCGCTTAATAACAACCAAACCATCCTCATCATCATTCCCAAAGCGTGTTACCTTTCGGTAGATGATCTCCCACCCAACCTTCCTACCTCTGTTGTGTCCCTTATACAAGAGTACGATGCTCTATTTCCCACTGAGCCACCATTCGGATTACCACCTATAAGAGGAATAGAACACCAGATAGACTTTGTCCCAGGAGCTGTCCTCCCCAATA
The DNA here is from genome assembly GCA_036186865.1 of Eustoma russellianum. Lineage (NCBI taxonomy): Eukaryota > Viridiplantae > Streptophyta > Magnoliopsida > Gentianales > Gentianaceae > Eustoma > Eustoma russellianum. The sequence goes on from AP025053.1 coordinate 16,978,363, forward strand.
GACCAGCCTACCGAGCCAACCCCGAAGAAACCAAGGAAATCCAAAGGCAAGTAGAAGAACTCCTAGCAAGTGGACAAATCCGAGAGAGCCTAAGCCCATCAGCCGTCCCTGGCATTTTAGAACCCAAAAACGATGGAACCTGGAGAATGTGTACGAATTGCCGTGCCATAAACAAAATTACCGTCAAGTATAGGTACCACATACCTAGGCTGGATGATATGTTGGATATGTTGCATGGATCTAGATACTTCACCAAGATTGACCTTAAGCAAGGGTACTTTCAAGTGCGGATAAGAGAAGGGGACAAATGGAAGACTGCATTCATGATGAGCCAAATGAAGGCTAGATAAACGTTCCAAGGACTTTGTCTCCTATTCCAAATTGATTTGAACCTCAGCTATGGCAAAGAACATCACAATAACACCCCTTGAACTGTAACCGTTTGTTCTTGGCTCAATTTATACCAACACCTCTTCCTCCTTGGCATTCCAACACATCTAAAACCTCATTGAGACCCTAAGATGCTGTAAACCAAAAATGAAGTAAAATACTAACAAGTTCTAGGCTATGAACTTGAAAGAAACCGTTAAGCGGTTTTAACTTCAACTAGAAAGTTGAGAATTCCTTAAAGGAAATTTTGATTTGAAATATGTTTGAATTTGTGTTGTGTACATTCAGGTTCCTACCTTACTTATAGCAAACGAAAATGATAAAGAGTACAAGTTTTAAAGTACAAAGTACAAGACTAAAAATGACATGCTTGCTTGGAACTTGTTTGAGCAACTTTCGGTTCCAAGAAGGCTGGTTGCTTGCATTTCTTCCTTGCTTGATTTCAGCCATAATTTTGATTGGTTAATACAATGAGCAGCTTGGTTTGAACTCCCCTTTGATTGGTTGCAAGTTTGACTTTGAATCTTCAAACCATCTTGCGTGAGATAGGCCTTAAACAATCTCAATTTGATTGGATCATTTGTTGTGCAGCTTGCTTGGTTGTCTCCTTGCTTGTTTTTGATTGGTTTGAACATTTACAAGACTTCTTCCTATTGGTTAAAGCTTTGAGCAGCTTGTCCATCCATTTCAACGTGAAGAACAATTCTTGAATTTGACATGAGTGCTTGTCACCACCTTGCTTGTAAGCTACTTGCTTATCACCTCCTTGCTTGGACAAAAATTCAGGTTCCAATTGTATTTTCAAGCTAAGTACGTGTACCTGAAAGACAAGGCAATAATACAACACAAACTATCCTAAAACAAGGTTAACCAACCAACAATATTAAAAAGAACAACTAAAGATATGTACAACATGCTTCTTCAATGTAAAGCTCTCTTTGACCTATCTTCAAAGACACCAAGCAACAAACACAAGATACACAACATATATGACATGTCCTAAGGGTTAGTTAAGACTATAAGACAAAGAAGTAGCACTAGTGTGTGCGGAGTTAACAGTGATATGCCATGTCTTACAGAACTAACATGTGACAATAAATGATACATGAAAATATGTTGCGTTGACCCCATCGTGGGCTCATCAATTCAAAACCAAGTTTGGGCTCTATGAGTGGTTAGTGATGCCCTTCGGGCTCACCAACGCCCCTAGCACCTTTATGAGGTTAATGAATGAAGTCTTACAAGCTTTCATAGGACGATTGGTTGTGGTTTACTTTGACGTTATCCTAATCTATTCCTGAACCATAGAAGACCACCTTGACCATATTAGGGCCGTTTTTGAGAAGCTTAAGCAAGAACAACTTTACGTCAACTTTAAGAAGTGCTCTTTTTGTTTGGAACAAGTAGTCTTCCTAGGCTTTGTCATTTCGGCTAAGGGAGTAGAGATGGATGAGGAGAAGGCTAGGTCAATTGTGGAGTGGCCTACACCTAAGAATGTAGGGGAAGTTCGCAGTTTCCATGCACTTGCAAGTTTTTATAGGCGATTTGTCAATGATTTTTTATCCATAGCTGCACCCCTAAATGAAATTGTGAAAAAAGATGTCCCTTTCCGGTGGGAGGAGCCACAACAACTGGTGAGCTTAAACGGAGGCTAACCACTACACCCATACTTGGGTTACCAAATTTTGATGAGACTTTTGAGATTGAATGTGATGCAAGTGGAGTGGGTATTGGAGCAGTATTGACCCAAGGTAAGAAACCCATAGCCTACTTTAGCGAGAAGTTGAAAGGTGCTATACTGAATTACTCTTCCTATGATAAAGAACTTTATGCCCTAGTGAGATCTCTACAAACTTGGCAACACTACCTTCAACCTAGAGAGTTTGTGATCCACACTAACCATGAAAGCCTCAAGTACCTTAAAGGGCAAGGAAAGTTGAACAAAAGACATGCTAAATGGGTAGAGTTTATAGAGCAATTCCCTTACGTGATTAAGTACAAACAAGGAAAGGACAATATAGTTGCTGATGTCCTGTCTAGGATATACACGTTAGTGACTACATTATCCTCTCGATTCTTAGGATTCGAATCACTTAAGGACTTGTACCCCAACGACCATGATTTTTAGCACCATTTTCGAGGCATGTAAAGAGGCACCCTTTGGAAAATTCTACATGCATGAGGGATACCTTTTCAAAGAGCATAAATTGTGTGTTCCCCAATCGTCCCTACGAGAATCCTTGACTAGAGAATCCCATGGGGGAGGATTAATGGGTCATTTCGTAGTGTTCAAAACCCTTGAAACCCTTAAGGAACATTTCTATTGGCCACACATGCGCGTAGATGTCGAAAGATTGTGGTAGTTGCATCACTTCCAAACAAGCCAAATCCAAGTCCCAACCACATGGCCTTTACACGCCCTTACCCGTCCCTGATTCCCCTTGGATTGATATTTCCATGGACTTTGTTTTAGGACTTCCTAGGTCTCGAGGAGGGCGCGATAGCTTTTATGTTGTGGTATATAGGTTTTCAAAAATGGCACACTTCATTGCATGTAGGAAAGTTGCTGACTTGTTCTTTAAAGAAATCGTGAGATTGCATGGCATGCCACGTACCATAGTAAGTGATAGGGATACAAAATTTCTAAGTCATTTTTGCATGCTTTGTGGGCTAGATTTGGTACTCAATTGTTGTTTTCTACCACAGCTCACCCACAAACTGATGGACAAACTGAAGTAGTTAATCGTACTCTCTCTCAACTTTTGCGTGCCATTTTGCAAAAACATCTTAAACATTGGGAAGATTATTTACCGTATATTGGATTTGCATACAATAGGTGTGTCCATCATGGTACCTTGCATAGTCCATTTGAAATCGTGTATGGTTTTAACCCCTTGTCTCCACTTGATTTGATTCCCATTCCCGTACATGAATGTTCAAGTCTTGATGGTAAACAAAATGCGGAAAAGATAAAGAAATTGCATGAAAACGTTAAAACACAACTTGGGAAGAAAAACAAAGTATATGAAAAACGAGCCAACAAACATAGAAAATGTGTTGTGTTTGAATGATGAGGATCAAGGGTCCGAGAGGATCAAGGGTCCCATCCAGAGGTCAAGGGCCCTATGACAAGAAGGAGGGCAAGAGAACTTTGTCATCAAGTTGCCACCTTCTTGTACAAGCATGTTCAAGATGAACCTAAGATCCCTTGGGTTCATTTCATTGAACCTTCACCTTGATTGTACACGTGTGTGTGCTAACATGTGCGTGCATTCTTTATCTTGAAGTTTATCTTGTTTTCTTGTTATCTTTGTTTTATGTGTTTTCTTTGTAGGCAAATTAGGTACATGAAAGATTCAAATAAAATGGAGGCCCAAAAAGGAACATTTAGGCGTGTGCCACAAAAGAAGGGAACAAAAAGAATGTTGTCTTGGAAAGAATGTTGTCTCCACAAAGACAAATTCAAATATGTCCAAGATGGAATCTCTTGTTCAAATTGAGATCAAAATCATCTCCAAATACAATAAGGGGGCCGGCCACTTTTAAAGCAAAAGGATGATGATCAAATTGCATTTAAGTTCAAAGCTAGACTTGAATTCAAATTCAACCATGATTTGAATTCAAGTCTCAACCAATTGGAGACTTAAATTTCAAGAAGCTCTCAACCTTATCCTAGCCATCTACACGCCATTCTTGAAGCAAGGAGTGATAAGATCACAATTCAAAGTGGAATCCAAGTTTGAATTCAAATTCAAGTTCAATTTAAATTCAATCTCCAACCAACATTTGAATTCAACATCTCAGCCACTTGGAGACCTTCTCACACGCCAAATTCATCCCTTCCCACGCCAACTTAGAGATCAAAAGAGGAGAGATCGAAATTTAAAGATTGAATTCAAGTTTGAAATCAAGTTCAAATTCAATTTGAATTCAATCTTCAACCAACCTTGGAATTCAATTGCAACAACTTCATCTACATCAAAATCAAGTCTCAAATGCCAATTTCATCATCAAACATGATGAGCTACAGCCTAACCTTGTGGATACAAACACTGACGTTGACACCTCAATGCCCCACACAGGTCCCATGACAAGGAGTATGGCTAAGAAATTGTTACAATGTGTTGAATCATTTCTTTACAGGCATGAAGAGGATGAGCCAAGCAAAGATGATGTCCATTGGGTTTATATGATACAAGCTTTGATCTAGTTGTATCAAAAACATGTTGTACATATTTTTAGAGTTCTTTTCAATATTGTTGGTTTGTTAACTTTGTTTTAGGATAGTTTGTGTTGTATTCTTGCCTTGTCTTTTAGGTACACGTTTTTTAGCTTGAAGATGCAATTCAAACCTGAATTTTTATCCAAGCAAAGAGGTGACAAGCAAAGAGGTGACAAGCTCTCATGTCAAACACCAAGACTTGTCCTCCACGCCAATGATGACCAAGACAAGTTGCTCCAAGCTTCAAGCAATGTTCTTCACATTAATATAAGTGTACAAGCTGCTCACATCATGGACCAATTAGAAGGAGTCTTGCAAACCTTCAAACCAATCACAAATCAAGTTGAAAGTCAAGGATACAAGCTGCACAAAATTTGCTCCAATCAAATCCTTTGAAGGAAACCGTTGGTTTGAGACCTAAAAGGTTTGAAGATTCAAAGACAACTTGCAACCAATAAAAGCCCTTTCTCAAGCAAGCTGCTCAATGTTTAAACCAATCAAAACAATGGCTCAAGACAAGCAAAGAAGAAGAAGGAAGCAACCAGCTCCTTATCACCGAAAGTTGCTCCAAGTTGTTCCAAAAGAAAGCATGCTAATCATAGGCTTGTACTTTGTATTTTAGACTTTGTACCTTATGTATTTTAGTTGGTTATAAGTAGTTAGAAGCTGAATGTAAAGAACAACACTTATCAAATACAAAAACCAGAATTTCCTTCAAGGAGTTATCAACATTTCAAGTTGAGGTTTAAAGCCACCAAACGGTTTTCTTGCAAGTTCCAGCCTAGAACTTGTTTGCATTCACTTCATCATTTGGTTTACAGCATCTTAGGGTCTCATTGAGGTTTTAGATGTGTTGGAGTGCCAAAGAGGAAGAGGTTTGGCAAAGATTGAGCCAAGAACAAAGGTTAAAGCTTAAAGGGTGTCTTTGAGATGTTCTTTGACATAGCTTGGGTTCAAATCAATTTGGGATAGGAGACAACATCCTTGGCAAACGTTTTCAGCCCCCATTTGGCTCATCAAAACACGTCCAGATTCATTGAGGATAGCATTTTGCAAGACTTAAGATTTTAGCTAGAATTTATTTTAGTTTTGAATTCAAATAATTTTCAAGTTTCAAACATTGCTAGCTAGCTTTATTTTGAATTAGTTCTAGACATTTTAAGGCTCAAGCTCAGCCTATAAATAGAGCCTTAGGGGACGCATGAAACAAGAACTTTTGATGAATAAGAATTCTTGATATTTCTTTCACTTTGTGTGAGACTTTGTTTTCTTGGTTTTGCATTAAAAACCTAGGTTAAGATCTTTCAAAGTTGAGCATTTTGAAGGTGTTGCCATTGCTTAAAGGTGCCGTCCAGGAGGGCCTTATTGGTTTGCCTGATCAACGACCATCTTGAAGTGTTGGTCTTGCTCGTTTTAATCCATACGTTTTGTTCACTAAGGAAGCAACGGGAAGTCTTCTTCCTTGTGCCTAACCCTTTGTGAAGGACGTTTGGAAGGTGGAATTGTTGGAGCCCACGAGTTGCACGCATCAAATTGGTATCAGAGACCCAGGTTACTCTATTCCACCATCTATCATTTCCTTTTCATTTGAGTCTAGTCATTTCAATTTCAGTTGAGTCCTTCTTCTACCCCTCACTCTACACGCCATTGTTTTGCATTTCATTAAAAAAACATCATTTCCTTTGAGTCCTTGCATGTTGCTGCATTTTGCTTTTCATCATTCAAGTGTCATTTCTTTTATTTCCTCTCACATCACAATCTGATTTTGAGTCGTTCAAACTTGAACACATTAGGGTTCGTTGCATTTAGGTTACATTCAGCCTTCTTTTAAATATTCCCACCATCAGCCTATAAAGCTACCTCGGTTTCCAATCCTCTTGTTGCTACCGAAGCTTTTAGTTGGTGATGATTGTATGCATCTTATGATTCGCATTGTGATTGATTTCATGCTTTAAGACAAGTAGTCATTGTTTGCCTTCACAAACCATCTTCAACAACAAAACCCTAACTCTACCCCCACACACACCCACGGCCCAACCAACCCCACCCCAACCCAACCCTACCCTAAAAACTCACCAACCTGATTCCAAACAACCCTATTTACACCCCCAACAAAAAGCCCAACCCAATTTTACCAAACACAATCAGATTCTAAAGATCCCAAATCATTCAAATAAACCCTAACCCTAGAATTTGAATTTTATTCAAATTTTGTCCCAAACCAACCAATATCCACATTGACCACACCAATCATCAATTACCACCCCAAATAGTCCATTTACAACACCCGTTCAGTTCCCAAAACCCCATCCCGCAAATTCCCAAGACGTTCAAAAAAACCCTAACCCTAACCCATTCGTCCTTACCCCAATTTCCCTCACTTTCCAAGGTTATTTTTGTTGCAAGTCCAAGTTACAATTTGCATTTTAAGTACGTTGCACTATTCTGTCCAAGAACGCAAGTGCTAAGTGCAAAACGCGTGAAATTTCAATTCTGCCCTTAGTCAAAAAAAAAATAAAAAAGAGAGAATCTGAACCTTGCTCAATTGAAATAGCAAGGAAGAAAAAGAAAAACAAAAGAACAAGAGAAAAGAAAAAGGGCAAAACGTTTGTGCATTGCGTGGAAAATTTTTGGTACGATTTGCAAACCTTGGATACCATATTCCCTTTAACCCCACATTGCCGTCCCCTATATACCTTATTCTCCATCTCCTGATCCTCTTGAACCAATCACACATTTGGTTGCTCGATTGTTGCATGACTTGAACCATTTTGTGGATAGTAAGTGCATAGAATCAAAATTAACTAAAGATTGCCCACGGCAACCCTTAGTTTATCTTTGGTTCCGCCTTATACATCAACTTTGGTTGCTTATTTTCTTTGAATCTTAGTAGAAAGTTCAAGTTTGTGTTCATTTCAATTGATTCTACTTTGATACTAATTGGTGCAACTTGAACGCAAAGTGGAAGAAACAAGTGGAGAACATTGTGATTTGAAGAAGCCTTGGCAATATACTTCCTTATTGATCACTTTGAGCCTTCTTAACTTCAGGTTATCCAAGAACCAAAGTGGTAAGAGGGTGGAAAGAATCAAAAGCGGAGTGTTCATAGCTTATTTTTTTTACTAATCCCTTAACGTTTGCTTGTCTTTGTGTTAGTTTGCTTCTTTCTTTTTCCTTTTTCGTTCAATTCCTTAGGTACAATGGAGAGCAGCAATCATTCCGCATCTAGCAAGTCAAAAGAGGCCGAAACTGTTGACAACACGCAACAACAAATGGTAGAGATGCTTAAGAAACTCATGCATGACAATGAGGTAATTAAGCATCGCTTGGAAGACGTGGAGCAAAGCTACAAAACGAGTGATGGCCAAGGAACAAGCAGGGCCGTTCCCCTACCACAACCAAGGCGCCATCCCCCAGAAGAAGTTGAGGATGACAACCTTAGACCACCACGCACCGAAGCAAGAAGGTTTGTTCCTCCTACACAAGCAAGAAGGTACGCTCCAAGAAGGTACAATGATGATTACATTTCCTTTGAGCATGATGATTATGACTTTGATGACCACCATCCCCGTGGTTACCAAAGACGCCAAAATCCCCTTTTCCCGCAAGATGACGATTTTCTCAAAACCAAAATAAATATTCCCACATTTTATGGTAAAAGTAATGCGGAAGAATATTTAGAATGGGAAACCAAAGTGGATTTAATCTTTTCTTGTACCAATTATAGTGAATTACAAAAAGTGAGGTACGCTTCTATTGAGTTTTCTGGTTATGCACTTAATTGGTGGACAAATTTGTGTCGAAATAGAACTAAGACAAGACAACCTCCAATTGCCACTTGGAAAGAAATGAAGTTTGAAATGCGACGTTTTATTCCAAACAATTATGAGAGTTCTATTTTCACGAGTTAGCATAATTTATGACAAGGTTCCAAAAGTGTAGACGAGTATTATAAAGAGTTTGAAATTTTGTTGGAAAGGTTTAACTTGCAGGAACCTGAAGAAGCCACCAAGGCTCGATTCTTACATGGTTTAAACAGGGAGATTGCGCAAAGGGTTGACCTTCAACCTTATCTCGGCCTCACAACCATGGTCCATATGGCTTTAAAGATTGAAACACAATTAAAGGTACGTAATTCCTCCAATTTCAATTCCAATTATCGTACTAATCAGTCTTCGTCAAGGTTTTCCAACAAGCCTTCAGGAACGGGAAGTTCACGGCCTACAGGAGGCCAATCACGTGACCAAGGTGCGTCACAACGAATGGACAATCATGTGCAATCCACACAAAGGAGAGATGACCGCAACCAACAAAAGGCTCCTACCGGAAATCCTTCTGATCCCTCAAACAGGTTTAGAGACATTAAATGTTATAAGTGTCAAGGACGTGGTCACATAGGAAAAGAGTGTCCTAATGCAAAACGAATCATGTTAATTGAGGAGACAAACGAATATGTGTCTGAGTCCGAGCATGAAAACGAGTCTGAGCATGATAATGAAATTGAACCTGAAGAGGATCTAGGCACATTAGATGATTTTGACACTAAGGAGTTTCTTGTTGTATGTAGAGCTTTAAATGCATATCCGAAATTAGATGATCACGAACAACATAGAGAAAACATCTTCCATATTCATTGCATGATAAATGGAAAAGTGTGCACCATGATCATTGATTCCGGTTCTTGTGCGAATGTGGCTAGCATCGAATTAGTATGAAAACTGAATTTGCCTATGACTAATCATCCGCATCCTCACAAACTTGCATGGCTAAATGATTGCGGTGAGGTTAGCGTAAGTAAACAAGTTTTAATTTCTCTTAGCATTGGTAGTTACAAAGCTGATGTTTTATGCGACGTTGCACCAATGCATGCTAGTCATATCTTACTTGGTAGGCCATGGCAATTTGATCGACATGTGACATATGATGGTTATTTGAATCGTTATTCTTTCAAATTGAATGGCAAATTGTACAAACTGCATGCACTTCCACCACACAAAGTCCACGAGGATCACCAACGCATGTCCAAGTCTAGAGCCGATCCTAAGGAAAAAGAAGCCGAGAGAAAATTCGTGGAGTGTATGAAAAGTGAGAACAAAAAACACGAGAGCAAGGGAAAAGAGGTAGTGCCCCTAAGTGTCAACGAGTCCAAAAAGAAGTGTGGGTATTTTGCAAAGAAAAGAGAGGTCACACGCGCACTTTATAACAACCAAACTATCCTCATCATCATCCCAAAGTCGTGTCACCTTGCCCTTGAAGAACTCCCACCAAACTTACCTACCTCAGTTGCGTCCCTTATCCAAGAATATGAAGTTCTATTTCCCTCCGAACCACCATCCGGATTACCACCCATTAGAGGAATAGAACACCAAATCGACTTTGTCCCAGGAGCCGTGTTACCCAATCGCCCAGCCTATCGAGCCAACCCCGAAGAAACCAAAGAAATCCAAAGGCAAGTAGAGGAGCTCCTAGCGAGTGGACAAGTCCGAGAGAGCCTAAGCCCATCTCCCGTCCCAGTCATTTTAGTACCCAAAAAGGATGGAACATGGAGAATGTGTACCGATTGCCGAGCCATAAACAAAATCACCGTCAAGTATAGGTATCCCATACTAGGCTAGACGATATGTTGGACATGTTGCACGGATCCAAATTCTTCACCAAAATCGACCTTAAGCAAGGGTACTTCCAGGTACGCATTAGAGAAGGGGACGAATGGAAGACTGCATTCAAAACCAAGTTTGGGTGATGAGCCCACGATGGGGTCAACGCAACATATTTTCATGTATCATTTATTGTCACGTGTTAGTTCTGTAAGACATGGCATATCACTGTTAACTCCGCACACACTAGTGCTACTTCTTATGTCTTATAGTCTTAACTAACCCTTAGGACATGTCATATATGTTGTGTATCTTGTGTTTGTTACTTGGTGTCTTTGAAGATAGGTCAAAGAGAGCTTTACATTGAAGAAGCATGTTGTACATATCTTTAGTTGTTCTTTTTAATATTGTTGGTTGGTTAACCTTGTTTTAGGATAGTTTGTGTTGTATTATTGCCTTGTCTTTCAGGAACACGTACATAGCTTGAAAATGCAATTAGAATCTGAATTTTGTCCAAGCAAAGAGGTGTTGTGCAAGGAGCTTACAAGCAAGGTGGTGACAAGCACTCATGTCAATTTCAAGCAATGTTCTTCACGTTAAATGGGTGTACAAGCTGCTCACATCATGAACCAATTAGAAGGACTCTTGCAAATCTTCAAACCAATCACAAATCAAGTTGAAGTCAAGAATGCAAGCTGCACAACAATTGCTCCAATCAAATTCCTTGAAGAAATCGTTGGTTTAAGGCCTAGAAGGTTTGAAAATTCAAAGACCAACTTGCAACCAATCAAAAGGGAGTTCAAACCAAGCTGCTCAATGTGTTAACCAATCAAAATTGTGGCTGAAAGCTAGCATGGAAGAAACGGTGAATCAAAGCTTAATCCTTTGAAAATTCAAAGCCACACTTTCAACCAATCAAGGCCAAAATCAAAGGAAGCTGCTCTATGTGTTATCCAATCAAATTGATCAAAGAAAGAAGGCTGAATCTAGCAAGGATTACACGGCAAGCAACCAGATTTCTTGGAACCAAAAGTTGCTCAAACAAGTTCCAAGCAAGCATGTCATTTTTAGTCTAGTGCTTTGTACTTTAAACCTTGTACCTATGTAATTTTCGTTTTGTATAAATAGCATAGGAATCAGATTGTAAACACAACACAATTTTCAAATACATTTCAATCAAAACTTCCTTTAAGGAATTCTCAACTTATTCTAGTTGAAGTTTAAGACCACTAACGGTTTTCTTTCAAGTTCATAGCCTAGAACTTGTTAGTATTCACTTCATTTTTGGTGTACAGCATCTTAGGGTCTCAATGAGGTTTTAGATGTGTTGGAGTGCCAAAGAGGAAGAGGTGTTGGCATAAATTGAGCCAAGAACAACGGTTACAGTTCAAGGGGTGTCATTATGATGTTCTTTGCCATAGCTGTGGTTCAAATCAGTTTGGAGTAGGAGACAAAGTCCTTGGCAACGTTTTCTAGCCTTCGTTTGGCTCATCATTTGGGCTCTATGAGTTGTTAGTGATACTTAAATTTCAAGACACAAGATAAAGATCCCAGCCATTTTGAAGCCATCCACACGCCAACCTTGAAGCAAGAATGAGGATGATCACAACTCAAATCTGAATCCAAATTTGAATTCAAATTCAAACTCGATTTGGATTCAATCTTCAACCAACCTTTGAATTCAATTCCAACCACTTTATCATTACCAAATCAGGTCTCCAACACCTTCAATATTCACCAAAAAGAGCTGGAAGAAGTGGAGAGGATAATCAACAACCAATTCAAAGTGAACTCAAATTCAAACTCAACTTGAATTCAAACTTCATCCAACTTTTGAATTCAACTTCAACCACATCTTCCTCATCAAATCAGCTCTCCAAGGCCTCATTTTTTGCTCCATACATGGCTGGATCAAGGAAGCATGCCCACCGAATTTTAGCAAGACATTTTCTAGTTTTTTTGAATTCAAACAATTATCAAATTTCATGTTCAATTCAAATGTTTTCTAGATACTTTTTAGAGATAACATCTGGTTATCTTTAGGGTCTTTAGACATCTATAAATAGGCCTCTTTGGCCGAGTAGGAAGGACAAATTTGATGAAATAAAATTAATGAATATTTTCTCCTATTCTTGTGAGACTTTGTTTTCTTGGTTTTACATTAAAAACCTAGGTTAATATCCTTCAACGTTGAGCATTTTGAAGGCGTCGCCATTGCTCTAAGGTGCTGTCCAGGAGGGCCATTGTGGTTTGCATGAACAACGACCATCTTGAAGTTTTGGTTCTTGCTCGTTGAACCAATCGTTTGTTTCACTAAGGAAGCAAGGGGGAGTCTTCTTCCTTGTGCCTAACCCATAGTGAAGGACGTTTGGTGGTGGAAAAGTTAGGAGTCCACGTCTTGCACGCATCAAATTGGTATCAGATACAGGTTACTCTTTTCCACTATCTCCTATCGTTTTCTTTTTGTTTGACTCCATTCTTTTCAAATTCAGTTTGAGTCCTTTATTCTACCCCATTCTTCACATCACTTGTGTCTCTCATGTATAAAAAAACGTCCAAGTGTCTTGCTTTAAAGTTTTTGCATTTTGCTGGAACTTGTTATTCATCATTCAGGTGTCATTGGAATTATTCATCATTCAAGTGTCATTTCTTTTTATATTTGGCCTTACACATCTGAACTTGTGTCATTCAAACTTGAACAAGTTAGGGTTTATTGCATTTAGCATACATTCAGCTTTCTTTTTAAAACTACAAACATCAGCCTATAAAGCCACATCGGTCTCAAATCATCTTGTTGCTACCGAAGCTTTTAGTTGATGATGATTGTATGCATCTTTTGATTCAATTGTGATTGATTTCATGCTTCAATCTTGCTGATCATACGTGTGAAAGCCATTCCTAAAACAAACACAAAAGCTGTAAACCGCCCACTCAAAACCCTAATTTTTTTAAAAAACCCTAATCTCCGTTTACCCACTAAACCCTAACCGAGGTTCATCCACATTCAGATTCACCTTGCATAATATTGCATATTTGAAATTACCTTGGATGAAATTGAAAGCTCCTTGCACAGTTTTTTTGTCAAAAACAACGGTTTGGACAAAAGAAAAGAAGTTACGTTTTCTTGACCCTAAACAAAAAAAAAGAGTTGAAAAGAGCTAAAAATCCCTCGTACAATCTGCATCAAATAAAAGCAAAAAAAGTGAGAAAAATAGAATAGAAAAGGGGGGAAGAAACGACCATCTTGAAGTTGTGGTTTGCCTGAACAACGACCATCTTGAAGTTTTGGTTCTTGCTCGTTGAACCAATCATTTGTTTCACTAAGGAAGCAAGGGGAAGTCTTCTTCCTTGTACCTAACCTATAGTGAAGGACGTTTGGTGGTGGAAAAGTTAGGAGCCCACGTCTTGCATCATCAAGAAGTGTTCATCATGGTACGTTACATAGTCCATTTGAGATTGTGCATGGTTTTAATCCCTTGTCATCCATTGATTTGATTCCCATTCCCTTACATGAACGTTCTAGTCTTGATGGTAAACAAAAAGCTGAAACGGTTAAGAGGTTGCATGAAAAAGTTAAAAAAACAACTTGAGGAAAAGAATAAAGCTTGTGCTCGGAGAGAAAATAGGCGTCGCAAACAGATTTGTTTTGAGCCTGGTGATTTAGTATGGTTGCATTTGAGGAAAGAGAGATTTCCTAAGGAAAAGAAGTCTAAACTCATGCCACGAGGGGATGGCCCATTCCAAGTCCTTCAGCGTATTGGTGAAAATGCTTATGTTCTTGATCTTCCCGAAAGTATGATGCTATTTCCTCCACTTTTAATGTCGCTGACTTGACCCCTTACAATAATAATCCACTTGATTCGAGGATGAATCGTTTTGAGGAAGGGGGATTGATGCAAACCAAGGATCCGATCAAGAGGCCTTGTCGCCTCAAAGCCCGTTAACAAGAAACAAGGCCTGACAACTTGAGTTTGAAGTTGGAAAATTCTTGTTTAAGCATATGCAAGACGAAACTGAAGTTCATTAGGTTCATTTCATTGAACCAGCTAAATAAAACGCTTTTCTTACTTTGGGTTTCATACATTTTTGTTTGTTATCCTTTCTTTTATTTGTTTGATGCTTGTTATGTCTTTGTTTGCTTTGTAGGGGCTGTTGGAGTTGCCAAACATGTGTGGAAGTGTTAAACCAAGAATGCTGAAAATTTCTTGAACTTTGTGGGCGCGTAACTCAGTTATGAAAACTTCAAATTGGATCATTCAAAAGCCAAAAGTCATGTTCAGGACGTGAACTAAATTTCACCATAGATTCTTCTTCAAATTCGACTTGTATTCGCGGGAAAAAGGCCAGTCAACTGAGGGCACCATTTCTATCCAAAATCTAGCCACCTGAAAATTGCTTGAGAAAGGCACTTCTAAAGCTCAGAACGTCAACTAAGTTTCTCGAGAACCTGAAAATTGCTTGAGTTTTAATGACCCAATTAAAACTTAGTTGACGTTCATTCAAAAGCCAACAGTCAAAGCTCAGAACGTCAACTAAGTTTCTCGAGAAAGGCACTTCTTCAAATTCGACTTGCATCAGCGGGAAATAACCAGTCAACCGAGGGCGCCATTTCTGCCTAAAATCCAGCCTTTTGTGTAGCTTTTGGAATTTGAATTCTTTAATCTTCCCTTAAAGTTTCAAACGTGTTAGTCAGGTCATGCGACCAGAATTTGATGTGTTTTTATTGCACCCTTTGACTTGGATAGGTGTTAGAATGAGGTTTTGTCTTATTTAAGCTTATAAAACCAATTGGACAAATTTCAGCTTTCACCTTGGAATGGAAAAAATGTTTTCTTGCTTTTGAAGCAGCCTTTATTTTCTTGGTTTTTGCACTAAAAATCAAGGTTAAGATCTATCAAAGATTGAGCCATTTGGGGGTGATTGCCATTGCTAAAAGAATACCGTCTAGGAGTGTTGAATCAACTTGCTTAAGCAACGACTATTCCAACACAAAAGAGAGCTCATTGAAACCGATTTTGACACAAGTGATGCGTGCAACTCGTGGGCTCCACAATTCCACCTTCCAAACGTCCTTCACAAAAGGTTAGGCACAACGAAGAAGACTTCCCTTTCCTTAGTGATAAAAACGTGTTGATCAAACAAGCAAGACCAACACTTCAAGATGGTCGTTGATCAGGCCAACCAACATGGCCCTCCTAGACGGCACCTTTTAGCAATGGCAACACCTTCAAAATGCTCAACTTTGAAGGATCTTAACTTAGGTTTTTAATGCAAAACCAAGAAAACAAAGTTTCACAAAAGTGAAGGAAATATCAAGAATTGTTATTCATCAAAAGTTGTGTGAGACTTTGTTTTCTTGGTTTTGCATTAAAAACCAAAGTTAAGATCCTTCAAAGTTGAGCATTTTGAAGGTGTTGCCATTGCTAAAAGGTGTCGTCCAGGAGGGCCATGTTGGTTTGCCTGATCAACGACCATCTTGAAGTGTTGGTCTTGCTCGTTTGATCCACACGTTTTTATCACTAAGGAAGAAAGGGGAAGTCTTCTTCCTTGTTCCTAACCCTTTGTGAAGGACGTTTGGAAGGTGGAATTGTGGAGCACACGAGTTGCACGCATCAAATTGGTATCAGAGCGCAGGTTACTCGATTCCACCGTATTCTATCCTTTTCTTTTCGTTTGAGTCTGTTCATGTCAAGTTCAGTTGTGTCCTTCTTCTACCCCAAATTCTACACGTCATTTGCATTTCATTCAAAAAAACAAAACATCCTAGGGTTTCTAAGTGTTTGTCTTTTGGTGCATCTTGTCATTCGTCATTCAAGTGTCATTCTTTTCTTTTCAATCTTGTTGTCACATTTGTTTTGAATCATTCCAACTTGAACAAATTAGGGTTTGTTGCATCTAGGTCTCATTCAGCCTTCTTTTAAAAAAAAACTTAACAACCATCAGCTTATAAAGCTACCTCAGTTTCAAATCATCTTATTGCTACCGAAGCTTTTAGTTGGTGATGATTGTATGCCTCTTATGATTCATATTGTGATTGATTTCATGCTCCAATCATGCTGATCATACGTGTGAAAACCACTTCCACAACAAACACAAAAGCTGAAAAACCGCCACTCAAAACCCTAATTCTTCGAAAACCCTAATCTCGGTTACCCACAAAACCCTAACTGAGATTTATCCTCGTTCACATTCCCGTGCACAATATTGCATATTTGAGATTAACCTTGGCTGAAATCGAAAGTTCCTTGCCAGGGTTTGTCAAGAACAACGTTTGAACAAAAGAAGAGAAGTTACGTTTTCTTGCCTTGAACAAAAAAAAGGGAGAATCTGAAACTTGCGTGAGTTGAAAACAGAAAGAAGAGAAAGAAAGATAAAAAAGGTGAAAAGAAAAAGGGAGAAAGCATTTGTGCATTATTTGAAATCTTTGGTACATTTGGCAACCTTGGATGAATAACAATTCTTGATAATTTCTTCACTTCTTGTGAGACTTTGTTTTCTTGGTTTTGCATTAAAAACCTAAATTAAGATCCTGCAAAGTTGAGCAATTTGAAGGTGTTGCCATTGCTAAAAGGTGCCGTCCAGGAGGGCCATATTGGTTTGTCTGATCAACGACCATCTTGAAGTGTTGGTCTTGCTCATTTGATCCACACGTTTTTATCACTAAGGAAGCAAGGTGAAGTCTTCTTCCTTGTGCTTAACCCTTTGTGAAGGACGTTTGGAAGGTGGAATTGTTGGAGCCCACAACTTGCACGCATCAACAAGGGAAGCAAGGGGGAGTCCAACTCCTTCGTCCCTAAACCGTTGTGAAGGAGGAGGATTGAGGTGAAAAGTAGATCACGCACCGTGCATGCATCAATTGGGAAGATTGTTTACCTTACATTGAGTTTGCATATAATAGGAGTGTTCATCATGGCACATTGCATAGCCCTTTCGAGATTGTGAATGGTTTTGACCCTTTATCTCCTCTTGATTTGATTCCTATTCCTATGCATGACCGTTCAGTTTAGATGGTAAACACAAAGCTGAGATGATAAAGAAATTGCATGAAAAAGTAAAAAACCCAACTTGAGGAAAAGAATAAAGCATATGTAAGACGAGCCAATAAACATAGGAAACATATTTTCTTTAAACCTGGTGATTTGGTTTTGTTGCATTTGCATAAAGAAAGATTTCCTCAAGAAAGGAAGTCTAAATTGTTGCCTATATTCTAGATCTTCCTCAAAGGTATGGTTCAGTTTCCTCCACATTTAATGTTTCTAACCTATCCCCTTTCAATGATGATCTCTTTGATTCGAGGACGAATCCTTTTGAGGAGGGAGGATCGACGTGGATCAAGGAGAGGTCATTGGCCCTATAACAAGAAGCAAGGCCACACAACTTGGTTTAGATGTTGGGAGCTTCTGTTTAGGCATGTGCAAGATGAACCGAATGATCATTGAGTTAATCTCATTGAGCACACATAACATTTGCTATACTCTGCGCATGTGTGTTTGTGTCTTATGTTTTTCTAGTTATTTTATCTCATCTACCAGTGATTCTGTTGGACCGTACACCTGCAATAAACACCACTAGAGGGGGGTGAATAGTGGCTAGCGGAAATTACACTACTACCCTTGATTAAAAACCCCTTTGAAAACAGAATCTGAGACTACCTCAGATTCAGAACCCGTTTTGAAAAATTCAACAGTATGTGTACACAACTCCAAAAATTATGAAACTTTCCAGAACGTAACTTCAAAGTGTTTACAAGACTCTGTCCAAAAATCAGACAAAAATAAGATCGTTTGACCCTTCAAACAAATAAAAAGATTAAGATGGTCAATCAAGACAGAATTGGACAGAATGTTGTTGATTTTGAAAAACGTGTTTCTCTTTGAATACTCAACCAAAAAGTTTGATTTTTATATCAAAACACTCCTTAGGATGTGTAGTTGATGTTTTCAAAAGACCCTAACCTTAAACAATTCTTGATTAATACATAACTTAAGTTTTCTCAAAACTTGTCAGATTGCAGCCAGAGTAGAGCAGTTATCTTACAAAGACTAAAAGACTAACTTTCCCTTGCTCAAATCAAGTGATTCTTGTTGCAAATGAAAGCTAACAGTCTGAAGTATAAATCCACCAAAAATCACGAATTTTGAAAGTGTTTAGATATTTTGTCAAATTGTGAGAAATGTGAAAATTGCAGTAAAAACGGGCAGAAAACAGAAAGGTAGAAACAAGACAAGAACACCGAGGATTTATCCTGATTCGGTCAATGTGACCTACTCCAGTCCCAAGGAACACCTTTCCTTGGATTTCACTATGAAATGAATCACCTTACAACAAGAACCAAGCTTGATCCTTGGGTGATACACCAACCCTATTCAAGACTTGGATGAACACCTTATATACAACACTTAGTTGCAACACCTCTACCACCTATTGATGTAGCCTTATAGAATTGGCTAATCAATATTACAAATGAAGCTCAAGAGGCTTGTAGCTCAACAAATACAAAAAGAACACCTTTGCTACAAAGAATGAAACAAGAACAACAACAAGAAGATGATAGCTAGACAATTCAACAAATGCTTTCAAGTGAGCTTCAAATGTGTTTCATCTTCTTCACCATAGCCTCCTTTTTATAGTGTGAATTGAGCCTTGGAGATAAGAATTCACATGTGTCACCATCTTCATCATCAAGTCCAAGTGTCTTCACATAATTAGTTGGCCTTGAACACTTTGCAAAATAAGAAAACATAATTGGTCCACCTTGAGCACACCTTGTTGGCCGATTTTTACACCTTGGAATTGTCTTGATTTATCCTTAGAAAAATAGAGATAATTCCACCAATAAACCCTCAACTTCTTGGCATAAACATAGGACATGTGAGGCTGACTTTTCTTGGATAAAAACAACTCAAATTCAGCTCCAACAAAATAATGTAGCCGTTAGGTTCAAAGCTGAAATTTCCAAGTAATAATCTTGATTATTCTTTGCAAAATGAAGATAATAAGAGAGGATAATACCACCAAAATACCCTCAACTCCAAGCGCAAGAATAGGGCATGTGAAGGCTCCATTTTGACTTCAAAAATTCTGCTGAAAATACCTTGTAGCCATTGGCTACATTTGAATTTTTCCAAGTTGGCAAATTTTGCCAACTTGCTCCTTTTTGGTTGGCCCACTTGTCACCAAGCCATAAAATAAATAATACATCATACTCATCTGGATACACACGTTTTCGGACATATATATATGTATATCAACTAAAAATTTTTTGAGAAGAAATCATCAAATAATAATTGATAAGATTATGCCAATATATAACATCAAAATTCCAACTATTTCTTCTTGTAATGATCATTTCCACACTTTAACACCTTTGATATCTCTGAATAATGATGATAAATATGCTCCCATAACATATATAAGAGGGTCTTCAAGAAAGAAATAGAATGTGACATCACAACTCGTCACATATCCCGCTATAGTTAATAGTATCATCATTTGAGAAAAAAGATAAAAGAATCACCATATAATCTTCAAGATAATAATAACTCAACTCCAGAATGAATATAATAATATTCTCAAGAGATTCTTTGCGTGAAAATACCAAAAATACCCTCAAAGGTGAAATGACTAAAATGCCCCTTGTGAGAGAAAACTCCAGAAATGACCCCGATGGTCAGAAATAATCATGATATCACCTTTGTCATGATAAATAGTATAAGAATATATCCGTGAAACATTTTCACCATAACATGTTCCTACAAAACTCAAAATTCAATTTTGCCCTTTTTGGTAAGTTGTAGAAACTTCCAAGGCATGTTAGTCACAATACAATTATGAACATTAAAAACACATAATAATTACATAATGAACATGTATAAATCATATACAAATGAAAACAACCACCTTATCACATTTTAGAAAAAATATTTCTAAAAACCCTAGACATCGATCGATCGAAGTGCCTAAGCTTCAGAGATCGATGTCTCACAGAAAGGTTCAGGTTTTATCTCTGACCTACATCGATCGATCGAAGTGAGGGTTTGATGTACATCGATCGATCATGTGTCTCAGGTTTAGAGATCGATGTCTCACAGTAAGGTTCATAACTTTCTTTGCCTTACATAGATCGATCGATGTGCAACAACCTGAGAGATCGATGTCAACTTTTACAAATTTTAACACCATGTGTGACATTTTTATTCATTCACCACTTAAAATCATGACTTCGAAAATTATCCAAACATATTTCTCAACATTCTCCCCCTTTTGGATGATTTTAAAAATAACTTAACATGATTTTAATGTCACAACTTTACCAATTGTTTTTAAACTTTTAAATAGTATGCTCCCCCTCAACTTATACTCTCTCCCTTAACCTATGCTTCACTATTTATACCAATTAAAACTTAGCATATGACTTACCAACTAGAATCATAGACTTACCAACTAAAATCATGTTCTTATTTTATCTCCTCCTTTATTTTGCAAATCATGCAAAAGATAGAACTATGCAACGGTATCGTAAGTTATCATACCTAACCTGGCTCGTAAGTTTTCAAGATGGGCTTGATTAAGGGGTTTGGTGAAGATGTCAGCGATTTGGTGATCAGTTCTTACATGGTTTATAACTATATCCTCATTTTGAACATGATCTCGAAGGAAGTGGTATCTTACCTCAATGTGTTTGGCCTTAGAATAAAGTACCGGATTCCGTGATAAATTGATCGCACTTGTGCTATCGCAGAAAATTAAAATCTTATTCATTTTAATGCCAAAATCACTAAGTTGTTGTTTAAGGCAAAGTATTTGGGTAGTGCACAAACTCAAGGCTATATACTCGGCTTCGGTGGTAGAGAGAGCTACACTAGCTTGCTTCTTAGAAACCCAAGAGATCAAGTTGGTTCTTATGAATTGATAAGTTCCACTCGTGGATTTTCTATCTAACTTGCAACCACCATAATCAACATCACTATAAGCATACAGTTCCTACTTAGCATTTTTATCATACCAAAGTCCTAAGTGAGGTGTGTACTTAAGATATCTAAAGATCTTTTTCACCGCATTGTAATGAGATACCTTAGGACAAGATTGAAACCTAGCACACATACATACACTAAACATGATTTCAGGTCTTCATGCAGTTAAGTATAACAGTGAGCCAATCATAGACCTATATAGTGTGTCACCAAAAGGTTTACCATTTTCATCCTTATCTAGTTTGGTGCTAACACTCATGGGTGCATGTGTCGGTTTCAACTCTTCAAAGCCAAACTTCTTAATCATATTGTTGACATACTTAAGTTGGCTAATGTGAATTCCTTGAGGGGTTTGTTTGATTTGGAGTCCTAAGAAATAATTCAACTCTCCTACCATTGACATTTCAATTTCTGACTTCATACACTCTTTGAAGTCTTTTACTAAGGTATGGTTGGTTGAACCAAAAATTATATCATCTACGTATATTTGAACTATTAATAAATCATTATCTTTTCTTCTTAGGAATAATGTATTGTCTACGGTTCCTCTTTGATAATTATTTGCAAAAAGAAAGTTTGCAAATCAATCATACCAAGCTCTTGGAACTTATTTCAAATCATATAGAGCTTTCTTAAGCTTGTAAACATGGTTAGGATTCTTTGGATCTTCGAATCCAGGGGGTTGCTTGACAAACACCTCTTCTTGGATGTATCCATTCAAGAAAGCACTCTTGACATCCATTTGGAATAGTTTAATATTACTTAGACTTGCAATTGCAAGTAACGGTCTAATTGCTTCTAGTCGTGCAATGGGTGCAGAGGTTTCCTCATAATCTATTCCTTCTTGTTGATTATAACCTTGTGCGACTAGCCTAGCCTTAGTTCTTGTAATATTCCCTTGTTCATCCATTTTATTCCTAAAGACCCATTTAGTTCCTATTATAGACTTGTCTTCAGGTTTAGGTATTAAGTCCCATGCGTTGTTCCTTGTAAATTGATTTAATTCCTCATTCATGGCATCTATCTGTAGGATCTGCAAGGCACCACTAGAAGGGGGGGGGGGTTGAATAGATGGTGCGGAAAGTGTGGTTTTTAAAATTTCTTTAAACTTGAACAATTCAAGTTCTGAAAACAGATTCTGTTTTCAGGACTAGTTTTAAAACGTTTTTAAAACTAGGTTAGAGGTCTCCAAAAATTATGAAATTTTGAGAGAACTTAGCCTCAGATGTTATGAGGGTCCCCTAAAAATTTCAAATTAAAATCCAACATTTAACCCCTTCAAAAACCGTTGGTACTCAGATTGTGCAAATCTGCCAGAAACGGTAGATGGTTTTGAAAAATTAATTCCTATTTGTGTGAACGTCCAAATGATCTGAAAATTTAACCAATAACTCCTTATATACTATATTTAAATGGGTTGAAACAGTTTTGGAAAATTCTTTTGGAAAGTAGGTCAACTACAATCAAAGTCTCAACCTTTGCAAGTCTGAAAATCAGACTGCACTAGTCTCAGAACTTTGGACGTTTGGTTGACTTATACTTATCCAAAAGGGTTGAAACTTATGCCAAATTAACCCTAGAACGTGTAAGTATGTTTATGGAAATTTTCGTAATTTTTGAAAATCGTTTACTATTTTTACGGATGCGAACAAGAAGGATAAACAGTGCAGTAACTGAAAAGTAAATGCAGAAAGTAAATGGCACCAAGATTTTTATGCTGGTTCGGTTATAAACAACCTACTCCAGTCTTCAAGGAACACCTTCCTTGGTTCACACTAATCACACACACACAACACACCTTACCACAGGGTTGATAGAGTTACACCTAACTCCAACCCTTTACAAACCTTGTATTGTAAGTACAATTCGCACGAACACCACCACCTTGCAAGAATGAAGATTGATCACACCTTGATCAATCTTTTACAAAGATATATGAATGGTGGTTTATCTCAAGCCTATTCAAGACTGAAAGATATGAAAACAATAGGCTTTTACAAGAAGAGAGAAAGAAAGAAGATGTAGGAGAAGAAGAGCTAGTTTCTTTTTGATCTCTTTGAATTGCAATGCTTGTTACTTGTTTTGTTTGCTCTCTTCTTTCCTTATAATGGTGCAGGCCGTCCCCCTTGGTGTGTCTCCCTCTCTTGAAAATTATCTTTTAAGTCCTTGAGAGAGTGTAAGACATCATTGTGACAAGGCCTTGCTTACTTGGCATCTTCTTATTGGATGATCATTTAGTCTTCGCTTACTTGGCACCTTCTCATTGGATGAATGTTGTCATCATTGATGACTTGGAAAAATCTGAGAATTTCACTTAAACATGTGCCAAAAATCATCACAAAATAACTTCCATAAGTCATAAGATATTCACATAAATTGCAAGGCAAAAAATCCTTTCCAAACTTAATGAAAATTTCGGCCATCTAGCAATCTTGCCATGCTGAATTTTCAGCATGTGCATCATTCCTTTTCTTTCAAAATAATGCCAAATATTCTTTGATTTTTCATTATAAAAATGAATCAACAATTTATGGTAAGTATTGCTATCAAATAAGAAATGAACTTGGACACATTTTGTACCAATAATTCAGCCACCAAAGTTGTACACATGCTGAAAAATTTTTCAGCATGTGTGATATATAAAATATCACCATTTATTAATTTAAATAATATTCAAATCATTTCCATTTTTTCTTCCAATCAATCACATAATAAAAGATGACAAAATATGTCACATTGAAGAGCAAAAATCGGCCAGCAACATTTTAGCATGCTGAAATTTTCAGCATGTGATATAAGAGAGATATATTTTGAATTCTTACCATTTGTAGCTTCTCTCTTCAATTCACCAACATTGTAAGATTGATCCTTGACCAATCAATATGCCAACAAGGCTCCACATATGCTCCAAATCAGCTGTAGGTGGCGTTGGAATGTGTATGTGCATGTGCTGAAATTTATTTTTGCTAACTTTGTAAAATAATGCACATTTAATAATATACACATGTTATATTCCAATCAGCCCTTAATTTAATTTTCTAGAACACTTTAAGATGTATATCATATGTAAAAAGTGTCTAGATACGTGTCACATGATGTACCAAAAACGTTCCATGTGTTGTGTGCGTAGAAAACCGAATTTATCGATTACCCGATTTTTCTCTAATTTAAATTCCAACTTTTGCACATGTTATATATATTATGTTATACATAATATATATAATATATACTTTAAATCTCAGCACTTGGCTGGTCCAAAGTGGTACCATTAACATGTGACAAAATTAAACTTGGAATCTTCACATTTTGGCCTTAATGTGGGATGATTTGTGTGTGTCAACATGGAAAGTATTTTTGGCTGAATATTACATGTAGTGCATGAAATTTTCATCACTTTTTGAAGTATAGGGGCTGGCCATTTATTTATGTCAAGTACATGACACGTTGGCGAAATTTCGGTATTCGCCCGATACGACAAATTTCGGTTTAGAACCTTTTATCGTGTCGTATTTAATTTGTCATCACCATATCTTATACCATATGATATAAGACCTGAATATACTCATAAATATGAGTTAAGTATAGTGGTGTGACGTTAACGTACGTACGTAAAATATATAATGTGTCGGTAGTACGTTGGAATACATGTGTATGTGCCTTTTAAAAAAAATCTGAAAATGGGTGTAAAATATGTATATAGCCGTGTGTATTAAAGATGGGGAGGAGGAGAAAACTTTCCTTCCTTAGCTTTGTTGCCTTTGTGCCTCTTCCAAATATGACTTCCTTTAATGAACTACTTAGTTTATTAAACTAAGTACTTCACTTAATGAACTAGTTTAGTTCATTAATTGTGGGACCTGAAAATAGTATAAACACAACAAATGTTTGCCATATGATGTAAGATTTAACGCTTCATGGCTCGTTAGTACATCAACATAATATATAAGCTAAATAAGGCAAGTAATGGCAAGATATCATGCATACATGTACACGTTTATATATATGCTTGTATACGTTTATATATATATGCATTCAAGTTACTTATTTTGAAATCACTCAAACCCCCTTATCTCTACAATCTCCCCCTTTTGATGATTTTCAAAATAACTTGTGTACATGATTTAAATGCTATCTCTCCCCCTTGAACCATGCACAAATTTGAAGTTTGAATTTCGAATTTCAAATCCGGCTCCCCCTTGATTTGTGCAATTAATATCAATCAGTGTCTCTCTCCCCCTTAAATCATGCTTTTCCTCCCCCTTTATTTTGGAAAGTAAATCAAAAGATTCCTGTCAAAAAGGAAGGAAAATCAAGTCACGTCAAATCAAATCATATCTACGGGAATCATGCCTAATTTAGAACGAAGAGATTCATACGTGGCTTGATTTAAGGCTTTTGTAAAGGTATCCGCTACTTGTGCTTCTGTGCGTACGTGATCTATGACAATATCACCATTGTTTACGTGATCACGAAGAAAGTGATAGCGTACTTCTATATGCTTAGCCTTAGAATGTAACACGGGATTCTTAGACAAATTTATGGCACTCATACTATCACAATATATAGGAATTTTATTTACGGTAATTCCAAAGTCTGAAAGTTGTTGTTTTATCCACAACAACTGTATGCAACAAAGGCTAAGAGCCATGTACTCAGCCTCAGTAGTGGACAAAGCAACACTTGCTTGCTTTTTGGAAAACCATGAAATAAGGGAATTTCCTATAAATTGTCAAGTTCCGCTCGTGCTTTTTCTATCTATTTTGCAGCCACCATAATCTGCATCAGTGTAAGCATGTAAGTCAAAAGTAGAATCCTTATCGTACCAAATTCCTAAGGTGGGCGTGTGCTTAATATAACGGAATATTCTTTTTACCGTATTTAAGTGTGACACCTTAGGTTGACTTTGAAAACGAGCACACATGCATACACTAAACATGATGTCAGGCCTACTAGCAGTTAAATATAGCAAAGAGCCTATCATAGATCGATATAATCCATTATCAACGTCTTTACCATGTTCGTCTTTGTCTAATTTAGTAGTGACACTCATAGGGGTGGGGGATGGTTTCAAATTCTCAAAATTAAACTTTTTAATCATGTCATTAACATATTTTGCTTGGCTTATATGAATCCCTTTACTCGTTTGCTTAATCTGCAAGCCAAGAAAATAATTAAGTTCACCAACCATAGACATTTCAAATTCAGATTTCATGCAATTTTCAAAATCTGTAACAAGTCTATGTGAGGTAGAACCGAAAATAATGTCATCAACATAGATTTGGATAATAAGTAAATCCGATTTTTCTTGTTTCAAAAACAGTGTACTATCTATAGTACCACGTTTAAAATCATTTTCTAAAAGGAAAGTAGCAAAACGATCATACCATGCTCTCGGTGCTTGCTTTAGCCCATATAGTGCCTTCTTTAGTTTGTACACGTGATCGGGATGTTTCAAATCTTCAAAACCGGGTGGTTGCTTCACGTATACTTCTTCTTGTATAAATCCGTTTAGAAATGCACTTTTCACGTTCGTTTGATATAACTTAAAGTCTTTCATGCAAGCAATAGCAAGTAATAGTCGTATAGCTTCTAATCGTGCTACGGGTGCAAATGTTTCATCGTAGTCAATTCCTTCCTCTTGATTATGTCCTTGTGCTACAAGTCTCGCTTTATTTCTAACAACCTTTCCTTCTTCATTCATTTTATTCCTAAACACCCACTTTGTGCCTATTATAGTCTTATCTTGTGGTCGTGGCACTAAATCCCATACATCGTTTCTAACGAATTGATTAAGTTCGTCATGCATAGCATCAATCCAAGAAGAATCACTCAAAGCATCATGCACATTTTTGGGCTCAATTTCAGAAATCATAGCATGAAATTCATTTATTTCATCGGATGTAATTCTTCTACGTGGTCGCACACCGTGAGTGAGGTCGCCTATGATGAGATCATGTGGGTGATCTCTATGCCATCTTGGTTGATTATTTTCTATGTTATCATGCATTTCTATATGATCATGCATTTCTAGTGTGTCATTCATATCATGCATATCAAAAGAACCATCATCTTCACTCAACACGGGTTTCAATTCAAAGTCATCGTCATATTCCTTATCTTTATCAATCTCACCAAATTCATTGATTTTCACATGAATAGATTCTATGATTTGTCTAGTAAGAGGATCATAACATCTATATACCTTTGAATTTATAGAATATCCAACAAAGATGCACTCAATTGATTTGGATTCAAATTTATCTAAATTATCTTTTGTATTCAAGACAAAGCATTTGCATCCAGACACACGAAAATAGTCAATTTTAGGCATGCGATCATTTAAAATCTCATAAGGCGTCTTGTTTATTTTCTTTCTTATAGATAGGCGATTTACAATATAGCACGCACAATTAACGGCTTCCGCCCACAAAAATCTAGGCAATTTATTTTCGCAAAGCATAGTTCTAGCGATTTCTTGTAATGTACGATTCTTTCTTTCTACTACTCCATTTAATTGTGGAGTTCTAGGTGGCGAAAACTCATGTTTAATTCCTTTTTCTTCGCAAAACGAAATCATCTCTTTGTTTTTAAACTCACCGCCACTATCGCTTCTTATCCTTTTCACATTTACACCGTATTGATTTTCAAGTTGTTTAATTAATTTTGCAATCTCAATGGCGCTATCATCCTTATGTACAAGAAATAAAGTCCAAGTATAACGAGAAAAGTCATCAACAATTACGCATACATAGTGGCGCCCACCAAGGCTTGTAGTGCGACTAGGACCAAACAAATCAATATGCAATAGTTCTAAGATTCTAGTCGTACTTATTTCGTTTTTAAGCTTAAGCGACTCACGTGTTTGTTTGCCTTTTATGCAAGATTCACACAACTGAAAGTTGTTTAAATCAAGCTTAGGCAATCCCCGTACTAGGTTCTTTTGTTGAAGCTTTTCTAGTGTAGAAATGCCAATGTGTCCTAAACGTCTATGCCATAGATTCACATTGGGTTCATTTGACATAAAACACTTGACTTTAGCGTCTACTACATCATCCATAGAAAGCGTAAAAATATTACCTTCTCGTTTTCCTTTTAAAACGGTTTCTCCATTTTTATTTATTATGTTGCAATAAGGGTGAGTAAAACAGACATTGAAACCATTGTCAACAAATTGAGAAATGCTAAGAAGATTGTAAGATAAGTTGCTTACCAAAAAGACGTTGGAGATTTGGAGAGTATTTGGATCTCCAATCGTACCTTTTCCGATGATCTTGCCTTCGTTGTTGTCTCCAAAGGTCACGGATCCGCCTTTTGTGACCTTCTTTAGTTTGGTGAATAGGCTCGGGTCACCCGTCATGTGTCTCGAGCATCCACTATCAAGGAACCACTTTATAGATGTATCTTTCGATGTGTGGGCTCCCTGCAATGTGCAAAGGTGATTTAGGTACCCTTTTAACTTTGGGTCCTTTCGAGTTAGTTAATCACCTCTTGGTAAAAGTACCTTTCGGTACCCATACTTGGGTGATCCTTCTCGGTCTATCAAATGGCAAGAATGTAGATGAAGGTGCGATATAGTAGACATGTGGTGCATGCACTTTGGGTCTTTGCCCAAGGACTCCTCTATACTCACTAAATGAAGGACGTTTTTGATATGTCCTTGTGTGTGTGTGCATAGTGCGTGGATGATATGAATTTCGTGAGTGCATTATTCTCTTCTTTTCATATCTATAAGGTACAAAGTTATATTTCACATGATATGAAGAAGTGGGGCGTGAGGAAGGGGCGCTTTCTGCGTCATCTTAGACGCCACTTGCGGCTTAGGGGTGTCTACTTTCTTAGACACAACAAACTTGGTTGGTTTGGTTGATACTTCGTTAGTATCAACGTATCCCAGTCCAGTTTTGTCGCTGTCGTGCTTTTGTGATAATATGATGCGATGCAGCATGTTGGACCCTGTATCAAACTGTTTCATCATTTTCTCTAAATTGGTATTCTTTGATTTCAAATTTGAAATCTCGGATTTCATTTCATTATTTTGAGTGGTTAATGATGAAATCTCAGTCTTTAATGCAGTAATGACGCATGATGACTCTTTCTTTGAATCGCTTAATTGCGCGACAAGATTCTCGTTAGAAGATTCTAACAGTTTCTTGTCTTCAATTAATCGTTTCTTTTCCTTAGCGAGAGTCTTAGTGAATTTATGCAATTCTAGATACTGATTACAAAGATCATCATAAGAAGGTTCAGAGTCAGAATCAGATGATACCTCATTAGATGCTTTGGAAGCAAAGCATACTTGAGCGGTCTCCTCTTCGGTCTCAGTTTCAGAATCCGATGAATCACTCCAGGTGGAGGCCTTTAGAGCACATTTCCTTTGTTTGGGTTCTGAGACGAGTCTATTTTTGTTCCGCTCCTTGTCAGGGTATTTAGTAGTTTGCTTTTCTTTATTGGGACAGTCATATGATAAGTGTCCGAGTTTGCCACATTCGTAACATTTAATGTCTTTGTCATTTGACTTGTTTTTTTTCTCTTAGTTGTAGTGCCCTTGTTTTTATTTCTAAATGACCTTCTCATAAATTTTCTCAATCCTTTAGCCAATAAAATTAGGTCATCATTATCCGATTCGGAATCACTATCATCTACGTGATCGGAGGGAGGGGAGACGTATTCATTTGATTTAAAAGCAATGGATTTACCTTGTTTAGATGATTCCGATTTCCGTATGATGAGTTTATTTTCATAAACTTTAAGTGATCCGATTAGTTCTTCCATCTTTATTGATTTAGTTTCCTTGCTTTCTTCTATCGTGGTCACTTTAGGGTCCCATTCAGAAGGAAGGCTTCGTAGGACTTTCTGTACCTTTTCCTGCATAGTAAAAGCCTTACCAAGAGACTCAAGAGAGTTGTAGATGTTAGTCAAACGAAGATCCATATCTACAATAGACTCATTGGGCAATAATTTAAATGACTCAAGTGTGGACATAAGCATGTTAATTTTTGACTCTTTCACTTGACTCGTGCCTTCGTGTTTCATTTCTAGTATCCTCCACATTTCTTGTGCACTCGAACAGTTTGACACACAACTAGACTCACTTTTACTTAATCCGTTTAAAAGCAATTGCATAGCCCTAGCATTCATACTAAGTTTCTTTTTATCATCACTCGTATATTCTTGTCTAGTTTTGACAACTTCTAAAGTGACTCCGTCTACGGTGGATACCTTAGATGGGACATAAGGACCATCTTCAATGATTGACCAAAGATCTATATCTATAGCCATAAGAAAAAGCTTCATCCTAAGTTTCTACTGAATAAACGACTCACCGTCAAAAAGTGGAGGCCTTTGGCTCGACATACCTTCTTGCTCGGTTTTGAGATTTGTGGTTGCCATCTCACTGAATCGTTGGATTCCTTGAAGTGAGTATTCCTGCGCTCTGATACCACTTGTAGGATCTGCAAGGCACCACTAGAAGGGGGGGTTGAATAGATGGTGCGGAAAGTGTGGCTTTTAAAATTTCTTTAAACTTGAACAATTCAAGTTCTGAAAACAGATTCTGTTTTCAGGACCAGTTTTAAAACATTTTTAAAACTAGGTTAGAGGTCTCCAAAAATTATGAAATTTTGAGAGAACTTAGCCTCAGATGTTATGAGAGTCCCCGAAAAATTTCAAATTAAAATTCAACCTTTAACCCCTTCAAAAACCATTGGTACTCAGATTGTGCAAATCTGCCAGAAACGGTAGATGGTTTTGAAAAATTAATTCCTATTTGTGTGAACGTCCAAATGCTCTGAAAATTTAACCATTAACTCCTTATATACTATATTTAAATGGGTTGAAACAGTTTTGGAAAATTCTTTTGGGAAATAGGTCAACTACAATCAAAGTCTCAACCTTTGCAAGTCTGAAAATCAAACTGCACTAGTCTCGGAACTTTGGACGTTTGGTTGACTTATACTTATCCAAAAGGGTTGAAACTTGTGCCAAATTAACCCTAGAACGTGTAAGTATGTTTATGGAAATATTCGTAATTTTTGAAAATCGTTTACTATTTTTATGGATGCGAACAAGAAGGATAAACAGTGCAGTAACTGAAAAGTAAATGCAGAAAGTAAATGGCACCAAGAATTTTATACTGGTTCGGTTATAAACAACCTACTCTAGTCTTCAAGGAACACCTTTCTTGGTTCACACTAATCACACACACACAACACACCTTACCACAGGGTTGATAGAGTTACACCTAACTCCAACCCTTTACAAACCTTGTATTGTAAGTACAATTCGCACGAACACCACCACCTTGCAAGAATGAAGATTGATCACACCTTGATCAATCTTTTACAAAGATATATGAATGGTGGTTTATCTCAAGCCTATTCAAGATTGAAAGATATGAAAACAATAGGCTTTTACAAGAAGAGAGAAAGAAAGAAGATGTAGGAGAAGAAGAGCTAGGTTTTTTTTTGATCTCTTTGAATTGCAATGCTTGTTACTTGTTTTGTTTGCTCTCTTCTTTCCTTATAATGGTGCAGGCCATCCCCCTTGGTGTGTCTCCCCCTCTTGAAAATTATCTTTTAAGTCCTTGAGAGAGTGTAAGACATCATTGTGACAAGGCCTTTCTTACTTGGCATCTTCTTATTGGATGATCATTTAGTCTTCGCTTACTTGACACCTTCTCATTGAATGAATGTTGTCATCATTGATGACTTGGAAAAATCTGAGAATTTCACTTAAACATGTGCCAAAAATCATCATAAAATAACTTCCATAAGTCATAAGATATTCACATAAATTGCAAGACAAAAAATCCTTCCCAAACTTAATGAAAATTTCGGCCATCTAGCAATCTTGCCATGCTGAATTTTCAGCATGTGCATCATTCCTTTTCTTTCAAAATAATGCCAAATATTCTTTGATTTTTCATTATAAAAATGAATCAACAATTTATGGTAAGTATTGCTATGAAATAAGAAATGAACTTGGACACATTTTGTACCAATAATTCGGCCACCAAAGTTGTACACATGCTGAAAAAATTTTCAGCATGTGTGATATATAAAATATCACCATTTATTAATTTAAATAATATTAAAATCATTTCCATTTCTTCTTCCAATCAATCACATAATAAAAGATGACAAAATATGTCACATTGAAGAGCAAAAATCGGCCAGCAACATTTTAGCATGCTGAAATTTTCAGCATGTGATATAAGAGAGATATATTTTGAATTCTTACCATTTGTAGCTTCTCTCTTCAATTCACCAACATTGTAAGATTGATCCTTGACCAATCAATATGCCAACAAGGCTCCACATATGCTCCAAATCAGCTGTAGGTGGCGTTGGAATGTGTATGTGCATGTGCTGAAATTTATTTTTGCTAACTTTGTAAAATAATGCACATTTAATAATATACACATGGTATATTCCAATCAGCCCTTAATTTAATTTTCTAGAACACTTTAAGATGTATATCATTTGTAAAAAGTGTCTAGATACGTGTCACATGATGTACCAAAAACGTTCCATGTGTTGTGTGCGTAGAAAACCGAATTTATCGATTACCCGATTTTTTTCTAATTTAAATTCCAACTTTTGCACATGTTATATATATTATGTTATACATAATATATATAATATATACTTTAAATCTCAGCACTTGGCTGGTCCAAAGTGGTACCATTAACATGTGACAAAATTAAACTTGGAATCTTTACATTTTGGCCTTAATATGGGATGATTTGTGTATGCCAACATGGAAAGTATTTTTGTCTGAATATTACATGTAGTGCACGAAATTTTCATCACTTTTTGAAGTATAGGGGCTGGCCATTTATTTATGGCAAGTACGTGACATGTTGGCGAAGTTTCGGTATTCGCCCGATATGACAAATTTTGGTTTAGAACCTTTTATCGTGTCGTATTTAATTTGTCATCACCATATCTTATACCATATGATATAAGACCTGAATATACTCATAAATATGAGTCAGGTATAGTGGTGTGACGTTAACGTACGTACGTAAAATATATAACGTGTCGGTAGTACGTTGGAATACATGTGTATGTGCCTTTTAAAAAAATCTGAAAATGGGTGTAAAATATGTATATAGACGTGTGTATTAAAGATGGGGAGGAGGAGAAAACTTTCCTTCCTTAGCTTTGTTGCCTTTGTGCCTCTTCCAAATATGACTTCCTTTAATGAACTACTTAGTTTATTAAACTAAGTACTTCACTTAATGAACTAGTTTAGTTCATTAATGGTGGCACCTGAAAATAGTATAAACACAACAAATGTTTGCCATATGATGTAAGCTTTAACGCTTCATGGCTCGTTAGTACATCAACATAATATATAAGCTAAATAAGGCAAGTAATGGCAAGATATCATGCATACATGTACACGTTTATATATATGCTTGTATAGGTTTATATATATATACATGCATTCAAGTTACTTATTTTGAAATCACTCAAACCCCCTTATCTCTACACTATCCAAGATATATCACCTAAGGCTTCTTTTACATTCTTAGGTTCTAAGTGTGAGATTAAACTATGTCCTTCAGGTTGACTTAAGTTTCTACGTGTTCTAACCCCAACACTTGGATCCTCAATTATTAATTCTTTAGGGTGCCACCAATTCCTAGATTGACTAGGTTCACCCTCATCTTGTTCTGATACGAATATGGTTCGTATGTTAATGTTGTCCCGATCTTTCTTCACTCTCCAAACGTCCTTCAAGCCTTGAATGTGATGGACAATGGTGCCAAGCAACCACCTTCCTTCAAGCCTCCAAAATTCGTTTGGTTATGTGCGTTTCAATCCGCTCAATCCAACCAGTCACTCCTAATCCTTGGATTGTGGATCACCAACAAGGAACACACAATCCTTAATTGGGTCTAGCCTTGATTTAGATATGTGTAAACCAAAGGAAAAACACAAACTTTTATTCAAGAAAACTCAAGAACAAAAGATAACATAAAACACTAGGGTTTTTAGTTCAATGATGAAAAATAGTCTAACTACTCAAAGAAAGGCTAAGTGATCTATTTATATGATTACAAGTCTTGTAAAGCTACTCCACAAAACGGCTAGGGTTTCATTGGATGCCTCCATCTTGGCGCCACCTTCCCTTAGTGTGCACAAATCTGAATTTTGTTATTTATGGTAAGTTCCCTTCTCTTGGCAAATCCTCAATTATTGTCTCAATCATCAATTATTGCATTATTACCATTCTTCTAGACTTGCCTTGTGCCTCCTTTGCTTCCTTAAAAACGCCACACATGCCTTCCTTTTGCCAATGATTTAATTTTGGTAACTTCCTTTTCCTTGAATTATCTCCTTATTTGCTCCCAATCTTCAATTGTGACTTCCATAATTCATTCCAATCCTTCCAAGCTGATTTATATCATTATGGAAAGTCTCTTAATCACCCTTGAAGAGGCCTAGGCGGCTGTCCTTGCCTCAAGATAGCCGAAACCCTAAATTGCATGATTGGGCTTGCTTTGGACTTCTTTCTTGCATCTCTTGTATCTCTTTTTGTGGACTGATTTTGGCAAAACCCAAAACATGAAAGATGCTCCAAATTAAGTCTTCTTCAAGGTCCAGCTGGCTCCATGCACGCCCCATCTCAATTGGAAGCCCAAAATCCCAAAACAGCCTTGTGTGGACAAGCTTGGCCCAAATCTGAGAAGCCCTCCTTTCCAAAGCTCAAAACGTTTGATCCAAGACTTGTAACACCTACAAAACACACTCATACACCAAACATAAGTATTCTAAACAAACGTTAAAAGAAGCAAACGAAAAGACAACTAAAAGCCACAGAAACGGCACCAACAAGCGGACTGACTATCATTGGATAATCAGTTCTTAGGCTCAACAATGAGCACCCATTTAGGAGGAACATCCATTGGTTCATCTTGCACATGTTTGGTTAGAAAAAAGCCAACATCAAACCAAGTTGAAAACCATTAAGCCTCTTGGTTTGGCTCCTTGTCAAAGGCCCCTTATGGTTAAGGGCACCTTGTGCAAGCTCCTCATTAGGGGGCTGCTCCTCAGCCTCATCAATCCCCCCCTCCTCAAAAGGATTCGCCCTTGAATCATCAAGATAAAAATGCTCAAAAGGGGAAAGATCACTTACATTGAAGGTGTTGGAAACTGAACCATACCTGTCTGGAGGAAGATCAAGCACATAAGCATTTGGACCAACCTTTTGAATGACCTTAAAAGGTCCATCTCCTCTAGGCATAAGCTTGGACTTCCTCTCCTTAGGAAATCGTTCCTTCCTTAAATGCAACCAAACAAGATCTCCAGGATAAAACACAACATCTTTTCTATGCTTGTTAGCTTGTTTGGCATACTGTTTATTCTTTCGTTCAAGTTGAAGTTTAACTTTTTCATGCAACTTTTTGATCATTTCAGCTCGTTGCTTACCATCCATGCTAGCACGCTCATCAATTGGAATAGGCAACAAATCAAGTGGGGAATGGGGTAGAAAACCATAGACAACTTCAAAAGGGGAATACAAAGACCCACTATGAACAGACCTATTGTAAGCAAACTCAATATGTGGTAAACATTCTTCCCAATTTTTCAGATTGCTTTGGATTAAAGCACGCAACATTTGTGACAAGGTCCGATTTACCACTTCAGTTTGGCCATCTGTTTGTGGATGTGCAGTAGTAGAAAACAAAAGCTTAGTTCCCAACTTGCTCCAAAGTACACGCCAAAAATGACTCAAGAATTTACTGTCCCTATCACTAACAATTGTTTTAGGCATGCCATGCAATCGAACAACTTCTTTAAAGAACAAATTTGCAATGTAAGAAGCATCATCTACTTTGTGACAAGCAATAAAGTGTGCCATCTTAGAGAATCTGTCTACCACAACAAAGACACTATCTCTACCACCTTTTGATCTAGGTAAGCCAAGAACAAAGTCCATAGGAATGTCCTCCCAAGGTGCACTAGGTACGTCCAAGGGTGTGTACAAACCATGAGGTTGTGTTTTGGACTTAGCCTGCCTACAAGTGATGCAACTACTACAAACCCTTGCAACATCTGATTTCATGTGAGGCCAAAAGAAATGTTCCTTTAAAGTTTCTAAAGTTTTAAAAACTCCAAAGTGTCCCATTAACCCGCCCCCATGTGCTTCCTTAACCAACAACTCTCGCATTGATCCCTTAGGAATGCATAATCGTTTCTCCTTAAACAAATAGCCATCATGCAAATAAAATTTACCAAAAGGAGAATCAACACATGCATCATAAATGGAAGCAAAATCAGAATCATCCTTATACAATTCCTTAACAAATTCAAAGCCAAGCAAGTGTGAAGACAACTTAGTAATCAAAGTATACCTTCTCGACAAAGCATCAGCAACTATGTTATCTTTTCCTTGCTTATACTTAATGACATAAGGAAATTGCTCAATAAACTCAACCCATTTTGCATGCCGCTTATTCAGTTTTCCTTGACTCTTAAGGTATTTCAAACTTTCATGATCAGTATGAATGACAAACTCTTTGGGTTGCAAGTAGTGTTGCCAAGTTTGTAAGGACCTTACCAAAGCATACAACTCCTTATCATAAGTAGGATAGTTCAATGCAGCACCTTTCAACTTTTCACTAAAATAAGCAATAGGATGCTTACCTTGGGTTAGAACAGCTCCAATTCCCACGCCACTCGCATCACACTCTATCTCAAATGTATCATCAAAGTTGGGCAACTTCAAGATAGGTGCTGTAGTGAGACGTCTTTTAAGCTCATCAAACGCCCTTTGTTGGGCGTCCCCCCAATGGAATCCAACCTCC
Source organism: Eustoma russellianum (assembly GCA_036186865.1). Classification (NCBI taxonomy): domain Eukaryota; kingdom Viridiplantae; phylum Streptophyta; class Magnoliopsida; order Gentianales; family Gentianaceae; genus Eustoma; species Eustoma russellianum. The sequence continues at coordinate 17,015,362 of AP025053.1, forward strand.
TTCTTGACTATCTCATTCAATGGTGCGGCTACGGTTGAAAAGTCTTTGACAAACCGCCTATAAAAACCTGCCAAACCATGAAAGCTCCTCACTTCTCCCACACTCTTTGGTGTAGGCCATTCAAGGATGGATTTCACCTTGTCTTGATCCATTTCAATCCCTGCAGAACTGATTACAAAACCAAGAAAAACAACTTTGTCCAAACAAAAAGAACATTTCTTAAAGTTAGCATAAAGTTTTTCTTTCCTTAGCTTTTCAAAAACAGCTCTTATGTGATCTAAATGCTCTTCTAAGGTCTTAGAATAGATCAAGATGTCATCAAAATAAACCACAACAAACTTCCCAATAAAAGCTCTCAAAACTTCATTCATTAGTCTCATGAAAGTACTAGGTGCATTAGTTAACCCAAAAGGCATAACTAACCATTCATACAATCCAAATTTAGTTTTAAAAGCTGTTTTCCATTCATCACCCTCTCTTATCCTCACTTGAAAATAACCACTTTTCAAATCAATTTTCGTATACCATTGCGAACCATGCAACATATCAAGCATATCATCAAGTCTAGGAATGGGATACCTATACTTTACCGTGATTTTGTTGATGGCCCTACAATCTGTACACATCCTCCAAGTGCCGTCTTTTTTTGGAACAAGGATGACTGGCACTGCACTTGGACTCATACTTTCCCTTACCTTCTCCTTGGCTAAGAGATCCTCCACTTGCCTTTGTATCTCCTTTGTTTCCTCCGGATTGGCTCTATAAGCTGGCCTATTAGGTAGGACAGCCCCTGGAATAAAGTCAATGTGGTGCTCAATCCCTCTCAACGGTGGCAACCCGTGTGGTTCCTCTTCGGGAAACAAATCTGCAAATTCTTCCAACAAAGAAACAACACCACTAGGCAAGGTAGATGGTAAGTCATTCTTAGAAAACAAGCAAGCAACACTATCTTTGTAAAGCATCACCAAAACAGTTTTATTATCATACAATGCATGGGTAACTTCACGAGCTTTTGCAAAGAAAGCATGCTTCTTAGGTGGACGTGAAATTTGTGGGGTGGATGCTTGTGAAAGTGTTTGAACCGTGGGTGAGGGTGGACTGATGTGGGCCGCGGGTTGTGTACCCTTGGCCGAGGAGTTTGTAGCCTCCAAAAGGCTTCTTCTCTCCTTTTTAAGAACCTCTAAGAACCTTTTTTCAGCCTCCTTTTCCTTAGGATCTGAATGGTTCTTCTTCATCCTCTTAGCATCCTCATAAACTTTATGTGGAGACAATGCATGCAACTTAAACTTTTTGCCATTAAAAGTGAAAGCATACATGTTCAATCTACCATCATAAATAACATGCTTGTCAAATTGCCAAGGTCTACCTAACAAAATATGACTAGCATGCATAGGAGCTACATCACACAAAATTTCATCTTTGTAGCCGCCAATAGATAAAGAAATCAGAACTTGTTTAGACACATGAATTTCACCACAATCATTTAGCCAAGATAACCTATAGGGATGGGAATGATCAATCATAGGTAAATCTAGCTTTCTAACAAGTTCAATACTTGCAACATTAGCACAAGAACCACTATCAATAATTAAAGTGCAAGTTTTGCCTTTTACCAAACAATGGATGTGGAAAATGTTCTCCCTTTGCAAGTTTTCTTCTTCCTCCTTCATGTGTGCACTTAAGGCTTTTCTTACCACAAGAAAGTCCTTGTATGCACCCTCTTCATCACTCTTTATCTCCTCAGCTGAGTCCTCTTGGTATTCTTCCTTTGTGGCTTCTTCTTCTTCCTCTTCTGAATAGAATTCATTTGTTTCCTCAAGATACAACACTTTCTTGGCATTAGGGCAGTCCCTTGCATAGTGTCCTCTCCCTCTACATTTAAAACACTCAATCTCCCTTGTTCTTGGAGGGTTTGCGGGTGCTTTGCCTTTGCTTTTGTCATTTTGACCTAGATTTGCTCCGTTGGTCCTTTGAGTGAAGTGTGGCTTATTTGGAGCGTTAGCACCGTTTTGGCCGAATGTGTTTGAACTTGGCCGTGCTCCTCCATTGCCGTTAGACCTAGGCTGCACTTTAGAAAAAGAAGAAGTATTAGTTCTAAAACCAAATCCACTAGTAGAAGAACGTACCTTTAATTGCCGCTCAATTTTCTCAGCTTTGTGAACCATGGAATTGAGATCAACGTAGGTAGTGAGTTCAAGTTGAAACCCAATCTCCTTATTAAGACCTCCCAAAAACCGAGCCATGGTTGCCTCCTCAGATTCTTCAGTACCGGTTTTTATCAACAAACTCTCTAACTCCTTAAAGTATTCATCCACACTTTTATTTCCTTGAGTTAAGCATTGCAACTTTTGGAACATGGACCTCTCATAAGATTCTGGAATGAATTTCTTTCTCATCTCGTATTTCATCTCATCCCAAGTTCCAATTGTGGGTTGTCTAGTCCTTCTTCTTATACTTTGAGTTTGGTCCCACCAAATCAAGGCATATTCCAAGAACTCTATACTTGCATATCTCACTTTTTGTAACTCGGTATAGTTGGTATAGGAAAAGATCATGTCAACTTTTCTCTCCCACTCAATGTAAGCTTCAGGGTCACTTTTACCATAAAAGGGTGGAATGTTTATTTTGGTTTTCAAATAATCATCCTCTTGGGGTACATACCTCCTAGGTTGTATTCGGCCTTGAGGTCTTGGGTATACCTCCTCAACTTCTTCCTCTTCATAGTAGTCATTCCATTCCTCCCTAACAGGTTGTGGTCTCACTCCGTGTCTCCTATCTCCTCTACCCCTTGCTCCTCCTCTACCTCCCATGCTTGTGGACCCCTTAGGTTCAGTTCCACGAGATGTTTGGCCTTGGCTTTGGGGTGGGGGCTGTTCTTGGGTAGGAGGTGTGTTGGATGTCATCTTTGCTTCCCACTCATCCAACCTAGATTGCATGGTAGCAAGCATTTGTGCCATCTTTTCCATGGAAAATTCCAATTTGTCTCCTCCTCCTTGGGTACTGTTTGACCCCTCCATGGCAACCTGAAACGCTTTCACAAACAAGAAAAGAAGAAAACTAACACAAGAAACAAAAGTGAGTTGTTAGTGAAAACAAAAAGGAAAAACGAAAATCTGTTTGGCCTTTTTTGTCCTCCCTTGTTTTCTCTCAATTGTTCAAGTGTTTTTCCTTGGCCAATCTTGAGCTAGAACCTCTTAAGGCAAGTCCCAAATTGGCTAACCACAATCTGTTTCGTTTTCTGTCCTTGCAAGCTTCTTTTGCCTTCAAAAACACCAATTGATCAACAAGTGGTAAAACAGCTTCAAGAAATCTAGAGCACAATTTTTTTTTAAACACACTTAATAACTATGATTCAAAGAAACAAGAAACCAAAAGTGATGTAGTTGGCTGAACCAAAGAATTGCTAGGGGTTGTCCTGGGCAATCTTTAATTAAACCAACTTATGCAATATCAAATGCAAGTTCTTTGATTGATAGTATGAATGCGTATCCAAGGTTGAGAATTTGAAGGTTTTATGTGTGTTGTTTTGGGGCAAACACTCGGTTTTGTTTTGCTTTTGTCAACTTGGATAGGAGATGCAAAAAGATGGAACTTTTGTACAAAAGGAACTTCTTTTCTCTTCCTTTCTTTGTGCACTCTTTTTTTTTTTGGTTGTTGTTGTGCACGTTTTTCTTTGCCTTTTTTTTTTTTGACGTTCAAATCAGCCTTGATGTAACCCTTGTTTGCCTTTGCGAGAATCAGTTGGGTATGCTCAAAAGATGATCCCTTTTTGTGTTTGTATGGATGTGTAGTAGAACAAAGATTTTCCCTTGGATACCAATACAACCAAAACAAACAAACTTGTATTCAATATCACACAAGCAAATTTAATTAAAAGCTTCGATAACAACAAGGTATTTGACTCAAAGGTAGCTTCTTTTAGGCCTTGGACTGATTTTAGGTGGAGTTAAATCCTATTCAATGCAAACAACAATGATCCTATGATTAAGTGTGTTAAAGATGAGATCTTTAATGATAGGTGATCAATATTGATGCAAAGGTGAAGTCTTTTTTTTTTTTTTTTTTGACAATAGACGTTTTTTTTTTTTGAATGTTTGAGAAAAGAAACAAGAATGACACAAAACGACACAAGAAAAGATATTTGAGATGAAGATAAACGAGAGCTCTGATACCACTTGATACGAATATGGTTCGTATGTTAATGTTGTCCCGATCTTTCTTCACTCTCCAAACGTCCTTCAAGCCTTGAATGTGATGGACAATGGTGCCAAGCAACCACCTTCCTTCAAGCCTCCAAAATTCGTTTGGTTATGTGCGTTTCAATCCGCTCAATCCAACCAGTCACTCCTAATCCTTGGATTGTGGATCACCAACAAGGAACACACAATCCTTAATTGGGTCTAGCCTTGATTTAGATATGTGTAAACCAAAGGAAAAACACAAACTTTTATTCAAGAAAACTCAAGAACAAAAGATAACATAAAACACTAGGGTTTTTAGTTCAATGATGAAAAATAGTCTAACTACTCAAAGAAAGGCTAAGTGATCTATTTATATGATTACAAGTCGTGTAAAGCTACTCCACAAAACGGCTAGGGTTTCATTGGATGCCTCCATCTTGGCGCCACCTTCCCTTAGTGTGCACAAATCTGAATTTTGTTATTTATGGTAAGTTCCCTTCTCTTGGCAAATCCTCAATTATTGTCTCAATCATCAATTATTGCATTATTACCATTCTTCTAGACTTGCCTTGTGCCTCCTTTGCTTCCTTAAAAACGCCACACATGCCTTCCTTTTGCCAATGATTTAATTTTGGTAACTTCCTTTTCCTTGAATTATCTCCTTATTTGCTCCCAATCTTCAATTGTGACTTCCATAATTCATTCCAATCCTTCCAAGCTGATTTATATCATTATGGAAAGTCTCTTAATCACCCTTGAAGAGTCCTAGGCGGCTGTCCTTGCCTCAAGATAGCCGAAACCCTAAATTGCATGATTGGGCTTGCTTTGGACTTCTTTCTTGCATCTCTTGTATCTCTTTTTGTGGACTGATTTTGGCAAAACCCAAAACATAAAAGATGCTCCAAATTAAGTCTTCTTCAAGGTCCAGCTGGCTCCATGCACGCCCCATCTCAATTGGAAGCCCAAAATCCCAAAACAGCCTTGTGTGGACAAGCTTGGCCCAAATCTGAGAAGCCCTCCTTTCCAAAGCTCAAAACGTTTGATCCAAGACTTGTAACACCTACAAAACACACTCATACACCAAACATAAGTATTCTAAACAAACGTTAAAAGAAGCAAACGAAAAGACAACTAAAAGCCACAGAAACGGCACCAACAAGCGGACTGACTATCATTGGATAATCAGTTCTTAGGCTCAACAATGAGCACCCATTTAGGAGGAACATCCATTGGTTCATCTTGCACATGTTTGGTTAGAAAAAAGCCAACATCAAAACCAAGTTGAAAACCATTAAGCCTCTTGGTTTGGCTCCTTGTCAAAGGCCCCTTATGGTTAAGGGCACCTTGTGCAAGCTCCTCATTAGGGGGCTGCTCCTCAGCCTCATCATGTTCAAAAGTTTCATTTGTATGAACATTATCATATATAACTTGATCATTAGTTGTATTATCTTCCAATTGCAAAGTTACTTCATTTATTTCATCGAAGGGTTCATGCATGTCTTGTTCAGAGGGAGTTGGTTCTAGATGATCAAGTACATGCTCAAGTAATACATCATCATCAAACATATTTTCAACATTAGTTTCTTGTTTATGTTGATTTTTATCACTAACTTCAAACCATGTATTTTCATTGAATTTCACATGTATAGATTCAATTATTTTTCTAGATACAGGATTATAACACTTATATGCTCTTGAATTAGTTGAATAACCAACAAATATGCATTCAATAGACTTTTGTTCAAACTTGTCCAGATTATCCTTAGTGTTCAACACAAAACACTTACATCCGAATACTCTAAGATAATCTATCTTAGGTTGTTTATTGTTTCATAAGATGTTTTATTCAATTTCTTTCTCATAGAAAGCCTATTTATAATATAGAATGCACAACTAACAGCTTCAGCCCATAAATATTAGGGTACTTTATTTTCACATAACATTGTTCTAGCAACTTCTTGAATTGTTCTATTTTTACGTTCAACAACTCCATTGAGTTGTGGTGTTCTAGGTGGTGAGAATTCGTGTTTAATTCTATTAAATTCACAAAACTGGATTACATCTTTGTTTTTAAATTCTCCACCTCTATCACTTCTAATTCGTTTAACATTTTCTTCGTAAAGATTTTCGAGTTGCTTGATAAGAGTTTCGATTGCCAATGGAGCATCGTCTTTGTGTGTTAAGAATAATGTCCATGTGTAGCGTGAGTAGTCATCTACTATGACACACACATAGTAGTGTCTACCTAGACTTCTTGTCCTAGTTGGACCAAATAAGTCTAAATGAAGCAATTCTAGTACATGACTAGTACTCAATTCATGTTTCGGTTTTAATGTTTCTTTCATGTGTTTTCCTTTAATACATTTTTCACACATTTGGAAATTATCTAAGTCTAACTTAGGCATTTCTCTAATTAAACTCTTCTTAGATAATTTCTCAATGGTTGAAATTCCTATATGGCCTAATCTTCTATGCCATAAATTCACATCTAAGTCATGTGATATCAAACTGATGCAGTCCAAGGTGTGCAAAATATAAGACAAAGTTTGTCTTAGTGTTGCATTCCATGCATCACTTTTCATGCATATAGGCGTCTTTCAATAAAATAAACAAATGTATGTCTTGTTTTCTTGGGATCCTTGCTTCCTTGTGTTTGCTTTGTAGGAAATTAGGTACATGGAAGTTCCAAGCCAAAGAGAGGTCCAAAATGGAATGTAGGCGTGTGTGTCTCACAAAGGGGGACAAAAGGAATGTTTTTTTGAGAAGAATGTTTGTCTCCATAAAGACAAATTCAAATGTGTCCAAGATGGAATTCCATTTTCAAAATCCAGCTCAAATTATCTCCATAGTGGCGCCCAACTTGAAGTTCAAAGATGGAGACTAAATCGCATTCAAACTTGAAGACAAACTTGAATTTAAATCCAACCATTATTTGAATTCAAGTTTCAACCAATTTGAGATTTATATTTCAAGAAATTCTCGGCCTTATCTTGGTCCATTCCACACGCCATCTTGGAGGTTAAGAGGAAGATGAGCCTACGATTCAAAGTTGAACTCAAATTTGAATTCAAATTCAAACTCAATTTGAATTCAAACTTCAACCAACATTTGAATTCAACATCTTAGCCACCTTGAAGCCATATACACGCCATTCTTGAAGCAAGGAGGAGATGAGATCACAATTCAAAGTTGAACCCAAATTTGAATTCAAATTCAAACTCAATTCGAATCCAAACTTCAACCAACCTTTGAATTCAACTCCAACCACTTTATCATCATCAAATCAAGTCTCAAACACCTCCATTTAGTCATCATACACGGATGGAAGAGAGAAGATGACAATCTACAAGCAATTCAAATTTTATCTAGAATTTGTTTTAGTTTTGAATTTAAACAACTTTCAATTTTTAAACACTTGTTAGCTGGCTTATTTGAAATGTTTTCTACTCATTGTAAGGCTGAATAAGGACGAGTAGCAGCCTATAAATAGAGCCCTTGGGGCGCCTAGGAAAACAACGTTTGATGAATAACAATTCTTGATATTTTCTTCACTTTGTGTGAGACTTTGTTTTCTTGGTTTTGCATTAAAAACCTAAGTTAAGATTCTTCAAAGTTGAGCATTTTGAAGGTGTTGCCATTACTAAAAGGTGCCGTCCAGGAGGGCCGTATTGGTTTGCCTGATCAACGACCATCTTGAAGCGTTGGTCTTGCTCATTTGATCCACACGTTTTTATCACTAAGGAAGCAAGGGGAAGTCTTCTTCCTTGTGCCTAACCCTTTGTGAAGAACGTTTGGAAGGTGGAATTGTTGGAGCCCACGCCTTGCATGCATCACACCCTCAACTCCAAGCACAAGAATAGGGCATGTGAAGGCTCCATTTTGACTTCAAAAATTCTGCTGAAAATACCTTGTAGCCGTTGGCTACATTTGAATTTTTCCAAGTTGGCAAATTTTGCCAACTTACTCCTTTTTGGTTGGTCCACTTGTCACCAAACCATAAAATGAATAATACATCATACTCATCTGGATACACACGTTTTTGGACATATGTATATGTATATCAACTCAAATTTTTGAAGAAGAAATCACCGAATAATAATTGACAAGATTATGCCAATATATAACACCAAAATTCCAACTATTTCTTCTTGTACGTAGTGATCATTTCCACACCTTTAACACCTTTGATATCTCTGAATAATGATGATAAATATGATCCCATAACATATATAAGAGGGTCTTCAATAAAGAAATAGAATGTGACATCAAAACTCGCCATATATCCCACTATAGTCAATAATATCATCATTTGAGAAAATAAGATAAAGAATCACCATATAGTCTTCAAGATAATAATAACTCAACTCCAGAATGAAGATAATAATATGTTCAAGATATTCCTTGAGTGAAAGTACCAAAAATACCCTCATGGGTGAAATGACCAAAATGCCCCTAGTGAGAGAAAACTCCAGAAATGACCGCGATTGTCAGAAACAATCATGATATCACCTTTGTCATGATAAATAGTATAAGAATACATCATTGAAACATTTTCACCATATCATGTTCCTACAAAACTCAAAATACCAATTTTGCCCTTTTTGGTAAGTTGTAGAAACTTTCAAGGAATGTTAGTCACAATACAATTATGAACATTAAAAACACATAATAATATCATAACGAACATGCATAAATCATATACAAATGAAAACAACCAATTTATCACATTTTAGAAAAAATATTTCTAAAAACCCTAGACATCGATCGATCGAAGTGCCTAAGCTTCAGAGATCGATGTCTCACAGAAAGGTTCAAATTTTGTCTCTGACCTACATCGATCAATCGAAGTAAGGGTTCGATGTACATCAACCGATCGATGTGTCTCAGATTTAGAGATCGATGTCTCACAGTAAGGTTCAGAACTTTCTTTGTCTTACATAGATCGATCGACGTGAGGTATCTATGTACATAGATCGATCGATGTGCAACAACCTGAGAGATCGATGTCAACTTTTCAACTTTTAACACCATGCGTGACATTTTTATTCATTCACCACTTAAAATCATGACTTTTAAAATTATACAAAAATATTTCTCAACAGATTCTTGTTTTCATAACTCTGCCATGTAGACGAGTTTATGCATGCAAAATCTCAAGCCTAAAAGGATATAAAAGGATGATGATATCTTGAAAGACAAAGAGAATGTTTAAGAGAATGTTTTGTCTTAAGAGAATGTTGTCCTAAAGAATGTTGGTCCTAGAGAATGTTTGTCATAAAGAATATTTTTCTTAGAGAATGTTTGTCCCAAAGAATGTTTGTCTTAAGAGAATGTTTGCCCTAGAGAATGTTTGTCTCAAGGGAATGTTCGTCTTAGGGAATGATTGTCTTAATGAATATTTGTCCTAATCCTTTCCCCAACAAACACGGTTGAAAAGGCTATTAGGAGGACAATTCTTCAACAAGATTAAGGACAAGCATATCATCACTTCAAACACCATTGGGGGCCGGCCAAAAGATGATCAAGATGAAGACAAATTTGAATTCAAATTCAAAGGCAATCCAAGCTCAAAATTCATCCAACTTATGAAGTCATCTCCAAGCTTATCCCAACTTCAAAATTCAATCAATAAGCCTTCTAATGGCTTTCAAAATTTTTCCTGAAGGAAGGCATTTCAAGGATCAAAATAACAACTCAAAAATGAAGACAAGATATTAGCTTATCCAAGTTTAAACTTTATTTCAAACTATATCTTGTTTGTATCCAAATTTTTGATAGGCTTTTGAGATAGAATTAGATCCATCTAAGACTCCTTTAGGAAGACAAAATCAGCATAAATAAAGGCCAAGAAGACCATGTACGATCAGCTTCAATTTTAATAAAAACTTTCGGTTTTCCTCTCCAATTGTGTGGAACTTGTTTTCTTGATTTTGCACTAAAAATCAAGGTTAGGAACTCTCAAAAGTGAGCATTTTTAGGGTGTTTCCCAAGGCTAAGAGCGTTGTCTAAGAGGGACTTTGTAGGTTTGCCTACCAACAACCACTTGGACGTTTTTTGGTGTTGCTCAATCCACCAAGTTCTACTCAAAGGAAGCAAGGGGAAGGAGTCTTCCTTGTGCCTAAACCATTGAGGGAAGGAGTTGGAAGGTGGAAGAGTGGATCAAGCACGCCCGCTTACATCACGAGTTCAAATTGCACAAGTTATATGATGCAAAGATGGAATCAAAGAAAACAGATTTTTGTTTTTGTTTTTGAGTTTATGACACAAAAAAGTAACAAGACAAGACACTTCTATAAGCTACTGATTGAAGACAACATTTGTTTTTGGATTTTGAAATAAAGAAGAACAACAAGAGCCAACTCTCGGCTTCTACACAAGAACTAAAAACACAAAGTGTTTTTTTTATGATTTTCTGATTTATGGAATGAGACAACTGAATATGAGACACATAAATGATATTCAATCTCTTTAAGGGTAGATCGAATGACCCTATAGATGACAACAAGAATGACCAAACGGAATTCCGGCAGAATGTAGACATAGGTGAGTTAAAATGTAACCTTCGATCTGATACCACTTGATGCACGATTGAACACGAATGGGACCTTCCTTTAACCCTAATCTTAGCTCCAATCAGTTGAGGATGGATGCAAAACAAATCCAAGTTCACCAAGCTTCCATATCTAATCTGTTTGTAACCGCCGGTTTTAACCAAACTTTACTTGTGATTTCAACTCATTTAGGCAAGAATTAACCCTCCTAAATGATATCCTTCCCAAGTATATAAAGTATACAATCAAGATTGTTCAATTCTGGAAGGGAATCAAAGCTTGATTCAAAGCAAAGAAGCTCTCGGCTAAGTGTTTGTATATTTCAGAATCGGATGCTCTTTTACAAGGGAATTTGGGCTATTTATAGGCTAAATCTAAGTTAAACAATAATATATCAACTTAACTAATAGCCATTGAAATCAATGGAAAGAAAAATGAAGTTTAAAAAAAGTTACAAGCAAAGGAAAGAAATTCAGTTTGCTGGCCAATTGGAAATCCGATGTGTATACCCTTCTTCAAGTTGTCGTGAACCTTTTCTTCTCATTGGACCAGCTATAAATCTCCCTTACGATGCCTTTTGATGTTCCTTATAAGCAACTTGGCGTCCTCCCCTTGATTGGTTGAGCTTTGAGGCTGATTTGGTAAGTGGGTCAAGTTGTATGTCTTCATCACATGCCAAACTGTTCCACGTAAGTTGGGTTCCTTCTAATCATATTTTATCAATCTTGTCTACATGAATATTTTGGATTGTTAAAAGGACATCAATTTTGGCTTTTGAATCATTTGATTTGGAGTTGGGAGGAAGGAAAGATGACGTGTTGAATTTCAGCTGCTTCCGGGTGGTCCTTCAAGCAGGCAATCAGCAGCTTCATCTTCCTTGCGATATTTGAACCTGATAAAGTCATTTTATGAAGATGTGTTGAACATCGAACTTGTAGATTAGTCTCTTATGTTGAAGCTCTTATTGGAATCAGGTCAATTGGACTTGTGGTTTTGGAGATATGGTTGAAATACCATCTATATGTCACGCTGCTTACTTGACAATCTTGGTTCAGCTTCATGTTTGAACGCTACCTTGTCTTCAAACATCCTTTCTTGACCTAAAAACAGTTCAAACACATGCAAAACAACATGTACAACATACTATGATATATCTAGAATGTATCACAACACTTCATTAAGAAAAGAAAGCTAACTAAAAGGAGATGTAAACAGCACACTTAAGTTTACAAATATATTACAAACTTTGTACATGAACTATAGTAAGGCTTGCACTAAATGGACCCAATGGATGTTTTCTTCACTTGGTTCATCCTCCACATGTTTATACAAAAAGGTGTCCATCTCATGCATCAGTTTCCTGGCCATGCTTCTTGTTAGGGGACCCTTGTCTTGTATTGGTGTAGAATCAATTGTGGACTGCTCTTGGCTTGGTTGGGCCTCATCACTCACTTTTGTGGGGTTTTGGCGAAATTTCAGCATGTTTATCGTCATCTTTAGGCAACTTAATCTTAATAAACTCATGGGTAATTTCAGCATCATGTTTATGAATACACAAAGGATTATCATGTAATACTTTATTTGAATGCAAGTTAGAACTTTGATTATGCAATACATCTTCCTTAGGTTCTTCATTGTTAACATCATTTAAATCATGTTTCACCAAAGGGATTTCAGCAATATTTTCATGCATATCATGCTCAACTATATCATGCACGACATTATCATTAAGCACACTAGAATCATTGCTAGGTTCATGCATGCTTTTAGGTTAGAGTGTAGGTAACATAGATTGCAACTCTAGCATTGTTTTATCCATGTATTCACGACGGATTGGATTCTACTCATCGTGTTATTCAATTCCAAAGACAATGCTTTCTCATACATAGCTCTAAGAGATGAAAATATTCACTTGGCATGCAATCAGCAATATCCTTGTTTAGACCAGCATAGAACCTAATCATTCTTAATTCCACATATCCTTAGTGTTACTATAATAATAATCATCAAACATGTAATTGTAGTATGCTCAAACACTTTGTTTATCTTGAGGAAAAGTTTGATACAATGTACCTCTTTGCGATAATTGCTTACCCATGGAGCATTTATCACTTCAAAATAGTACATGCGCCTATCTATCTTTTCATACTCATGGTCATCGATCATGGCTCACCAAATGGTAGAAACAAACATTGTGAACTTGAAAACAGAACACTAAACAAACAAACTTTTGCAAAGATGGTTAATTAAAATCAGCTTGTGTTTGTATGTGTTTGTTATCTCACTTCCTCTCGTTTCTTTCTCGCTTACTTATTCTTTATTTCTTGACCAACCTAAATCTAGGAACAACAAAAACAACAACCAAGTGAACAACACTCTCAAAATCTAAAATCTTGCACACTAAAATTCGAATTTCAGCTTGCAACTCCTTTACTTAATAGCCACAAATCCAAATATGTTAAACAGCAATCTTGGACTATTCCGGAATCAAAGAAGGTAGAAACTAAAAATGATTTCAAAGGTTGAGTCAGGAAAAGTTTGGGCAATCCTTAACTTACCATAAGCCTTATGCAATTCAAATACAAGAATGGATGGAAATAGAAGCAAACAGGTGTTCAAGGTTCTTTTAGGTTCTGTTTGCCTTTTGCTATTTCTAAATAAGAAACATTTCTTTCCTTGCACTTGGTACATTTTCGTTTGCAAGTTTTCTCTTTGCACACCTTTTGTCTTTTTCTTTTGAATTTTGATGTGAGTTTGGCTTTTCAAACTGAGTTTCTTTTTGCTCAGAATCAGTACAAAGTCGTATGTGTATGCAAGCTGTTTTGGCCTCTTTTTAACTTGGCAAACGTAGCTTACCCCAACTTCGTTCAAGATGAAAAAAGTATAGCTTTTTCTTGATGAAAAATGGCTAAGAAAATCCGAACACAAGGTGATGCAAATTGCGTGGTTGGATCTCCTTTCTCCACCCTCCAACGTCTCCTTCCAATGGGTTAGACACAAGGAAGAGGCCTTCCCCTTGCTTCCCTTGCAAGAACACGGCTGGAACTATTGAGCACACCAAACACGCAGATTGGTAGCTTGTAGGCAAACTGGATACCCAAAACAAAAGAACAAGAGAAAAGAAAAGGGGCAACACGCTTGACCATTACGTAGAAATTTTTTGGTGCAATTTGAGAACCTTGGATACCATATTTCCTTTTTACCCCACATTGCCGTCCCCCTATACCCTATTCTCCATCTCCTGATCTTCTTGAACCAATCACACATTTGGTTGCTCGATTGTTGCATGACTTGAACCATTTTGTGGATAGTAAGTGCACAGAATCAAAATTAACTAAAGATTGCCTACGGCAACCCTTAGTTCATCTTTGGTTCAGCCTTATACATCAATTTTGGTTGCTTATTTTCTTTGAATCTTAGTAGAAAGTTCAAGTTTGTTTCCATTTCTCTTGATCTTACTTTGATACTAATTGCTGCAACTTGAAAGCACAAAGGGAGAAACAAGTGGAGCTCGTTGTGAATTGGAGAAGCATTGGCAAAACACTTTCTTATTGATCACTTTGAACCTTCTTAACTTCAGGTTATCCAAGAAGCAAAGTGGTAAGAGAGTGGAAAGAAGAGAAAGCGGAGTGTTCATAGTTTGTTTTTACTAATCCCTTAACGTTTGTTTGTCTTTGTGTTAGTTTGCTTCTTTCTTTTTCCTTTTGTTTTCGTTTAATTCATTAGGTAAAATGGCGAGCAGCGCTTATTCCGCGTCTAACAAATCAAAGGAAGCCGAAACCTCAGACAACACGCAACAAAAAATGCTGGAGATGCTTAAGAAACTCATGCATGATAATGAGATAATCAAGCATCGCTTGGAAGACGTTGAACGAAGCTACAAAACGAGTGATGGCCAAGGTACAAGCAGGGCGGTTCCCCTCCCACAACCTAGGCGCCATCCCTCCGAAGAAGTTGAGGATGACAACCTTAGACCACCACACACCGAGGCAAGAAGGTTTGTTCCTCCTACACAACCAAGAAGGTACGTCCAACGAAGGTACAACGATGATTATATTCCATTTGAGCATGATGAATATGACTTTGATGACCACCCTCTCCGTGGTTACCAAAGACGCCAAAACCCCCTTTTCCTGCAAGATGACGATTTTCTCAAAACCAAAATAAATATTCCCACGTTTTATGGTAAAAGTAATACGGAGGAATATTTAGAATGGGAAACAAAAGTGGATTAATCTTTTCTTGTACCAATTACAGTGAATTACAAAAAGTGAGGTACGCATCTATTGAGTTTTCTGGTTATGCACTAAATTGGTGGACAACTTTGTGTCGTAATAGAACTAAGACGAGGCAACCTCCAATTGCCACTTGGGAAGAAATGAAAGTTTGAAATAAGACAACGTTTTATCCCAAACAATTATGAGTTCTATTTTCACGAGTTTGCATAATTTACGACAAGATTACAAAAGTGCAAACGAGTATTATAAAGAGTTAGAAATTTTGTTGGAAAGGTCTAACTTGCAGGAACCCGAAGAAGCCACTAAGGCTCGTTTCTTGACCTTCAACTTTATCTCGACCTCACAACCATGGTCCATATGACTGAAAAGATTGAAAACCAATTAAAGGTATGTAGTTCCTCCAATTTCAATTCCAATTATCGTGCTAATCAATTTTCATCAAGATTTTCCAGCAAGCCTTCAGGAACTGGAAGTTCACGGTCTACAGGAGGCCAAGCACGTGACCAATGTGCGTCACAAAGAATGGACAATCGTGTGCAATCCACACAAAGGAGAGATGAACGCAACCAACAAAAGGCTCCCACCGGAAATTCTTCTGATCTCTCAAACAGGTTTAGAGACATTAAATGCTATAAATGTCAAGGACGTGGTCACATAGGAAAAGAGTGTCCTAACGCAAAACGAATCATGTTAATTGAGGAGACAAACGAAAATGTGTCTGAGTCCGAGCATGAAAACGAGTCTGAGCATGATAATGATATTGAACCTGAAGAAGATCTAGGCGCATTAGATGATTTTGACACTAAGGAGTTTCTTGTTGTGCGTAGAGCTTTAAATGCATATCCGAAATTAGATGATCACGAACAACATCGAGAAAACATTTTCCATATTCACTGCATGATAAATGGTAAAGTGTGCACCAAGATCATTGATTCTGGTTCTTGTGCGAATGTGGCTAGTATCGAATTGGTAAGAAAACTGAATTTGCCTATGACTAATCATCCGCATCCTTACAAACTTGCATGGCTGAATGATTGCGGTGAAGTTAGCGTAAATAAACAAGTTTTGATTTCTCTTAGCATTGGTAGTTACAAAGATGATGTTTTATGTGATGTCTCCCCAATGCATGCTAGTCATATCTTACTTGGTAGGCCATGGCAATTTGATCGACATGTTACATATGATGGTTATTTGAATCGTTATTCTTTCAAATTGATTGGCAAGTTGTACAAATTGCATGCACTTCCCCACCACACAAAGTCCAAGAGGATCACCAACGCATGTCCAAGTCTAGAGCCGATCCTAAGGAAAAAAGAAGCTGAGAGAAAATTCGTGGAATGCATGAAAAGTGAGAACAAAAAACAAGAGAGCAAAGGAAAAGAGGTAGTGCCCATAAGTGTCAACGAATCCAAAAAGAAGTGTGGGTATTTCGCAAAGAAAAGAGAGGTCACACGAGCCCTAGCAACCAAACTACCCTCATCATCATCCCTGAGGCGTGTTACCTTTCCTTAGAAGAACTCCCACCAAACTTACCTACCTCTGTTGCGTCTCTTATCCAAGAGTATGAAGTTCTATTTCCCTCCGAACCACCATCTGGATTACCACCCATTAGAGGAATAGAACACCAAATCGACTTTGTCCCAGGAGCCGTGTTACCAAATCGACCAGCCTACCGAGCAAACCCCGAAGAAACCAAGGAAATCCAAAGGCAGGTAGAGGAGCTCCTAGCGAGTGGACAAGTCCAAGAGAGCCTAAGCCCATCTACCGTCCCAGTCATTTTAGTACCCAAAAAGGATGGAACGTGGAGAATGTGTACCGATTGCCGAGCCATAAACAAAATTACCGTCAAGTATAGGTACCCCATACCTAGGCTAGACGATATGTTGGACATGTTGCACGGATCTAAATTCTTCACCAAAATCGACCTTAAGCAAGGGTACTTCCAGGTACGCATTAGAGAAGGGGACGAATGGACCACTGCATTCAAAACCAAGTTTGGACTCTATGAGTGGTTAGTGATGCCCTTCGGGCTCACCAACGCCCCTAGTACATTTATGCGGCTAATGAATGAAGTCTTACGAGCGTTCATAGGACGATTTGTCGTTGTCTATTTCGATGATATCCTAATCTATTCCCAAACCATAGAAGATCATCTTGACCACATTAGAGCCGTTTTTGAAAAGCTTAAGCATGAACAACTTTACGCCAACTTTAAGAAGTGCTCCTTTTGTTTAGAACGCGTAGTTTTTCTAGGCTTTGTCATTTCAGCTGAGGGAGTAGAAATGGATGAGGAAAAGGTTAGGTCAATTGTGGAGTGGCCTATACCTAAGAATGTAGGGGAAGTTCGCAGTTTTCATGGACTATCAAGCTTTTATAGACGCTTTGTCAAAGATTTTTCTTCCATAGCTGCACCCCTAAATGAAATTGTAAAAAAAGATGTGCCTTTTTGGTGGGAAGAGCCACAACAACAGGCATTTGATGAGCTTAAGCGTAGGCTGACCACTGCACCCATACTTAGGTTACTGAATTTTGACGAAACCTTTGAGATCGAGTGTGATGCAAGTGGAGTGGGTATAGGCGCAGTCTTGACCCAAGGTAAGAAACCCATCGCCTATTTTAGTAAAGGAGCTGCATTGAATTACTCTACCTATGATAAGGAGCTTATACCCTTGTGAGATCCCTACAAACTTGGCAACACTATCTTCAACCTAAAGAGTTTGTGATCCACACTGACCACGAAAGCCTTAAGTATCTTAAAGGGCAAGGAAAGTTAAACAAAAGACATGCCAAATGGGTAGAGTTCATAGAACAATTCCCTTACGTGATTAAGTACAAACAAGGAAAGGATAATATAGTTGCCGATGCCCTCTCTAGGAGATACACGTTAGAGACTACATTATCTTCACGCTTCTTAGGATTCGAATCACTTAAGGAATTGTACCCCAATGACCATGACTTTGGCCCCATTTTCGAGGCATGTAAAGAAGCACCATTTGGGAAATTTTACATACATGAGGGTTATCTTTTCAAAGAACAAAAATTGTGCGTTCCCCAATCATCCCTACGAGAAGCATTGACTAGAGAAGCCCATGTGGGAGGTTTAATGGGTCATTTCGGAGTGTTCAAAACCCTTGAGACTCTTAAAGAACATTTCTATTGGCCCCACATGCGCGTAGATGTCGAAAGATTATGTGGTAGTTGCATTACTGTCAAACAAGCCAAATCCAAGTCCCAACCACATAGCCTTTACACGCCTTTACCCGTCCCTGATGCCCCTTGGATAGACATTTCCATGGACTTTGTTTTAGGACTTCCTAGGTCTCGAGGAGGACGCGATAGCATTTATGTTGTAGTTGATCGATTTTCAAAAATGGCACATTTCATTGCATGTAGGAAAGTTGATGATGCCACACATGTTGCTGATTTGTTCTTCAAAGAAATTGTGAGATTGCATGGCATGCCACGTACAATTGTAAGTGATAGAGATACAAAATTTTTGAGTCATTTTTGGCGTGTTTTGTGGGCTAAACTGGGTACACAATTGTTGTTTTCAACCACCGCACACCCACAAACTGATGGACAAACTGAAGTCGTTAATCGTACTCTTTCTCAACTTTTGCGTGCCATTTTGCAAAAACACATTAAACATTGGGAAGATTGTTTACCATATATCGAATTTGCATACAATAGGAGTGTCCATCATGGTACTTTGCATAGTCCATTTGAAATCGTGTATGGCTTTAACCCCTTGTCTCCCCTCGATTTGATTCCTATTCCCGTGCATGAACGTTCTAGTCTTGATGGTAAACAAAAAGCAGAAAAGATAAAGAAACTGCATGAACAAGTTAAAACACAACTTGAAAAGAAAAATAAAGCTTATGAAAGACGAGCTAACAAACATCGAAAATGAGTTGTGTTTAAACCTGGAGATTTAGTGTGGTTACATTTGCGCAAAGAAAGATTTCCCAATGAGAGAAAGTCAAAACTGTTACCTCGAGGAGATGGACCTTTCAAAGTTTTGAAACGCATAGGTGACAATGCATACATCCTTGATCTTCCTGAAAGGTATGGTTCAATTTCGCCTACATTTAATGTTGTTGACCTTACCCCTTTCACCGATGACCTTTTTGATTCGAGGACGAATCCTTTTGAGGAGGGGGGATTGATGAGGATCAAGGGTCTGATGAGGATCAAGGGCCCCATCAAGAGGTCAAAGGTCCTATGACAAGAAGGAGGGCAAGGGAACTTTGTCATCAAGTTGTCACCTTCTTGTACAAGCATGTTCAAGATGAACCTAAGATTTCTTGGGCTCAGTTCAGTGAACCTTCACCTTGAGTGTGTGTAAACATGTGTGTGCTTTCTTTATCTTGAAGTTTATCTTGTTTCTTGTGATCTTTGTTTTATGTGTTTGCTTTGTAGGTAAATTAGGTACATGGAAGATCCAAATAAAATGAAGGGTCAAAAAGAGCAAGATAGCCGTGTGTTACAAAAGAAGAGACAAAAGGAATGTTGTCTTGAAGAGAACGTTTGTCTCCACCAAGATAAACTCAAAGGTGTCCAAGATAGAATCTCTTGATCAAATTGAAATCAAAATCATCTCCATTTATCCACAAGGGGCCGGCCATTCTTGCAAGTAAACGGATGATGATCAATTGAATTTAAATTCAAAGCCAAACTTGAATTTAAATTCAACCTTGATTTGAATTCAAGTTTCAACCAGATTGAGCCTTAAAATTCAAGATGAATTCAGCCAAAATAGGTATCCATCCACACGCCATTTTGAAGAGAAAGAAGGAGATAGATCACAATTCAAATTGAATCCAAGTTTGAATTCAAATTCAAACTCAGTTTGAATTCAAACTTCAACCATCATTTGAATTCAATCCCAGCCATCTTATCATCATCAAATCAGGTTTTTTACACCTCATTTACCCAAGGAACACGGCTGGAAGAAGGTGGGAAGGATAAACCAACAACCAATTCAAAGTACACTCAAGTTCAAACTCAACTTGAATTCAAACTTCACCCAACTTTTGAATTCAGATTCAAGCACATCCTACTCATCAAATCAGCTTCTCCAAGACACCATTTGGTCCTCATACACGGCTGAACATAGAGGAGATGACATCTTGCAAGCAATTCAAATTTTAGCTAGGATTTGTTTTACTTTTGAATTCAAATCGTTTTCAAGTTTCAAATATTATTAGCTAGCTTATTTTGAAATAAATTCTTGTCATTTGAAGGCTGATAGGGCGTGGGTTGAGGCTTATAAATAGACCCTTTTGGCCGATTGTAAAGAGAACTTGGGAGGAATAACAATTCTTGATATTTTCTTCACTTTGTGTGAGACTTTGTTTTCTTGGTTTTGCATTAAAAACCTAAGTTAAGATCCTTCAAAGTTGAGCATTTTGAAGGTGTTGCCATTGCTAAAAGATGTTTTTATCACTAAGGAAGCAAAGGAAGTCTTCTTCCTTGTGCCTAACCCTTTGTGAAGGATGTTTGGAAGGTGGAATTGTTGGAGCCCACGAGTTGCACGCATCACAACCCTTCAAATTGATCAATCTTTAGAGGATGTTAGCCTTGATTTTTATGCAAAACCAAGAAAATAAGAGACTCTCTCAAACTTGGAGAAAAAATGTGTTTTTCATTCAATTATGATCTGATTTTTGTTCTCCACTTTTTTCTTTTAAATAAACTTAAATAAAACTCTAATCTAATATAAAAATGAAAGATAAACATAAAACAAACTAGTAAACATCGTTTGGCACAAAAGGAAGATTCCAAATCACAAGACAGCTTGAATCTAGACCACTTTTTGGCTTGTATTCAACTTTAGCTTGTATTATCTTGCCATGGACGACTCTTTGCTCCTCTAATAAGCTCTTGATACCCTTCTGAAGTCAAGGATAATTCCTTATACGAAATATTGTCTTTGGATTCATCAATTTTGGAGTTGAGATGATCATTTTATTGCTAATCAAAGTTCATCTTATGAATTTTACTCTGCTTTTCTCAAGCGTATTTGACATATATATATTCGAAATTGGAAAAGTGACAAGAAGCAAAGTTGTAGATCATGAAAAATTCTTGAAATAGGCTCTGAGATCACCTCATTTGGATAAAAAGAGATATAACTGTTTGAAATTCAGGTGTCATCAGGATACGAGTTTCAGCATCACTGGACTTTATCATGAATTCTTGATATCTTTGACTCAGAATTTGAAAAAAGTGATAGAAATAACAGTTGTAGCTCTTTATCTTAGCTTATATATCCAACTAGAATTAGGGAATTCGGATTAACCGTTGAGGAGCTATGTCGAAAATACCGAGACGTGTCACATGCTGAAAACAATCAAGCTTTCCTTTTTTGGTCACTTTCCATTTATTAGCACCTTCCATTTTTTGTCACACTTTCCAAATCTCAAACTTGCCGTAAATGAGGCTAGGACATTCCCTTATCCACCTATCCACAAGCTTATCCATTTAGCCTTCCATTTTTGGAGCTTTTAGTGGACTTTCCAAATCTCACTTCTCCATTTCTTGTGTGTTTAAGCTCCATTTTGTGCCATTTTTCAACAGTTTGTTTCCTCCTACAAGACCCATAAACAAGCAAGTATCACTTGAATACAAGACAAATAACTAGCCTACAATGTAAGAAAACGAGCCGCTCAAACTTTTGGTTCAATGAGATGAACCTAATGAGCTACTGGCTGATCTTGCACATGCCTATACAAGAAGCTTGTAACATCAAGATCAAGTTGTTTAGCCTTGCTTCTTGTTATAGGGCCAGTGATATTATGATGGGATCCTTGATCTACATCAATACCCTCTTTCTCAAAAGGATTCGTCCTTGAATCAAAGGGATCATCATTGTATGGGGTTATTTCAACAATATTGAAAGTAGATGAAACAACACCATACTTTGGAGGAAGGTCCAAAATGTAAGCATTTAGACTCTTACATTGAAGCACTTTGAAGGCGCCGTCACCCCTAGGCAAAAATTCATTTTTCCTCTCTTTAGGAAGTCTTTATTTTCTGAAAACAACCAAACTAAATCAACCGGCTCAAATGAAACTCCTTTACGATGCTTGTTACTTCTTCGTGCATATGCCGTATTTTTTCTTCGAGTTGGAGTTTAATCTTTTTATGCAACTTCTTAATGGTTTCAGCTTTATGTTTACCATCTAAACTTAAACGTTCTTGCGTAGGAATGGGAAGCAAATCATAGGCAACAAAGGATTAAAGCCATACACAATCTTAAAAGGACTAAGCAATGTACCCTGATAAACACTCATATTATATGCAAACTCCATATATGGTAAACAATCCTTCCAACCTTTAATATGCTTTTGGAGAATGGCACGCAATAATTGTGAAAGAGTACGCTTAACAATTTCAGTTTGTCCATCAGTTTGTGGATGAGCAGTGGCGGAAAACAAGTTAGTACCAAGCTTAGACCACAAAACATGCCAAAAGCGGCTCAAAAACTTTGTATCTCTATCACGTACAATTGTATTAGGCATGCCATGCAATGTAACTATCTCACGAAACAAAAAATCAGCAACATGGTTAGCATCATCAACTTTCTTGCATGCAATGAAATGAGCCATTTTAGAAAAACGATCAACCGCAACAAAGACACTATCCCCACCACTTCTAGAACAAAGTCAATAGAAAGATCAATCCAAGGAGAATCTGGTACGGGCAAAGAGGAATAAAGACCATGTGGGTGTGATTTAGATTTGGCTTGCCTACATGTAATATAACTTGTACACAACTTCTCAACATCCACACGCATATGAGGCTGATAAAAATGTTCTTTAAGTCTTTCCAAAGTCTTAAGTACTCCAAAGTGTCCCATCAATCCTCTCCCATGGGCTTCTCTCACCAACATCTCTCTCATGGAAGATTGGGACACACATTTTTTGTTCCTTAAAGAGGTATCCATCATGCATGTAGAATTTTCCAAAAGGTGCCTCTTGACAAGCATCAAAGATGTTGCAAAAGTCATGATCATTAGCATATAATTCCTTCAGTGATTCAAAACCTAGAAAACATGAGGACAAGGTAGTCACTAAGGTGTATTTCCTAGAAAGTGCATCAGCGACTATGTTATCCTTACCTTATTTATATTTGATCACATAAGGGAATTGTTTTATGAATTCCACCCATTTGGCATGTGATGAGGATCAAGGGTCCGATGAGGATCAAGGGCCCCATCAAGAGGTCAAAGGTCCTATAACAAGAAGGAGGGCAAGGGAACTTTGTCATCAAGTTGCCACCTTCTTGTACAAGCATGTTCAAGATGAGCCTAAGACTCCTTGGGTTCATTTCATTGAACCTTCAACTTGAGCATGTATCACATGCACGTCTACATTCTTGTTTTTGAATTTTATTTTGTGTCGTGTGATCTTAGTTTTATGTATTTGCTTTGTAGGTAAATTAGGTATAAGAGAATGTTCAAGAGAATGTTTCAAGAGAATGTTTGAAGAGAATGTTTCAAGAGAATGTTTGAAGAGAATGTTGAAGAGAATGTTTCAAGAGAATGTTTCAAGAGAATATTTGAAGAGAATGTTTGTCTAT
Organism: Eustoma russellianum; assembly: GCA_036186865.1. Lineage (NCBI taxonomy): Eukaryota > Viridiplantae > Streptophyta > Magnoliopsida > Gentianales > Gentianaceae > Eustoma > Eustoma russellianum. The sequence goes on from AP025053.1 coordinate 17,038,915, forward strand.
GCTAAGACAAATTCAAAAGTGTCCAAGATAGTCTCTTGATCAAGTTGAAATCAAAATCATCTCCATTATCCACAAGAAGGGGGCGGCCATATCTAAAGCAAATGGATAATGATCAATTGAGTTTAAATTCAAAGCTAGGCTTGAATTTAAAATTCAACCTTAATTTGAATTCAATCTCAATCAATTGGAGACTTAAAGTTCAAGAGGATTTCAGCCTAATCTACATCCACTCCAAACGCCAACATGAAGTCAAATTTGAAGGATAACAAAGATGAGATTACAATTCAAATTTGAATCCAAGTTTAAATTCAAGTTCAAGTTAAACTCAATCTCCAACCGGCATTTGAATTCAACATCTCAACCATTTGAAGACATCTCACACGCCTAGATATACTTCCACACGCCAACTTGGAGCTAAGAAAAGGATGGGATCATAATTCAAAGATTGAATTCAAGTTTGAAGTCAAGTTGAATCCAATCTTCAACTAGCCTTTGAATTCAAGTTCAACCACTTCATCTACATCTCCAACGCCAATTTCATCACCAAACGTGTCTAGATTCATTGAAGATAACATCTTTCAAGCATTTCAAGTTTTAGCTAGAATTATCTTAGTTTAAATTTTCAAGCAAAGTTCAAATTTAAACATTTGTTAGATAGCTTTATTTGAATTATCTCTAGCCATTTTCAAGCTAAAGGGGGCGTCTACTAGGCCTATAAATAGACCCCTTTGGCTGGTTGTAAACTCACCTTTTGATGAATAACAATTCTTGATATTTTCTTCACTTTGAGTGATACTTTGTTTTCTTGGTTTTGCATTAAAAACCTAAGTTAAGATCCTTCAAAGTTGAGCGATTTGAAGGTATTGCCATTGCTAAAAGGTGCCGTCCAGGAGGGCCATCTTGGTTTGCCTGATCAACGACCATCTTATAGTGTTGGTCTTGCTCGTTGTCCACACGTTGGATCACTAAGGAAGCAAGGGGAAGTTTACTTCTTTGTGCCTAACCCTTTGTGAAGGACGTTTGGAAGGTGGAATTGTTGGAGCCCACGAGTTGCACGCATCAAATTGGTATCAGAGCGAGGTTACTCTATTCCACCATCTATCATTTCCTTTTCGTTTGAGTCTAGTCATTTCAATTTCAGTTGAGTCCTTCTTCTACCCCTCACTCTACACGCCATTCTCTTGCATTGCATTCAAAAAAAAAAACGTCACTTCCTTTGAGTCTTTGCAAGTTGCTGCATTTTGCTTTTCATCATTCAAGTGTCATTTCCTTTATTTCCTCTCATATCACAATCTGATTTCTGAGTCGTTCAAACTTGAACACGTTAGGGTTCGTTGCATTTTTAGGTTACATTCAGCCTTCTTCAAAATATTTCAACCATCATCCTATAAAGCTACCTCGGTTTCAAATCATCTTGTTGCTACCGAAGCTTTTAGTTAGTGATGATTGTATGCATCTTATGATTCGCATTGTGATTGATTTCATGCTTTAAGACAAGTAGTCATACGTGTGTTTGCCTTCCCGAACCATTTTCAAAACCCTAATTCCCCCACCCCACCCCACGGCCCAACCAACCCCACACCAACCCAACCTTAAAACGCACCAACCTGGTCCAAAACAACTCTATTTACACCCCAAACAAAAACCCCCAAACCAATTTACCCAAAAACAATCAGATTCTAAAGATCCCAATTCATTCAAATAAACCCTAACCCTAGAATTTGAATTTTGCTCACATTCAGTCCTAGACCAACCAATATCCAAATCGGCCACACCAATCGTCAATTACCAATCCAAATAGTCAATTTACAACATCCATTCCATTCCTACAACTACATTCCGCAAAACCCCAAAACGTTCAAAACCACCCTAAATCAAAAACCCTAACCCTAACCCCTATTCGGCCTTACCCAATTTCCATCACCTTCCAAGGTCCATTTTGTTGCAAGTCCAAGATACAAATTGCATTTTAAATACATTGTACTATTCTGTCCAAAAACGCAAGTGCTAAGCGCAAAACAAGTGAAATCCCAATTCTGCCCTTAGTCAAAAAAAAAGAGGAGAATCTGAACCTTGCTCAATTGAAATAGCAAGGAAGAAAAAGAAAAACAAAAGAACAAGAGCAAGAAAAAGGGCAAAACGTTTGTGCATTGCGTAGAAAATTTTTGGTACGACTTGCAAACCTTGGATACCATACTACTCCACATTGCCGTCCCCTATACCCAATTCTCCAACTCTTGATCTTCTTGAACCAATCACACATTTGGTTGCTCGATTGTTGCATGACTTGAACCATTTTGTGGATAGTAAGTGCATAGAATCAAAATTAACTAAAGATTGCCCACGGCAACCCTTAGTTTATCTTTGGTTCAGCCTTATACATCAACTTTGGTTGCTTATTTTCTTTGAGTCTTAGTATAAAGTTCAAGTTTGAATTCATTTCAATTGATTCTACTTTGATACTAATTGGTGCAACTAGAAAGCAAAAAGGAAGAAACAAGCGGAGAACATTGTGGTTTGAAGAAGCCTTGGCAATACACTTCTTTATTGATCACTTTGAGACTTCTTAACTTCAGGTTATCCAAGAACCAAAGTGGTAAGAGAGTGGAAAGAATCGAAATCGGAGTGTCCATAGCTTATTTTTTTTACTAATCCCTTAACGTTTGTTTGTCTTTGTGTTAGTTTGCTTCTTTCTTTTTTTTCCTTTGTTTTCGTTCAATTCCTTAGGTACAATGGCCAGCAGCAATTCCGCATCTAGCAAGTCTAAAGGAGCCGAAACTGTTGACAATACTCAACAACAAATGCTGGAAATGCTTAAGAAACTCATGCACGACAATGAGATAATTAAGCATCGCTTGGAAGACGTGGAGCGAAGCTACAAAACAAGTGATGGCCAAGGAACAAGCAGGGCCGTTCCACCACCACAACCAAGGCGCCATCCTCCGGAAGAAGTTGAGGACGATAACATTCGACCCCCACACTGATGAGCCAAACGAAGGCTAGAAAACGTTGCCAAGGACTTTGTCTCCTATTCCAAACTGATTTGAACAATAGCTATGGCAAAGAACATCTCAAAGACACCCCTTGAACTTTAACCGTTGTTCTTGGCTAAATTTATGCCAACACCTCTCCCTCTTTGGCACTCCAACACATCTAAAACCTCTATGAGACCCTAAGATGCTGTAAACCAAATAATGAAGCAAATACTAACAAGTTCTAGGCTAGGAACTTGCAAGAAAACCGTTGGTGGTTTCAAACCTCAACTAAGAAATAGTTGTGAACTCCTTGAAGGAAATCTGATTGAATTGTATTTGATAATGGTTGTGTTTTCTACAATCTGATTCCTATGCTATTTATACTAAACAAAAATTACAAGAGTACAAGGTTTAAAGTACAAAGTACAACACTAAAAGGACATGCTTTGCTTGGAGATTGTTTGAGCATCTTTTGGTTCCAAAAATCTGGTTGTCTCTTACGTGCTCCCCATGCTTGTCTCTAGCCTTCTTTCTTCTTCAATTTGATTGGTTAATACATGGAGCAGCTTGCTTGAGAAAGGCCTTTGATTGGTTGCAATTTGGTGTTGAATTTTCAACCAAACTTTCTTTAAACTAACGTTTCTTCCACCTTTGCTTTCAGCCAAAATTCTGATTGGGTATTCTAGTGTGCAGCTTGGTTTGAACTTGGCTTTGATTGGTTCCAAGTTTGGTGTTGAATATTCAAACATATTAGACATGAACCAGCCACTTCTTCTCTTGAATTTGATTGGATCAAATGTTGAGCAGCTTGCATTCTTGTTCTAACTTAATTGTGATTGGCTAAAGCATTTGCAAGTCTTCTTTCTATTGGTTGAAGGTTTGAGCAGCTTGTACATCCATGTTTACGTGAAGAACAAATCTGATTTTGACATGGTTGCTTGTCACCTCCTTGCTTGTAAGCTACTTGCTTGTCACCTCCTTGCTTGGACAAAAATTCAGGTTTGCATTGCACCTTCAAGCTAAAAACGTGTACATGAAAGATAAGGCAAGAATACAATCCTAAAACAAAGTTAACAAACTAATAATATCAAAAAGAACATCTAAGGATATGTACAACATGCATTTGATACAACTAGATCATAGTCATATAAACCCAATGGACATCATCTTTGCTTGGCTCATCCTCTTCATGCCTGTAAAGAAATGATTCAACACATTGTAACAATTTCTTAGCCCTACTCCTTGTTATGGGACCATTGTGGGGCAATGAGGTGTCATCGTCAGTGTTTGCATCTAAAGGTTAGGCTGTAGCTCATCATTCCCTCCCACTTGAAAAGGATTCGTCCTCGAATCTGAATCAACACTAAACGGAGAAAGGTCAGCAACATTAAAAGTTTTAGAGATAGGACCATACCTTTCTTCAGGAAGATCGAGAACATAGGCATTATCACCAAGCCGTTTCAACACTTTGAACGGTCCATCGCCTCTTGGCTTCAATTTGGAGTCCCTTTCCTTAGGGAATCTTTCTTTTCTCAAGTGTAACCAAACAAGATCACCAGGTTCAAATATAACAACTTTACGATTCCTGTTGGCTCTATTGGCATACACTTTATTCTTAGCTTCAAGTTGTGACTTAACCTTTTCATGCAATTCTTTCACAAGTTTTGCTTTTCGTTCACCATCTAAACTAACACGTTCATGAACAGGTATGGGAACAAGATCAAGCGGGGACAAAGGGTTAAAGCCATAAACAACTTCAAAAGGAGAATGCAATGTTCCACTATGAACAACTCTATTGTATGCAAACTCAATGTAAGCTAAGCAATCTTCCCAATTCTTTAGATTCTTTTGAATGACAACACGTAACAGTTGAGACAAAGTTCTATTAACGACTTCAGTTTGACCATCGGTTTGTGGGTGAGCAGTTGTGGAAAATAGCAATTTAGTACCAAGTTTACTCCACAAAACACGCCAGAAATGACTTAGAAACTTTGTATCTCTATCACTAACAATCGTACGTGGCATGCCATGCAATCTAACAATTTCCTTAAAGAACAAATCAGCAATATGAATAGCATCATCAACTTTCTTACATGCAATGAAATGTGCCATTTTGGAAAATCTATCAACAACGACAAAGATGCTATCTTTACCAGTTTTGGATCGAGGCAATCCCAATACAAAGTCCATAGAAATATCAGTCCAAGGTGAGCTTGGAACAGATAAAGGAGTGTACAATCCATGTGGTTGTGTTCTAGACTTTGCTTGCTTGCAAGTAATACATTGGTCACATATCTTATCAACATGTGCTCTCATATGCGGCCAGAAGAAATGTTCCTTAAGTGTTTCCAAAGTCTTTAATGAGCCAAAATGACCCATCAAACCTCCTCCATGAGCTTCTTTTATCAACAACTCTCTTAATGAACACATTGGTACACATAACTTATGTTCTTTAAACAAGTAACCATCATGCAAGTAATATTTGGCAAAAGGGGATTCAATGCATGCTTGATATATAGAACTAAAGTCATGATCAGAATGATACAACTCTTTGATAGACTCAAAACCAAACATGTTACATGAAAGAGTAGTAATCAAAGTATAACGACGAGATAAGGCATCAGCAACAACATTTTCTTTTCCTTGCTTATACTTGATCACATAAGGGAATTGTTCAATGAATTCAACCCATTTGGCATGTCTTTTGTTCAATTTTCCTTGACCTTTTAGATACTTAAGGCTTTCATGATCAGTGTGAATCACAAATTCCTTAGGTTCCAGGTAATGTTGCCAAGTTTGTAATGAACAGACAAGGGCATACAATTCTTTATCATAGGTTGAATAATTTATGGAAGCTCCTTTCAATTTCTCACTAAAGTAGGCAACAGGTTTGTTACCTTGATGCAATACAGCTCCAATGCCAACTCCACTGGCATCACATTCAACTTCAAACATTTCATCAAAATTGGGCAGTCTCAGGATAGGTGCAGAAGTTAGACGTTTCTTAAGTTCCTCAAAGGCTTGTTGTTGTGTTTCTCCCCATTCAAATCTTACATCTTTCTTGACTAATTCATTCAAGGGTGCAGCTATGGTAGAGAAATCCTTCACAAAACGTCTATAGAAACTAGCTAATCCATGAAAACTCCTAATATCTCCAGCAGACTTAGGGGTTGGCCACTCAGTTATGGATTTAACTTTCTCTTGATCCACTTCAATTCCTTCAGCACTAATCACAAATCCTAAGAATGTAACCTTCTCCAGACAGAAAGAACACTTCTTGAAATTAGCATACAGCTTCTCTTTCTGTAGGGTGACAAAAACGGCTCTTAGATGGTTCAGGTGTTCACCTAGGGTTTTGGAGTAAATAAGAATGTCATCAAAGTAAACTACTACAAATTTCCCTATGAATTTCCTTAAGACCTCATTCATTAACCTCATGAAAGTACTAGGGGCATTGGTTAAACCAAAGGGCATAACTAACCATTCGTACAATCCAAACTTAGTCTTAAAGGCAGTTTTCCATTCATCACCTTCCCTAATTCTTACTTGGAAATATCCTTGCTTAAGATCTACTTTGCTAAAGCACCTAGACCCATGTAACATATCCAACATGTCATCCAACCTAGGAATAGGGTACCTATACTTCACAGTGATCTTATTGATGGCTCTACAATCAGTACACATTCTCCAAGTTCCATCTTTCTTAGGGACAATGATTACAGGAACAGCACACGGACTCATGCTCTCTCTTACTTTACCTTGAGTCAATAATTCCTCAACTTGCTTTTGGATTTCCTTAGTTTCCTCTAGATTGGCTCTATAGGCAGGTCTGTTTGGCAGAACAGCTCCTGGAATGAAATCTATTTGATGCTCAATGCCTCTTAGAGGGGGTAAACCTGGGGGATCTCCTTCAGGAAACAAGCTAGAAAATTCTTGAAATAAAGATGCAACTTCACTTGGTAAAGTAGATGGTATCTCAGATGAAGAAAATAAAGCTTCTTTGTAAAGCAAGATATAAACATTTTTGTTTGAATTGATAGCATGGAATACCTCACTTTGATATGCAAAGAATGCGCTTTTCTTTAGAGATGGTTCAGCAGAAACTTTGTTTTCTTTCGGTTCAACTTTGAGATGAGAGCTTCTCAGTTGGTGTTCTTTGATAAAGATCCTTTCTAATTCCCTTTCTTTTGGATCATTGTAGCTTTTTAACATTCGTTGTTGATCCTCAAAGACTTTGTGTGGGGGCAAGGCGTTTAATTTGAACAGTTTGTTGTTATGCCTAAAGGAATATCTATTCAGGTAACCATCATATGTAACTTTGTTGTCAAATTGCCACGGTCTACCTAATAAGATATGACTTGATTGCATAGGGGCTACGTCACATAACACCTCAGCAGAATACCCACCAATTGACAAAGGAACTAGGACTTGCTTTGTTACTTTAACTTCACCACACTCATTAAGCCACGTAAGTCTATAAGGACGGGGGTGATTAATTAAAGGTAACTCAAGTTTCCTAACAAGTTCAAAACTTGCAACATTGGTACATGAACCGGAGTCAATGATTAAAGTGCAGACTTTCTTTTTAACCATACAGTGAATGTGGAATATGTTCTCTCGTTGTATTTCAGGTTCTTCAGTTTTAATTTGGGCACTTAGGGCTCGACGGACAACTAAGAACTCTTTTGCTTCACACTCATCAAGCTCTTCACTGATCTCTTCTTCCTCCTCACATGTTTGCTCAGTTGCTTGGTTTTCCTCACTCTCTTCCAATTCTTCCTCGGAATAATACTCATTAGACTCTTCTATAAACAAGATGCGTTTAGGGTTGGGGCATTGATTAGCAAAATGACCTTTTCCTAAGCATTTAAAACATTGAATATCACGAGTCTTAAAATTAGACGTACCTTCCACCTTGGCTTTGCCTTTATCAGTGATTGGAGGTTTTGGACGATTTTGGATGTTCTGGGTTGGTTTTCCTTGGGATCCACGGCCTTGACCTTGTTGTGGACGGAATGGCGTCCTGGGCTGCGTTCTAGGAAAACTCAAAGGATTAGTCCGAAAAGAAGGATTAGAAGTTTTTACCTTCAATTGTCTTTCCACTTTCTCAGCAATGTGAACCATAGAAGCCAGATCTGAGTAAGGTGTAAGTTCCACCTTAAATGCAATTTCCTTGTTCAAACCAGTTAGAAATCTAGCCATTGTGGCTTCCTCCGCTTCTTCTATGTTAGCCCTGGTAAGCAAATGTTCTAACTCTTTATAAAATTCATCGACAGATCTATTACCTTGAGAAAGTTGTTGCAATTTCTGGAAAACGCTTCTTTCATAGGAAGGAGATATGAATCTCTTCCGCATCTCTTGTTTCAGCTCGGACCAAGTGACAACAGGGGGTTGTCTTGTTCTTCTCCTGGTGTTCTTCAGTTGTTCCCACCAAAGTAAAGCATAGTCTACAAATTCAAAAGTTGCATACCGCACTTTGGCCAATTCAGAATAGTTAGTGCAAGAATACATATGATCTACCTTTGTTTCCCATTGCAAATATGTTTCAGGATCACTTTTTCCCTGGAAGGGGGGAATTGTCAGTTTTGTAGTAATGTATTCTTCTTCAGGACGTTCATCTCTATGAGGCTGACGTTCATCATATCTTTCCTCTAGATAGGGTTCTTCATTGTACTCAGGGAGACTATCAAATCTTTCCTCAAAAGAAATGTTCCTACGACCACCATTACTACCTCGACCTCTACCTCTACCTCTAAGTGATGTGACTTTTCTACGTTCAACATGAGACTCATTACCATAAGAGGTGCCTTCTTGAAAAGGTATACTAGGTTCCTTGTGATCTGAGGTTGGCTTTTCTACTTTGCTTATCCTCTGTTTGTTATCCTCTATGTCACTTCTCATTAAACCAAATTGATTAACAAGGAAAGTGAGTGTTTGTTGTATATTCTCTAGGGTAACAGGGACTGGGGATGGGACAGGTGTAGATGGGGACGGGGGGGATGCATTATCTTTCTGTTGGGGACCCATGTTTCAGAAAAACAATCTCAAAAGCCAAATAAAATATTGACAAGATGCAAATGCTCTACTTTATGTTGACAATTGTTCAAAACAGCAATTTGGACTATATTTCCTAAAGATTCAAGTAAATCAGAGAAGCCAAATTGTTGTTCGGCCTGAAAGAAATCTACGGGGTTGTTTTAAGACAATCCCTCAATTTACTTTACAGCATATGCAATTATCAATTGTAGTAAAGTGAAAGTAAAGACACACAAACAAAGTGCTAGCAAGGGTTTGCTTTAGAAACTTTCAATATTTCAAAACTACAACACTTTGGGGTTTGGTTTGGGCACTTTCTTTCTTTTGAGCTTTGCACGGGATTTTCCCTTTATGCAACGTTTATCTTTGGGCTTTTTCCTCACTTGGCTTTCTTGTGCAATTCTCTCTTGTCTTGCCTCTTACTTGTTGACAAATATTGGCTTTTCTCTCGCGTATTTCTCAATCAAGCTTAATTTTCTTTCTTTGGATGGTTTGCTTGATTGTTGTGAGACTACTCCTCACGGCCTACATGAGACATTGCCCACGGCCTTTAATTGCACAAGATTTGTTGTATTTGGAATTTGAAAGTTCCTCGTACACAACACGGCTAAACACTATGTAGTGGGAATTCAATTCACAATTACAACAAGATCAAATTGTATACAGTGCAATGTAAGTTCAGAAATTGATCTAAAACAACAATTGGAAAGCTCTTTAACAATGTGGGGCTTAAACAATTCCTAAATTTCAGAATATATCTAAGTCCAACAAGTTGCTTGAAACAATTGTGGGGGCTGAAAACGTTTGCCAAGGATGTTGTCTCCTATTCCAAATTGATTTGAACCCAAGCTATGTCAAAGAACATCTTAAAGGACACCCTTTGAGCTTTAACCGTGTTCTTGGCTCAATCTATGCCAAACCTCTTCCTCTTGGCATTCCAACACATCTAAAACCTCAATGAGACCCTAAGATGTTGTAAACCAAATGATGAAGTGAATACAAACAAGTTCTAGGCTGGAACTTGCAAGAAAACCGTTTGGTGGCTTTAATCCTCAACTTGAAATGTTGAAAACTCCTTTGAAGGAAATTCTGGTTTTTGTATTTGATAAGTGTTGTTCTTTACATTCAGCTTCTAACTACTTATAACCAACTAAAATACATAAGGTACAAAGTCTAAAATACAAAGTACAAGCCTATGTTTAGCATGCTTTCTTTTGGAAAAAGTTGGAGTAACTTTCGGTGACAAAGGAGCTGGTTGCTTCCTTATTCTTCTTTGCTTGTTTTTGGATGCAAGTGATCTAACTAATTCTAAGATGGATAAATGCAACTTAGTTGAGTCTAAATGAAGTTTACAATTGCTGGTTACTAGTAACTAAAGGGAAATCAGTTTTGATGCCAAGTATGATAACTTGTTTTGTTTTGTTTTCAAGTGATCTAACCTACTTGTTTTTGTTTGGTTTTTGTTTATATGATGCAATCAGGTTCTAACTAAATTAAACTAGATGCAAGTGTTTAAAGCCTACTTATCAAACGTTTATGAACTAGAGAGACTAGGCAGCACACTCTATTTTAGCTAAGCTACTTGTTTTGTTCCTTAGTTTTCGGTTTTCTTGTCTTAAACTAAACAAACATCTAAACACTTAAACTATGTTGTAAACTAGCCAAACTAAGCTAAAGAAGGCAACACTAAGACGTTTTGGACAGTTTGCACCAAGTTGCTAAAAACAGAATTTTAACTATTTGAATACAAACTAAAGTTTCAACTAATCTAGTTTTGTGTTCAAGTTTTCTGATTTTAAGGACACAACTACACTAACACTTAAACTACTAAATCAAGGTCTAATGATGTTTATCTAAGCTAAATAAGGGAGCATAGAAAACGTTCAAACAGTTTGCACATAGGAACACAAAAACAGAATTTAAACAACTTGATTTCAACTACTATCAACTAACCTATTTTTTTGTTCAAAGTTTTCAGTTTTTAGGGACTAATCTAAACTACCATTTAAACTACCAGATTAGGACCTAATGAACAATATCTAAGCTATGTTGAACACATATAAGCTGGCTACACACGGTTTTGCTTCAAGATACACAAACAGCTCCAAACAATACTAAGTCTAGTCTAAGTTGTTTTTGTGGGGTGTTTTCGGTTTTGCCTCCTAACTAAGTTACCAAACTATATTATACTATCTAACAAACACTTTAAAACATAATCTAACTAACTAAACAAACAGCAAGCAAACGCAAGATAAACAGTACAACATACGGTTGGGCAGCATCATAGCATATGCAAGTTTAATCAATGTAAACATGAATAGAAGACTAACCAACGCTCTGATACCAATTGATGAGCCAAACGAAGGCTAGAAAACGTTGCCAAGGACTTTGTCTCCTATTCCAAACTGATTTGAACAATAGCTATGGCAAAGAACATCTCAAAGACACCCCTTGAACTTTAACCGTTGTTCTTGGCTCAATTTATGCCAACACCTCTCCTTCTTTGGCACTCCAACACATCTAAAACCTCTATGAGACCCTAAGATGCTGTAAACCAAATAATGAAGCAAATACTAACAAGTTCTAGGCTAGGAACTTGCAAGAAAACCGTTGGTGGTTTCAAACCTCAACTAAGAAATAGTTGTGAACTCCTTGAAGGAAATCTGATTGAATTGTATTTGATAATGGTTGTGTTTTCTACAATCTGATTCCTATGCTATTTATACTAAACAAAAATTACAAGAGTACAAGGTTTAAAGTACAAAGTACAACACTAAAAGGACATGCTTTGCTTGGAAATTGTTTGAGCATCTTTTGGTTCCAAAAATCTGGTTGTCTCTTACGTGCTCCCCATGCTTGTCTCTAGCCTTCTTTCTTCTTCAATTTGATTGGTTAATACATGGAGCAGCTTGCTTGAGAAAGGCCTTTGATTGGTTGCAATTTGGTGTTGAATTTTCAACCAAACTTTCTTTAAACTAACGTTTCTTCCACCTTTGCTTTCAGCCAAAATTCTGATTGGGTATTCTAGTGTGCAGCTTGGTTTGAACTTGGCTTTGATTGGTTCCAAGTTTGGTGTTGAATATTCAAACATATTAGACATGAACCAGACACTTCTTCTCTTGAATTTGATTGGATCAAATGTTGAGCAGCTTGCATTCTTGTTCTAACTTAATTGTGATTGGCTAAAGCATTTGCAAGTCTTCTTTCTATTGGTTGAAGGTTTGAGCAGCTTGTACATCCATGTTTACGTGAAGAACAAATCTGATTTTGACATGGTTGCTTGTCACCTCCTTGCTTGTAAGCTACTTGCTTGTCACCTCCTTGCTTGGACAAAAATTCAGGTTTGCATTGCACCTTCAAGCTAAAAACGTGTACATGAAAGATAAGGCAAGAATACAATCCTAAAACAAAGTTAACAAACTAATAATATCAAAAAGAACATCTAAGGATATGTACAACATGCATTTGATACAACTAGATCATAGTCATATAAACCCAATGGACATCATCTTTGCTTGGCTCATCCTCTTCATGCCTGTAAAGAAATGATTCAACACATTGTAACAATTTCTTAGCCCTACTCCTTGTTATGGGACCATTGTGGGGCAATGAGGTGTCATCGTCAGTGTTTGCATCTAAAGGTTAGGCTGTAGCTCATCACACACACCGAAGCGAGACGGTTTGTTCCTCCTACACAAGCAAGAAGGTACGCTCCAAGAAGGTACACTGATGATTACATTCCCTTTGAGCATGATGATTATGACTTTGATGACCACCATCCTCGTGGTTACCAAAGACGCCAAAATCCCCTTTTCCCACAAGATGACGATTTTCTCAAAACCAAAATAAGTATTCCCACGTTTTATGGTAAAAGTAATGCGGAGGAATATTTAGAATGGGAAACGAAAGTGGATTTGATCTTTTCTTGTACCAATTATAGTGAATTGCAAAAAGTGAGGCATGCTTCCATTGAATTTTCTGGTTATGCACTTAATTGGTGGACGAATTTGTGTCGAAATAGAACTAAGACGAGACAACCCCCAATCGCCACTTGGGAAGAAATGAAGTTTGAAATGCGTCAACGTTTTATTCCAAACAATTATGAGAGTTCTATTTTCACGAGTTTGCATAACTTACGACAAGGTTCCAAAAGTGTAGACGAGTATTATAAAGAGTTAGAAATTTTGTTGGAGAGGTCTAACTTGCAGGAACCTGAAGAAGCCACCAAGGCTCGATTCTTACATGGTTTAAACAGGGAGATTGCGCAAAGGGTTGACCTTCAACCTTACCTCGACCTCACAACCATGGTCCATATGGCTGAGAAGATTGAAGCACAATTAAAGGTACGTAACTCCTCCAATTTCAATTCCAATTATCGTACTAATCAATCTTCGTCAAGATTTCACAGCAAGCCTTCAGGAGCAGGAAGTTCACGGCCTACAGGAGGCCAAACGCGTGACCAAGGAGCATCACAAAGGATGGACAATCGTGTGCAATCCACACAACGGAGAGATGAACGCACCCAACAAAAGGCTCCTACCGGCAATTCTTCGGATCCTTCAAACAGGTTTAGAGACATTAAATGCTATAAATGTCAAGGACGTGGTCACATAGGAAAAGAATGTCCTAATTCGAAAAGAATCATGTTAATTGAAGAGACAAACGAATATGTGTCCGAGTCCGAGCATGAAAACGAGTCTGAGCATGATAATGAAATTGAACCTGAAGAGGATCTAGGCACATTAGATGATTTTGACACTAAGGAGTTTCTTGTTGTGCGTAGAGCTTTAAATGCATATCCGAAATTAGATGATCACGAACAACATAGAGAAAACATTTTCCATATTCATTGCATGATAAATGGTAAAGTGTGCACCATGATCATTGATTCCGGTTCTTGTGCGAATGTGGCTAGCATCGAATTAGTAAGAAAACTGAATTTGCCTATGACTAATCACCCGCATCCTTACAAACTTGCATGGCTAAATGACCGCGGTGAAGTTAGCGTAAGTAAACAAGTTTTGATTTCTCTTAGCATTGGTAGTTACAAAGATGATGTTTTATGTGATGTCGCACCAATGCATGCTAGTCATATCTTACTTGGTAGGCCATGGCAATTTGATAGACATGTGACATATGATGGTTATTTGAATCGTTATTCTTTCAAATTGAATGGCAAATTGTATAAACTGCATGCACTTCCACCACACAAAGTCCACGAGGATCACCAACGCATGTCCAAGTCTAGAGCTGACCCTAAGGAAAAAGAAGCCGAGAGAAAATTCGTGGAGTGTATGAAAAGTGAGAACGAAAAACAAGAGAGCAAGGGAAAAGAGGTAGTGCCCCTAAGTGTCAACGAGTCCAAAAAGAAGTGTGGGTATTTGGCAAAGAAAAGAGAGGTTACACGTGCACTGTATAACAACCAAACTGTCTTCATCATCATCCCAAAGTCGTGTCAACTTGCCCTTGAAGAACTCCCACCAAACTTACCTACCTCAGTTGCGTCCCTTATCCAAGAATATGAAGTTCTATTTCCTTCCGAACCACCATCCGGATTACCACCCATTAGAGGTATAGAACACCAAATCGACTTTGTCCCAGGAGCCGTGTTACCCAATCGCCCAGCCTATCGAGCAAACCCCGAAGAAACCAAAGAAATCCAAAGGCAAGTAGAGGAGCTCCTAGCTAGTGGACAAATCCGAGAGAGTCTGAGCCCATCTGCCGTCCCCGTCATTTTAGTACCCAAAAAGGATGGAACGTGGAGAATGTGTACCGATTGCCGAGCCATAAACAAGATTACCGTCAAGTATAGGTACCCCATACCTAGGCTAGACGATATGTTAGACATGTTGCACGGATCCAAATTCTTCACCAAAATTGACCTTAAGCAAGGGTACTTCCAGGTACGCATTAGAGAAGGGGACGAATGGAAGACTGCATTCAAAACCAAGTTTGGGCTCTATGAGTGGTTAGTGATGCCCTTCGGGCTTACCAACGCCCCTAGTACCTTTATGAGGCTAATGAATGAAGTCTTACGTGCATTCATAGGACGCTTTGTCGTTGTCTATTTCGATGATATCCTAATCTATTCCCACACCATAGAAGATCATCTTGACCACATTAGAGCCGTTTTTGAAAAGCTTAAGCAAGAACAACTTTACGCCAACTTTAAGAAGTGCTCTTTCTGTTTAGAACGCGTAGTTTTTCTAGGCTTTGTCATTTCGGCTGAGGGAGTAGAGATGGATGAGGAAAAGGTTAGGTCAATTGTGGAGTGGCCTACACCTAAGAATGTAGGGGAAGTTCGCAGTTTTCATGGACTAGCCAGCTTTTATAGACGCTTTGTCAAAGATTTTTCTTCCATAGCTGCACCCCTAAACGAAATTGTGAAAAAAGATGTGCCTTTTAGGTGGGAAGAGCCACAACAACAGGCATTTGAGGAACTCAAACGTAGGCTGACCACTGCACCCATACTTAGACTACCAAATTTTGACGAGACCTTTGAGATCGAGTGTGATGCAAGTGGAGTGGGTATAGGCGCAGTCTTGACCCAAAGTAAGAAACCCATAGCCTACTTTAGTGAAAAGTTGAAAGGAGCATCATTGAATTACTCTACCTATGATAAGGAACTTTATGCCCTTGTGAGATCCCTACAAACTTGGCAACACTATCTTCAACCCAAAGAGTTTGTGATCCACACTGACCACGAAAGCCTTAAGTATCTTAAAGGGCAAGGAAAGTTGAACAAAAGACATGCCAAATGGGTAGAGTTCATAGAACAATTCCCTTACGTGATTAAGTACAAACAAGGAAAGGATAATATAGTTGCCGATGCCCTCTCTAGGAGATACACGTCAGTGACTACATTATCTTCCCGCTTCTTAGGATTTGAATCACTTAAGGACTTGTACCCCCAATGACCATGACTTTGGCACCATATTCGAGGCATGTAAAGAAGCACCATTTGGAAAATTTTACATACATGAGGGTTATCTTTTCAAAGAACAAAAATTGTGCGTTCCCCAATCATCCCTACGAGAAGCATTGACCAGAGAAGCCCATGGGGGAGGTTTAATGGGTCATTTCGGAGTCTTCAAAACCCTTGAGACTCTTAAAGAACATTTCTATTGGCCCCACATGAGAGTAGACGTCGAGAGGTTGTGTGGTAATTGCATCACTTGCAAACAAGCCAAATCCAAGTCCCAACCACATGGCCTTTACACGCCTTTACCCGTCCCTGATTCCCCTTAGATTGACATTTCTATGGACTTTGTTTTAGGCCTTCCTAGGTCTCGGGGAGGACGCGATAGCATTTATGTTGTGGTTGATCGATTTTCAAAAATGGCACATTTCATAGCATGTAGAAAAGTTGATGATGCCACACATGTTGCTGATTTGTTCTTCAAAGAAATTGTTAGATTGCATGGCATGCCACGTACAATTGTAAGTGATAGAGATACGAAATTCTTGAGTCATTTTTGGCGTGTTTTGTGGCTAAACTTGGTACACAATTGTTGTTTTCCACCACCGCACACCCACAAACTGATGGACAAACTGAAGTCGTTAATCGTACTCTTTCTCAACTTTTGCGTGCCATTTTGCAAAAACACATTAAACATTGGGAAGATTGTTTACCATATATCGAATTTGCATATAATAGGAGTGTCCATCACGGTACTTTGCATAGTCCATTTGAAATCGTGTATGGCTTTGATCCCTTGTCTCCCATTGATTTGATTCCTATTCCCGTGCATGAACGTTCTAGTCTTGATGGTAAACAAAAAGCGGACAACATAAAGAAACTGCATGAACAAGTTAAAACACAACTAGAAAAGAAAAACAAAGCTTATGAAAGACGAGCTAACAAACATCGGAAAAGAGTTGTGTTCAAACCTGGAGATTTAGTGTGGTTACATTTGCGTAAAGAAAGATTTCCCAATGAAAGAAAGTCAAAATTGTTACCTCGAGGAGATGGACCCTTTAAAGTATTAAAACGCATAGGTGACAACGCATACATCCTTGATCTTCCCGACAGGTATGGTTCAGTTTCACCTACTTTTAATGTTGCTGATCTCACCCCTTTCAACGATGACCTTTTTGATTCGAGGACGAATCCTTTTGAGGAGGGGGGATTGATGAGGATCAAGGGTCCGATGAGGATCAAGGGCCCCATCAAGAGGTCAAAGGTCCTATAACAAGAAGGAGGGCAAGGGAACTTTGTCATCAAGTTGCCACCTTCTTGTACAAGCATGTTCAAGATGAGCCTAAGACTCCTTGGGTTCATTTCATTGAACCTTCAACTTGAGCATGTATCACATGCACGTCTACATTCTTGTTTTTGAATTTTATTTTGTGTCGTGTGATCTTAGTTTTATGTATTTGCTTTGTAGGTAAATTAGGTACAAGAGAATGTTCAAGAGAATGTTTCAAGAGAATGTTTGAAGAGAATGTTTCAAGAGAATGTTTGAAGAGAATGTTGAAGAGAATGTTTCAAGAGAATGTTTCAAGAGAATATTCGAAGAGAATGTTTGTCTATGCTAAGACAAATTCAAAAGTGTCCAAGATAGAGTCTCTTGATCAAGTTGAAATCAAAATCATCTCCATTATCCACAAGAAGGGGGCGGCCATATCTAAAGCAGATGGATAATGATCAATTGAGTTTAAATTCAAAGCTAGGCTTGAATTTAAAATTCAACCTTAATTTGAATTCAATCTCAATCAATTGGAGACTTAAAGTTCAAGAGGATTTCAGCCTAATCTACATCCACTCCAAACGCCAACATGAAGTCAAATTTGAAGGATAACAAAGATGAGATTACAATTCAAATTTGAATCCAAGTTTAAATTCAAGTTCAAGTTAAACTCAATCTCCAACTGGCATTTGAATTCAACATCTCAACCATTTGAAGACATCTCACACGCCTAGATATACTTCCACACGCCAACTTGGAGCTAAGAAAAGGATGGGATCATAATTCAAAGATTGAATTCAAGTTTGAAGTCAAGTTGAATCCAATCTTCAACTAGCCTTTGAATTCAAGTTCAACCACTTCATCTACATCTCCAACGCCAATTTCATCACCAAACGTGTCTAGATTCATTGAAGATAACATCTTTCAAGCATTTCAAGTTTTAGCTAGAATTATCTTAGTTTAAATTTTCAAGCAAAGTTCAAATTTAAACATTTGTTAGATAGCTTTATTTGAATTATCTCTAGCCATTTTCAAGATAAAGGGGGCGTCTACTAGGCCTATAAATAGACCCCTTTGGCTGGTTGTAAACTCACCTTTTGATGAATAACAATTCTTGATATTTTCTTCACTTTGAGTGATACTTTGTTTTCTTGGTTTTGCATTAAAAACCTAAGTTAAGATCCTTCAAAGTTGAGCGATTTGAAGGTATTGCCATTGCTAAAAGGTGCCGTCCAGGAGGGCCATCTTGGTTTGCCTGATCAACGACCATCTTATAGTGTTGGTCTTGCTCGTTGTCCACACGTTGGATCACTAAGGAAGCAAGGGGAAGTTTACTTCTTTGTGCCTAACCCTTTGTGAAGGACGTTTGGAAGGTGGAATTGTTGGAGCCCACGAGTTGCACGCATCAGCATGTCTCTTATTAAGCTTTCCTTGACGCTTAAGGTATTTTAGACTCTCATGGTCAGTGTGAATAAAAAATTCCTTATGCTGAAGGTAGTGTTGCCAAGTTTGGAGGGATCTAACTAAGGCATACATCTCTTTGTCATAGGTGGAATAATTCAATGAGGCTCCTTTTAATTTCTCACTAAAGTAGGCTACGGGCTGTTTTTCTTGGGTCAATACAGCTCCAATACCCACGCCACTAGCATCACACTCTTCTCAAACGTCTCATCAAAATTGGGTAGACTAAGAATGGATGCAGTGGTTAGCCTTCTCTTAAGTTCCTCAAATGCTTGCTATTGTGGCTCCTTTCACTAAAAAGGTACATCTTTCTTAACAATTTCTTTCAAGGGTGCGGCTATGGAAGAAGAATCTACGCACCTCTACAACGGTTTTAGGGGTAGGCCATTCTACAATCGACCTTACTTTTTCCTCATCTATCTCTATCTCATCAGCAGTGATTACGAAGCCTAAAAAGACAACTCTCTCTAAACAAAAGGAACACTTCTTAAAATTGGCATAGAGTTGCTCGGCTTTCAACTTCTCAAAAACGGCTCTTAGGTGGTCTAAATGATCTTCAAAGATTTTGGAATTGATCAGGATGTCATCAAAATATACCACAACGAGTCTCCCAATGAAGGTCATCAAAACTTCATTCATCAACCTCATAAAGGTGCTAGAAGCGTTTGTGAACCCGAAGGGCATCAATAACCACTTATACAGCCCAAACTTGGTCTTGAATGTTGTTTTCAGTTCGTCCCCCTCCTTTATCCTTACTTGGAAATATCCTTGCTTAAGATCTATTTTGGTGAAGTATCTAGATCTATACAACATATCCAACATGTCATTCAACCTAGGTATAGATACTGATGAGGTACAGGTGCCAAGAGCCAACAAAGACAAGGCAAGTCGAGGTCCAGTGACAAGAAGCATGACAAAAAGTTTGAGCCAAGAAGTTGATGCATTCTTGTTTAGACATGTACGAGACGATCCTATGAACAAAAAGGGCTGTTGGGTTCACCTACTTGAGCCCAATCTTTGAGTTTTTATGTGTTGTAACATATATGAGTCATTTGTATTATTTCTTTCATTCTTTGAGTCGCTTGTTTAAAGTTTCTTGTTTGTAAAGGTAGTTGTTTCGGTCTTGCATGACCAAAACTTGAGTCTTTTAGCTTTTTAAGCCTTTAGAGTTGTTTAGCATGTGTCTATATTTATTAGAGTTGTTTTAAGGTCTTATGAGGATGTTGGAGTTGCTTGAAACCAAATGAGTTGAAGAGAAAACAAGCATATTTCGGAATGTGATTTCTGGCATGACCGGCTTCAGTAAAGTGGTCGTATCTATCGAATGCCAGGGAAAATTCGGTGATTCAAGTTGCATTGGAAATACAAGAGAAAGATCTAAAATGTTTCTGTTTTGCACATTTCAAGGAGAAGTCTCCATAATGGCCAAAAACAGCATTGAAGGCAAGTATTATTTCTGCAGAATTCTGTGATACACTTTCAGCAATTGGAACTTATCTCTTCAACGAGTGGGCCAAATTCAGAGAACTTCATACGTTTATTTTGTAAATTCAATGGGCTACAATTCTCTAAGAGGAGTCAAGGCCTAATTCGAGCTGTAATGGATCCAAAAGCAGGACTCAATGCAAACCAGTTTTCAGGAGCCGATACTGAAAACAGTCTAGACACCCAAACTTTGAAGGGCCATATCTAAGTTATCCCAAGTCCAAATGAGGTGATTCAAAAGCCCAAATTTAAACTCACATTCTGATATACATTTCTCAAGACTATAGTAAGACCAAAATTGGCTTCCAGAAGGGTCAAAAAGCTACCGACAGATTGCACAAATTTAGGCTTTTTTTGTAGCTTTTTGACTAGCTTCTTCTTTAACATTGTATACTATATTTTTTTTTACTTTTTTGCCCTATATAACAAACGACCCTAAGAAGGAGAGGATAGATCAAAAAGAATTCTTATGCAAAAATAGCATATTTTCTCTTCACAAACACTTGTGAGTTTTGCTTTGATTTTCTTAAGAACAATTTGAGTGCTTTCTTTGTTTCTTTGAAGATCAAAGTTAGAATCCTGTCAAGGTGTGAGCAACCTTGTAGGGGATATCCAACATCAGAGGTGTGGCCGTCCAAGAGGGTTGAAACTTGCTTAGGAAACAGGTAACTTCTGAAGGAGGAAGGCTCAAACAAAATCTTGGTGATCAATGGCTAGGAGGAAGTTCAACTCTTGCCTATAACCGTTAAGGATCCAAGTGTTAGAGGAGACGATCCGTACGAGGCATGACAATCACGCATCAGTTTGGTATCAGAGTAAATGTTCTCTTTTAATCTATCCTTCATTCTGTATCTTTTGTGTCTCTATCTTTAAGTCATCAAAGATTTGTTTAAAAAATATCTGCCCTATCATTTTGATTCCTTGTCCTATTCTTGCTTCTTGATTCATATTGCATATGTTTCGTGTATTCTTTGTTTCAGCCATATAGTGTCAAAAAAATCAGCCTTAAAACTTCTTCCTAGCTATTAGAAGAAAAGTACACAACCTGTCTTTCTGGACTTGACAATACCGATACCTTGACACATTGGACAAAAGACCAAAATTTCCTTGACATATTGGACACTTTGGACGTATTGGACATATTGGACACTTTGGACTATAGGACCATATTGGATATTTTGGACAATTTGGACATATTGGACAGGACCAAATACCGAAACTCTTTGGACATATTGACAAATGACCCTATACAAGGACAAGGACAATCTTTAAAACATCTTAAAACATTCAAAAGATTACATCTTTTTCGTTGTTCGGGATTGTTTTTGTTTTGGGTTATTTTGTCTTGTATCCATTCTTGCTTTAATACATACTTGGATAATAGGATCATTGCATAGAGAGCTTTCATTTCAGTTACACTTATATTGTTTCTGCTAGCCTAAAAAACTATCGTTGTTCACTTTAAATCTTGTTCTATTTGAAGCTCATAGTCATACTTGGATTTGTGCATCTTACATGCATTGTGTGTTGGTTTATTGATGCATACAAGTGATCCATACCCATACAAGACATACAGTACAAAAGATTGAGCCTTTTTTTACAAGAACGTCTTTAAATGTTCTTTCATATAAGATTCGGCTTCGAGAAAAAAAATGGAGCAAGAAGGAGGTTGTGTTCTTTGATTAATCCTTTGGTTACTTTGAGTTTCTTGTATTTCAACCAAAAAAACAAACAAAAAGAACATAAAAAAACCTTTTATATACAACTTTGGACACTTCTTCCTTTATGCATCTTGGACATTGCATACGTGTGATTGAGTGCATTAAGCTAAGTGTGGTTAAGGATTACCCAAGGCAACCCCTTAGCAATTCTTTGTCTCAGCTCTTTACATCAAATTTGGTTTCATATTTTCCTTGAATCTTGGAGTTTGTCCAAGTGTGTTGTGTGTCCTTTGCTCGTTATCCATTCTTACTTTGGTGATACTAATCCTGTTTTGAAGATTACACAAGCTGTTGAAGACCCCAGGTTGTTGCTCATCTTGGTTGCTTCTAGCCCACGATTGGATTAAAGGCACAAGAAAAGATATGTAAAAGGCTTGTAAGGGTGGTGAGGACTTAAAAGAGGGAAGGTGAAAGCCTCGAGTGTGGATACGATTAAGAAAGGACAAGCACAAGTTGAAATTCTCTTTACACTAACGTAACAAAGTTTCTTTAGTCTTTGTGTTAGTTTTCCTTTTCTTTATTTTATTTTGATTTTGTTTTAGGTTTAAATGGATGACACACCATTCAGGAATTCTAATATCCCCCACCTTTGGAGGATATGAGGAATCCTGTGACGGAAGAGAATGTACTTGGAATGCTTAGAAGGATTACAGAGAGGTTAGACCTACTGGAGGCCGAAAGATCTAACCCCCACCACCAAACATCTCAACCAGGAACCATGGAAGGAAGTGGCTCCATGGTTAGAAACCCAATTTGAGGGTCCAAGTCGTGTTCCAGTTGATCCACCATGGCAAGCCATTCATGGTCAAATGATGGGACAAAGAGGACGAGGCAGAGGAGGCCTACAACAAGCCCCAGTGTACATGCCACTGTTAGAAGAGAGGTATCCTGAGGATGATCCACATATGCATGATAGTCAACAGAGAAGAGATTATGAGGAACCGTTTGATGTTGAAACCCGTAACCTTCAATGTCAAAACCATGGCTATGATGTTCCTAATCGTGGGTACTATCCTAGGCACAATCAGCATGATGATGATTTCCATAAGATCAAGATGAACATTCCTCCATTTCAGGGGCGAAGTGATCCTGAATCATACCTCGAAAAGAAAAGAAAGGTAGAAGTCATTTACTCTTGTACTTCCTTGGAGATTATGAGTAAAGTGCGTTTTGCAGCAATTGAGTTTACGGAATATGCACTTCTTTGGTGGGATCAAATGCTAAGTTCAAGAAGAAGGAGCGGAGAAGAGCCCATTCAAACATGGGAGGAGATGAAAAGAGAAATTAGAAAAAGGTTTGTGCCTCAATTTTATGAAAGAACTATGATTCAAAGACTAACCCAACTCAAGCAGGGAAATAGAAGTGTTGACGAATACTATGAAGAAATGGAGTTGTTGATGATGAGAGCACAAATTGATGAAAGAGAAGATGCTACCATGGCAAGGTTTCTAGAAGGATTGAACAAAGAAATTGCCCTTCCTATGGAGCTGCAATCTTGTGCAACCTTAGCATCCATGGTACACGATGTTGTTGCTGCTACACACGGCCTTGAAATGGGGGAGATTGTGGCTGAGAACTTCTTGAATTTGAAGACTCAAATTGGTTGAAACTTGAATTCAAATAAAGGTTGAATTTGAATTCACGTTTATCTTCAAGTTGATATTCACTTTGTCTTCAATTTGGCCACCCTTATCCTTGTTGTTTGAAGATAATTTTGAGCTAACTTTGAACTTGAAAATGCCATGTTGGATTGTCTTTGTTGAGACAAACATTCCTGTCTGACAAACATATATTTTTTTTAGGGTGCACACGCTTCTGATACTATTTGTGGTCCTCCGTTTGGCTTGTAACTTATTACGTACCTAGTTACCTACAAGGAAAACACAAGGAAGCAAGGATCACTAGAAAACAAGACATACATTTGTTTATTTTATTGAAAGACGCCTATATGCATGAAAAGTGATGCATGGAATGCAACCTAAGACTAAGACAAACTTTGTCTTGTATTTTGCATACCTTGGACCGCATCATCCCCTCCTTCCTAGAAAAGATTCGTCCCGAATCTTAGCATGTATGTCATTCGGGAGAAAGATCCTCAATAATGCAACAAAGATACAAGACATACACGTATGCACACTTTCATCCTAAGATGTTTAAGGTGAATGAGTAATGTAATGACAAAACATGTTCTTAGCGACTCATAAAAGATGATTCGGTCATGCATCGACAATAAGTAAGTCCTCTTCCTCACATGTTTTGGATGAATTAGGATCTGATTTTCAAATTTTAGTTGATAATACACATCATCAAATCCTATAGTGGGTGCATGGCAAGAGGTGTTCAACAGAGGTTTCTTTGTAGTGTTTTTAGGATGTATAACCAATAAAAGCTCATAGTTATCGTGCATTTGATCCTCACACAAGGTCAGTACATGAATGTCAGATGATGTATCATGATGTGGTGACAAAAATAGCGTGTTTGGAGTTGTGATATTCATGTCGCCATTATTGTCATTGACGCTCCTTAAAACTTTCAAATCCGGTGAATTTAAACTATCATGCTCATCAAAGCACAAATCAGTACTAACTTCAGATTATTATCCTCAAAATCAGTTTGCAACGTAATGTCAAGTGGAATTCCATATTCATACTCATGTAAATTGGAATTTTCATGGGATGGAATGTCACTATCAAAACACTCAAACAAAAGATTATTATAGACAACCCATTCATGCTTCTCAACATTATCATGTTTGTCACCTAAGACATCATTATTCTCACTTGAAATGTCACTCCAATCATCTTGTAAATCAGCATGTAAGTCAAGCAAATCATGTGAATCATGCGAAGCACAAACAACTTTAGATTCATGCTCATCACTTTCAGTACGCAAGTCAATCTCATGCATATGAACACTATGAACATCGACAAGTAACCTAAGACATTGCAATTAATTAAGGAGGTCTAATCTGTGTACCTTTTGTTCTTCTACTTTTAAAAGGATTTCAAAGTTGTGTTCTTTTTGCGCTAGAAATTTCTTACGAATGTCAGCATTACGTTCTAAGATCTTCACACAATCATGTTCATTCAGCACATCAACTTTATTATCATGAATGACATGTTTATCAATTGAAATTTCAGAATCATCATCATAAGAATCATGCTCAATACCAACACTAAAATCCTACGAATCATATGCAATTTCGTAATAAGCTTGATTGAAGCCTTTTACCATTACGGGATAGAGGTCTCTAACGTCATCTTCCATGGAATCCATGAATAACCTGAAATTAATCAAGCAAACAAAGAAAGGAAAAACTAACACAAAGACAAGAGATTTCGTTACGTTAGTGAAAACAAAATACGGGCACTCCTCTTTCTTTGATTTCCACTCTCTTACCACTTTGTTTCTTGGGTAACCTGAAGTTAAGAAGGCTCAAAGTGATCAATTAAGAAAGTGTTTTGCCAATGCTTTTCCAAATCACAACGATCTCCACTTGTTTCTCCCGAGTGCTTTCAAGTTGCACCAAATAGTATCAAAACAGAATCAAGTGAAATGGAAACAAACTTGAACTTTCTACTAAGGTGCAAAGAAAATAAGCAACAAAAATTGATGTATAAGGCTGAACCAAGGATGAACTAAGGGTTGCCGTGGGCAACCTTTAGTTAATTTTGATTCTATGCACTTACTATCCACAAAATGGTTCAAGTCATGCAATAATCGAGCAACCAAGTGTTTGATTGGTTCAAAAAGAGCAATGGAAGGAACATAAAGGTGTAAGGGCGGTTGGGGTGTAATAAAATAGGAGATTGTATCCAAGGTTGCCAAATTGTACCAAAAATTTCAAATAATGCACAAATGCTTTCTCCCTGTTTCTTTTCACCTTTTTTGTCTTTCTTTCTCTTGCTGTTTTCAACTCACGCAAGTTTCAGATTCTCTTTTTTTTCTGTTCAAGGCAAGAAAACGAAACTTCTCTTCTTTTGTTCAAACGTGTTCTTGACAAACCCTGGCAAGGAACTTTCGATTTCAGCCAAAGGTAATCTCAAATATGCAATATTGTGCACGGGAATGTGAATGAGGATAAATCTCAGTTAGGGTTTTGGGGGTAACCGAGATTAGAGTTTTTGAAGAATTAGGGTTTTGAGTGGCGGTTTTTCAGCTTTTGTGTTTATTGTGGAAGTGGTTTTCACACGTATGATCAGCACGATTGGAGCATGAAATCAATCACAATTTGAATCATAAGAGACATACAATCATCACCAACTAAAAGCTTCGGTAGCAACAAGATGATTTGAACCGAGGTAGCTTTATAGGATGATGGTTGTAACGTTTTAAAAGAAAGATGAATGAGACCTAAATGCAACAAACCCTAATTTGTTCAAGTTTGAATGACTCAAAACAAATGGGACAACAAGATTGAAAAGAAAAGAATGACACTTGAATGATGAATGACAAGATGCAGCAAAAGACAAACACTCAGAAACCCTAGGACGTTTTTGTTTTTTTGTATGAAATGCAAATGACGTGTAGAATTAGGGGTAGAAGAAGGATAACTGAACTTGAAATGACTAGACTCAAACGAAATGGAAATGATATATGGTGGAATAGAGTAACCTGTGCTCTAATGCCAATTTGATGCGTGCAAAACATGGGCTCCAACAATTCCACCTTCCAAACGTCCTTCACAAAGGGTTAGGCACAAGGAAGAAGACTTCCACTTGCTTCCTTAGTGATAAAAACGTGTGGATCAAATGAGCAAGACCAACACTTCAAGATGGTCATTGATCAGGCAAACCAATATGGCCCTCCTGGACGGCACCTTTTAGCAATGGCAACACCTTCAAAATGCTCAACTTTGAAGGATCTTAACTTAGATTTTTAATGTAAAACCAAGAACACAAAGTCTCATACAAAGTGAAGAAAATATCAAGAATCTTTATTCATCAAAAGTTTCCTATTCCATGCGCCCCAAAGGCTCTATTTATAGGCTGCAAATTTCGTCCTTATCAGCCTTAAGATGAGTAGAAATTATTTCAAATAAGCTAGCTAACACATGTTCGAAAATTGAAAATTGTTTGAATTCAAAACTAAAACAAATTCTAGCTAAAATTTGAAAAGCTTGCAAGATGCTATCTCCAATGTATCCAGCCGTGTATGATGGTGAATGTAGGTGTTGGAGACTTGGTTTGATGTGGATGAAGTGGTTGTAATTGAATTCAAAGGTTGGTTGAAGATTGAATTCAAATTAAGTTCAAATTTGAATTCAAATTTGGATTCAACTTTGAATTGTGATCTCATCGTCTCCTTGCTCAAGAATGGCGTGTGGATGTCCTCGAGGTGGCTGAAATGTTTGAATTCAAAGGTTGGTTGAAGATTGAATTCAAATTGAGTTTGAATTTGAATTCAAATTTGGATTCAACTTTGTATTGTTGACTTATCCTTCTCTTTATCACCAAGATGGCGTGTGAAATGGGGGAGATTGTGGCTGAGAACTTCTTGAATTTGAAGACTCAAATTGGTTGAAACTTGAATTCAAATCAAAGTTGAATTTGAATTCACGTTTATCTTCAAGTTGATATTCACTTTGTCTTCAATTTGGCCGCCCTTATCCTTGTTGTTTGAAGATAATTTTGAGCTAACTTTGAACTTAAAAATGCCATGTTGGATTGTCTTTGTTGAGACAAACATTTCTTTCTGACAAACATTCCTTTTGTCTCTTTTTTAGGGTGCACACGCTTCTGATGCTATTTGTGGTCCTCCGTTTGGCTTGCAACTTATTATGTACCTAGTTACCTACAAGGCAAATATAAGGAAGCAAGGATCACAAGAAAACAAGACATACATTTGTTTATTTTATTGAAAGACGCCTATATGCATGAAAAGTGATGCATGGAATGCAACCTAAGACTAAGACAAACTTTGTCTTGTATTTTGCACACCTTGGACCGCATCAGGCTTGCACACGTTTTCTTGATTTGGTGACCAAGTTTTGTTGTGATATATCATGTTTGAATGATTGCAAAATGCATATGTGAGCATGTAGATTGTTGTGATATATAAATGCATATGTGAGCATGTATGTGTGTATAACGTTTAAAGTATATGTGTGCATGAGATTGAATTTATGAGCTAGAATTTATGAGCTAAATGTGAAATTGATTGAATGAATCAAGATTGAACAAGTTTGATTAAGATCATGAGATTGAACTTGGCCAATTCAATCACATGTCTAAATCAAGACATGTTCAAACTGATCTTAGATGATATATATGCCAATACATGTTAATTATATGATCTAACCAAGCCTTGAAGTCACATGACTTACAATATAAGGCAAATTGCTCGGTTTAGTATTCTATTGCAGGTTTTGGTTCATATCTTGAGCAAATGAACTCCAAATTGAGTCATTCAAAAGCCCACATGATCCTTATTCAATTTAGAATCTAATTGGCTGAGGAAAAGCATGCTTGACACGGATAAAAACTGAGTTGACACGGTGGTGAAGCTTATTGACCTTTATAAGGGTTATTTTGGTAATTTCACCATTTGGACTTCTCATTCTTATTTGGTCTTCTTCCAACTGATTTATATGATCATATGACACATTTATAAGTCATGTCACATCATGGCAAAAATGAATCTGGAGCAGCACCATGTCTAGGTTCATCCTAGGACAAAATTCCTATTTTTGTGCTAAGGGGTATTCTGGTCTCTTCACTTGCCAATGGATCTTCTAACGTGTTATATATTGTTTATATGATGTTTATATGTGTTTATGTCACATATGGTACGTGCCCTATATTTATGGAAATGAGCAGCATGGTATCTCAAATGGAATTCTTATGGTTATCACATCTATGATTTTCTTGGAATTCTTGGCATTCTTCATATGGTATTCTATGCTACATGTTGAAGACATAAATGGCTATATATTATATGTGTGCAAACGGATATTGGCACACAAATCATGTTCAAATTTTCAGATTTTGAACAAGTCAAGGCAAGTTGAAATAAATCCTATTTTGGTGCTGATTTCAAGTGACTATTCTTGTATATATTACAACGGCTATCTTGGCTCAAGAATGGAGAAAAATTTCGTATGTTATATGGTCAAGATTCAGGTTATAATGTGTGACAAAAACAAGTCCTACAATGTAGCAAATTTGAAGCAAAAGTCTCTCAACCAATGCCATGCAACGGCTATATGATTGAAGACCAAGTCAAATTCAAAGGCTTAGCTGAATTCTCTCTATCTTTTAGCTACATTCCAACGGCCATTTAACATTCAAAATGAGGAGCCAAATTTGTTCAAAACACACGCCAATTCAGCTGCATACATGGCAAGTTATTCACACATGGACATTGCTGATTGGGAGCTGCCTTTTAAACGTTCAAATGAAGTCATTTTCCACCTCATTCCAACGTTTATAATGGGATAAGATGAAGGATAAAAGTTCAGTTTGAAGACCAATTCAAAGCAACAAAAGATAAGTTTCATTTGGATAGCTAGAAAAGTGCTGAAATCTCTCCATTCTTCAACCATTCCAACGTCTACTTTGAGGAGCCTTTAGGCTGTCCTCTTGGCTATAAATAGCTTCAAAGGTGAAGAGTAAAAGTGCACCAACGAAAAACAAAAGAAAAGCAAGCAAGACATTCAGCTCTTTGTCTCCATTCTTCTCTTCTATTCTTCTATATTGAAGAACACATTTGCAGCAAGCTTTATGATTGTATAGTTCTTCATTTCTTGTCATTTCAACACCTTTTAAACGACATATTGTAAGGGAGAAGCTGGTGTATAAAGCTTACTCCTTAGAGGTGAGCAAAAGGTGCAAAGGTGCAAAGGTGAAACAAACTAGTTGCTGTTTGTTTTGGTGAAGTCTCTTGAAGAAGTTGGTGAAAAGCTTCTTCTTTTGGCTTTGTAAGGTGACTTTGGTGTTTGGTGTTTAGTGAAATCCAAGAGAAGGTGTCTCTTGGGACTGGAGTAGGTCACATTGACCGAACCAGGATAATTCCTTGTGTTCTTTACTTATTTCCTGCACTTACTGTTTTCTGCCTGAGAATTACACTAACTTGGCACGCATAATTGAACAAGCAAACAGTCTTAGAATTGCATGAATTTTGGATATATTATACTTCAATGTGTTAGCTTTCATTAGCCGCAAGAATCACTAAATTCTAAGGAGTTTAGCATATTCAAATCGTCTTCACAAAATTGTTGCTACATTCTGTGAACAATTCTGACCAGTGTGCAAAACTTGTTCAATTTGAATAGGTTATCCTGCGAATCTTGAAGTGAGCCTTATATCAAATTAAACTAGACATCATAAGGTTTAATTTGACATAAGATTCATCAAAATAGCACGGGTAGATTTTGAGATATCATCGTTTGAAGTTAAGCTAACATTCTGCCTGAAACTGCCAGAATTGCACACTTTACTTATCTTGCTTATTTGAACGTGCAAACTTGCTTGGAATTGACTGAAATTTTTATGACATACTATAAACATTCTAAACTTGATCTCTGCCAAGTTTGAGAGCTTGCACAGGTGTATAAGTGGTTCAACCAAAGCGCTCAAAACAGTGAACTGTTTCTGGAAATTCCAGAATCTGAGGCTAAAGAGGCAAAGGGGTCTTCAAACAAGTTTTTGAAGGTAATTGTAGTGTAATTTCCGCTAACCCACTATTCACCCCCCCCCTCTAGTGGTGCTATACAGGTCCAACAAGTGGTATCAGAGCAAGGTTGAGCACCATATTCTTATTTGAGCTGAAAACAGTTTACACTCCAAGTTGCAAAGTTGCTGGAAATTTTCTGGTTGTCTTATATTCTTCATATTTGGTATCTACAACAAGGTGACACTTTCTTTCCTTCTTATAAGTGTTTTAAACGTTTTCTCACACACTAAGAAGCATGTCTAAGTCACACATGAAAATAGAATTAGAAGGCATGTCCACACAAAGACCACCTCTTTTTGATGGAGAAAACTTTAGTCATTGGAAACTTAGGATGAAATTGTTCTTAATGGCTATTGATATAGACTTGTGGTCTATCATTGAAGATGGACCTTATGTGCCTACTAAGCATGTTATAATTGATGGCTTATCACAAGAAGTTGAGAAATATAGAAAAGATTGGAGTGATGAAGATAAAAAGAAAATGAGTCTTAATGCTAAAGCAATGCAATTATTGTTGAATGGTTTAAGTAGGAGTGAATCTGCCTATGTCTCTTCATGTTTAAGTGCAAAGGATATGTGGAAATGTCTTGAAATGAAGCATGAAGGAACTAATCAAGTAAAGGAATCAAAGATTAACATGTTAATGACTACACTTGAATCATTCCATTTACTGCCTAATGAATCAATTGTTGATATGGATTTAAGGCTTACAAACTTATACAACTCACTTGAATCCCTTGGTAAAACGTTTTTGATGAAAGAAAAAGTGCAAAAAGTTTTGAGAAGTTTGCCAATTGAATGGGATGCCAAAGTTAGTGCCATTGAAGAAAGCAAAGATCTTTCTCAAATAAAACTTGATGAATTGATAGGTTCTTTAAAAGTTTATGAAAACAAGTTGAATATAAGAAAGGCTGAAACTAGTAACAAGTCTAAATCACTTGCATTTGTAACAAATGAACCCGAATCATCTAATCAAGCCGAGTATGAAAGTGATGATGAAAGTGATGAAGAAGACATAATGTTGTTAGCTAGGCGTTTAAGGAAGTTTTTCAAGAAAAGACCAACTAAAAGACAAGCAAAATCAGCTGCCCCTATCAATGTGAAATCTAACAAACAAGATGGTAAATGGTATGATAAAGAACTTAAGTGTTATGAATGTGGCAAACAAGGACACATATCATATGATTGTCCAAACAAGAACAAAAACCGTGACATGGATGAAAAGACAAGGACACAAACTAGAGTAGAACCTAAGCAAAGGAGGAAGAAAGCTCTTAAGGCAAGCACTTGGGATGACACATCTTCATCCGAATCCGAGGAGGAACCTGAAGATGCACAAACATGTTTGGCTTCAAAGTCTACAAATGAGGTAACATTCGATTCTGACTCTGAATGTGATTTTACTCAAGATGAATTGTTGGATGAATTAGAAAAGTTGCATGATAGATATAAGAAGCTATCCAAGGAGAAGAAAAGAATAGTTGAGGAGAAGAACAAGTTGGAGACGTCTAACTTGAATCTAACTTCTCAACTAGAAGTTCTTCAACTTGAATCATCTAACACTATTAGTTCAATGCAAAATCAGATTAAGGAACTTAAGAACAAACATGAAAATGTGCAATGTGTGCAATGTGTTGATTTCAACGTTTTAAAGTCTAAATTACATGAAATACAAACTGAATTTGAATCATTAAAAGCATGCAACCTAGACTTGAACAAATCTTTAGAACAATTTAAGGATGGTTCCAACATGTTAGACACTCTTATTGCATCTCAAAAGCATGGAAATGACAAACAAGGTCTTGGATATGTTAAAGAAGCTGAATACACACCTAAGGAAACAACATTTGTATCATCTTCAACCAACATGAAATATAGGCCAAATGCATTTAGAAATGAACCTATTCTGCCCACACCACCTTCATCACAAAGATTGCAAAATGCATCAACATATAGGAAGGCAAATACACCTAGAAACCATGCTTACATGTATACAAGAATGCCTAAACAAAGTAGTATGCAATCTGCTCAAGTTATGCCTTATATGCAACAACATGCTTATGTGAAGAACATGACATACTCTCGGCCTAAATCAGTTTACAACACACGGCCTAGACACACACAACATCTTGCTTATACACGGCCTAAATCCAATGCTTATACACGGCCTAGAAACTATGATAACTCACGGCCAAGATATAACTCATATACATGGCAACATTCAAATGCATATAGAACTTACAATGCTTATCCAACTAGACATAAAGTTGCAGCCCCTTTTCCATCATATTCTATGTATCAAAATCCACTATTTGTTCATTATATGCAACATGATTTTAACATTTCAAAACCAAGAAAGGTTGTTCAAGTTTGGGTACCTAAAGGTACACTAACATGAACTTAACTTGTCTAACCTTGAAAGGACCCAAAATCAAAGGGTACCTAAGTTGTTATTTACATTTGTAGGTACATAACATCAAAGAAAGACAAGTGGCTGGTTATAACAACAAAGAAGATGAAAAGAACAAAACCAATTGGATAGTTGATAGTGGTTGCTCAAGACATATGACGGGCAACAAAAATTTGTTTAGCACACTTAAAAACGTTGCAAAAGGTGGCAAAGTTACCTTTGGAGACAACAACCAAGGCCAAATAATTGGCAAAGGCAAGGTTGGTGATCCAAACAAGTTTGAGATCAAAAACGTCCTACTTGTAAGTAACTTAACCTTTGAGCTTTTAAGTGTTTCTCAACTATGTGACAACAACTTGAATGTTCTCTTCTCCTCCACTTCTTGTAAGATAATGGATAAAAACAATCAAGTTGTGTTAAAAGGAAAACGTGAAGGAAACATATATGTGCTTAACATGGATGATATGCTAAGTAGTAACACAAAATGTCTTGTTTCACATGAATCTGATCCCAATCTTTGGCATAGACGTTTAGGACACATAGGTATATCAACCTTAGAAAAACTACACGCTAAAAGTCTTGTTAAAGGATTGCCTAAACTTAACTTGAATGATTTTCAACTATGTGAATCTTGTATCAAAGGCAAACATGTTAGAGAATCCCTTAAGCCTAAAACCAAGGTCACAACGTCAAGAATACTAGAACTCTTGCATATAGACTTATTTGGTCCATGTAGAACAAGAAGCTTAGGTGGAAGTTATTATGTATGTGTAATAGTTGATGATTTCTCAAGATATACTTGGACATTGTTTCTTGCTTCAAAAGATGAAAGTGCATCATCTATAACTAATCTAATTAGACAACTTGAAAATGAACATGAATCACATGTTATTAAGATAAGGAGTGATAGAGGTGGTGAGTTTAAAGATAGTGTATTAATCAAATTCTGTAATGAAAAGGGTATAAAACATGAATTCTCCCCACCAAGAACTCCTCAACTTAATGGAGTAGTTGAAAGAAAGAATAGGACTATTCAAGAAGTAGCAAGAACAATGATGGTAGAAAACAAAGTACCTAAATTCTTATGGGCTGAAGCAGTAAACACTTCAAGTTATATGATCAACAGACTATCAATAAGAAAGAAATTGAACAAAACACCATTTGAAATCTTAAATGGACGACTCCCAAAAGTAAACTATCTAAAAGTCTTTGGTTGTAAATGCTTTGTATTGAACACAAAAGATAACTTAGATAAGTTTGATCCTAAGTCTGATGAACATATATTTGTGGGATATTCAATGAACTCTAAAGCATATAGATGTTATAATGCACAAACAAGAAAGATAGTTGAATCTATACATGTGAAGTTCAATGAAAATGCATATCTCCAAACAAGTAATCAACATGAAATCTATGTACCAAATGATCAAATACTTCATGATGAAGATGAACTTATCCTACCACCTACAAATGATCAAATTGAAACACCAAATCAAACTCTTGAAATGCATGAAGTTCAAACTCCCCCTACACAAGAACATAATGAAGAAAATGTGCCTAACCAACCTATTGAACATCATGAACCTATTGAAGATGCACAACCAAGTAATTGGTGGCAAATAAGAGATAAACAAAAGCATCCTCAAGAACTTATCATAGGAGATGTAAATCAAGGGGTTAGAACACGTAGGCAAATAGATCCTAATGAATATGATCAATGGCATGCACTTATATCCCAAATTGAACCTAAGAATGTGAATGATGCCTTAAACGATGCATATTGGATAGATGCAATGCATGAAGAGTTAAACCAATTTGAAAGAAACAATGTGTGGGATTTAGTACCTAAACCCGAGGATAAATCAATCATTGGAACTAAATGGGTGTTTAGGAACAAAATGAATGAACAAGGGGTTGTAGTAAGAAATAAAGCAAGACTTGTAGCTCAAGGATATAATCAAGAAGAGGGTATTGATTACGATGAAACATTTGCCCCCGTAGCAAGATTAGAATCCATACGCCTCTTATTAGCTTTTGCATGTTATAATAACATCAAATTATTCCAAATGGATGTTAAGAGTGCATTCTTAAATGGCTATATCCAAGAAGAAGTTTTTGTTAAACAACCACCAGGCTTTGAAGATCCAAAGAACCCTAATCATGTATATAAACTTAAGAAAGCCTTATATGGTTTGAAACAAGCCCCCCGTGCATGGTATGAAAGATTTGCCAACTTTTTACTAAGTAACAACTTTCAAAGAGGAACCATAGATAGTACCTTATTCTTGAAAAAGAAAGACAAAGATTTGCTTGTAATACAAATATATGTAGATGACATAATCTTTGGTTCAACTAATCCTAACTTAGTAAAAGACTTTGAAGATTGTATGAAGTCTGAGTTTGAAATGTCTATGGTTGGTGAATTAAACTATTTCTTAGGCTTGCAAATAAAACAAACATCAAGTGGTATACATATCAATCAAGCCAAATACATAAGAGATATGATAAAGAAATTCAACTTTGAAAACTTGAAACCATCTCCAACACCAATGTGTACTTCAACAAAATTAGACAAAGATGAAAATGGTGTTGCATTTGATGAAAAACTATATAGGTCTATGATTGGTTCATTGCTATATCTAACTGCTAGTAGACCTGATATTATGTTTGCAGTATGTATGTGTGCAAGATTTCAAAGTATGCCTAAGTTGTCACACTTTAAAGCTGTAAAAAGAATATTTAGATATCTTCAACATACACCAACATTAGGCTTATGGTATGATAGACAATCTAGTCTAAGTCTACATGCATATTCAGATGCAGATTATGGTGGATGTAGAGTAGATAGAAAGAGCACTAGTGGAACATGTCAATTCCTAGGAAACTCACTAATATCTTGGTTTTCAAAGAAACAATCTAGTGTTGCACTTTCTACTACTGAAGCAGAATATATGGCTTTAAGTCTATGTTGTACTCAACTATTATGGATTAAACAACAACTTTCAGACTTTGAAATACAAGTAAATAATATCCCCATCTATTGTGATAGTACAAGTGCTATAAATTTGTCTAAAAACCCTGTACTACACTCTAAGGCAAAGCATATAGAAGTACGTTATCATTTTCTCCGTGATCATGTTAATCTTGGACATATACACATTGAACATGTTAGAACTGATCAACAAGTAGCTGACATATTCACTAAACCCCTTAATCAAGCTATCTTTGAGCATTTACGTGCAAGACTTGGATTAATTGCTCACACCTGACTACTCAACCGTGCACATAGTTCAGTCTTTTGCATAATTTACAAAATTAAGGGGGAGAGATATCTGTATATCATGTTAAGGGGGAGATAACACATTAAGGGGGAGCAGCTTAACTTGATTTAAAGAGAAGCTTATACTTGATTTAGATGCTTAATATACACATATGTGGGGTAATTTTGCAAATCATCAAAAGGGGGAGATTGTTGTGATATATCATGTTTGAATGATTGCAAAATGCATATGTGAGCATGTAGATTGTTGTGATATATAAATGCATATGTGAGCATGTATGTGTGTATAACGTTTAAAGTATATGTGTGCATGAGATTGAATTTATGAGCTAGAATTTATGAGCTAAATGTGAAATTGATTGAATGAATCAAGATTGAACAAGTTTGATTAAGATCATGAGATTGAACTTGGCCAATTCAATCACATGTCTAAATCAAGACATGTTCAAACTGATCTTAGATGATATATATGCCAATACATGTTAATTATATGATCTAACCAAGCCTTGAAGTCACATGACTTACAATATAAGGCAAATTGCTCGGTTTAGTATTCTATTGCAGGTTTTGGTTCATATCTTGAGCAAATGAACTCCAAATTGAGTCATTCAAAAGCCCACATGATCCTTATTCAATTTAGAATCTAATTGGCTGAGGAAAAGCATGCTTGACACGGATAAAAACTGAGTTGACACGGTGGTGAAGCTTATTGACCTTTATAAGGGTTATTTTGGTAATTTCACCATTTGGACTTTTCATTCTTATTTGGTCTTCTTCCAACTGATTTATATGATCATATGACACATTTATAAGTCATGTCACATCATGGCAAAAATGAATCTGGAGCAGCACCATGTCTAGGTTCATCCTAGGACAAAATTCCTATTTTTGTGCTAAGGGGTATTCTGGTCTCTTCACTTGCCAATGGATCTTCTAACGTGTTATATATTGTTTATATGATGTTTATATGTGTTTATGTCACATATGGTACGTGCCCTATATTTATGGAAATGAGCAGCATGGTATCTCAAATGGAATTCTTATGGTTATCACATCTATGGTTTTCTTGGAATTCTTGGCATTCTTCATATGGTATTCTATGCTACATGTTGAAGACATAAATGGCTATATATTATATGTGTGCAAACGGATATTGGCACACAAATCATGTTCAAATTTTCAGATTTTGAACAAGTCAAGGCAAGTTGAAATAAATCCTATTTTGGTGCTGATTTCAAGTGACTATTCTTGTATATATTACAACGGCTATCTTGGCTCAAGAATGGAGAAAAATTTCGTATGTTATATGGTGAAGATTCAGGTTATAATGTGTGACAAAAACAAGTCCTACAATGTAGCAAATTTGAAGCAAAAGTCTCTCAACCAATGCCATGCAACGGCTATATGATTGAAGACCAAGTCAAATTCAAAGGCTTAGCTGAATTCTCTCTATCTTTTAGCTACATTCCAACGGCCATTTAACATTCAAAATGAGGAGCCAAATTTGTTCAAAACACACGCCAATTCAGCTGCATACATGGCAAGTTATTCACACATGGACATTGCTGATTGGGAGCTGCCTTTTAAACGTTCAAATGAAGTCATTTTCCACCTCATTCCAACGTTTATAATGGGATAAGATGAAGGATAAAAGTTCAGTTTGAAGACCAATTCAAAGCAACAAAAGATAAGTTTCATTTGGATAGCTAGAAAAGTGCTGAAATCTCTCCATTCTTCAACCATTCCAACGTCTACTTTGAGGAGCCTTTAGGCTGTCCTCTTGGCTATAAATAGCTTCAAAGGTGAAGAGTAAAAGTGCACCAACGAAAAACAAAAGAAAAGCAAGCAAGACATTCAGCTCTTTGTCTCCATTCTTCTCTTCTATTCTTCTATATTGAAGAACACATTTGCAGCAAGCTTTATGATTGTATAGTTCTTCATTTCTTGTCATTTCAACACCTTTTAAACGACATATTGTAAGGGAGAAGCTGGTGTATAAAGCTTACTCCTTAGAGGTGAGCAAAAGGTGCAAAGGTGCAAAGGTGAAACAAACTAGTTGCTGTTTGTTTTGGTGAAGTCTCTTGAAGAAGTTGGTGAAAAGCTTCTTCTTTTGGCTTTGTAAGGTGACTTTGGTGTTTGGTGTTTAGTGAAATCCAAGAGAAGGTGTCTCTTGGGACTGGAGTAGGTCACATTGACCGAACCAGGATAATTCCTTGTGTTCTTTACTTATTTCCTGCACTTACTGTTTTCTGCCTGAGAATTACACTAACTTGGCACGCATAATTGAACAAGCAAACAGTCTTAGAATTGCATGAATTTTGGATATATTATACTTCAATGTGTTAGCTTTCATTAGCCGCAAGAATCACTAAATTCTAAGGAGTTTAGCATATTCAAATCGTCTTCACAAAATTGTTGCTACATTCTGTGAACAATTCTGACCAGTGTGCAAAACTTGTTCAATTTGAATAGGTTATCCTGCGAATCTTGAAGTGAGCCTTATATCAAATTAAACTAGACATCATAAGGTTTAATTTGACATAAGATTCATCAAAATAGCACGGGTAGATTTTGAGATATCATCGTTTGAAGTTAAGCTAACATTCTGCCTGAAACTGCCAGAATTGCACACTTTACTTATCTTGCTTATTTGAACGTGCAAACTTGCTTGGAATTGACTGAAATTTTTATGACATACTATAAACATTCTAAACTTGATCTCTGCCAAGTTTGAGAGCTTGCACAGGTGTATAAGTGGTTCAACCAAAGCGCTCAAAACAGTGAACTGTTTCTGGAAATTCCAGAATCTGAGGCTAAAGAGGCAAAGGGGTCTTCAAACAAGTTTTTGAAGGTAATTGTAGTGTAATTTCCGCTAACCCACTATTCACCCCCCCCCCCTCTAGTGGTGCTATACAGGTCCAACAAGTTTGGCCACAATTTTGGCCTTGGGTAGGCTGACCTCCATCACTCCTAAAAGACCTGTTTTGGAACCTCAAAGAGTGATGCGTGCAACTCGTGGGCTCCAACAATTCCACCTTCCAAACGTCCTTCACAAGGGTTAGGCACAAGGAAGAAGACTTCCCCTTGCTTCCTTAATGAATAAAAACGTATGGATTAAGAATGAGCAAGACCAACACTTCAAGATGGTCGTTGATCAGGCAAACCAATATGGCCCTCCTGGACGGCACCTTTAAGCAATGGCAACACCTTCAATATGCTCAACTTTGAAGGATCTTAACCTAGGTTTTTAATGCAAAACCAAGAAAACAAAGTATCACACAAAGTGAATGAAATATCAAGAATTGTTATTCATCAAAAGGTGAGTTTACAACCAGCCAAAGGGGTCCTATTTATAGGCCTAGAAGACGCCCCCTTTAGCTTGAGATGGCTAGAGATAATTCAAATAAAGCTATCTAACAAATGTTTGAATTTGAACTTTGCTTGAAAATTTAAACTAAGATAATTCTAGCTAAAACTTGAAATGCTTGCAAGATGTTATCTTCAATGAATCTAGTCATGTTTGGTGATGAAATTGGCGTTGGAGATGTTGAAATTGGCGTTGGAGATGTGGTTGAATTTGAATTCAAAGGCTAGTTGAAGATTGGATTCAATTTGACTTCAAACTTGAATTCAATCTTTGAATTATGATCCCATCCTTTTTGATCTTCAAGTGGCGTGTGGATGGATATCTAGGCGTGTGAGATGTCTTCAAATGGTTGAGATGTTGAATTCAAATGCTGGTTGGAGATTGAGTTTAACTTGAACTTGAATTTTAAACTTGGATTCAAATTTGAATTGCCATCTCATCTTTGCTTCAAAAATGGCATGTGATCCTTATCCTTCAAAATGGGCGCCCCTTGTGATATGTTGTAGATGATGTTTGATTTCAATTTGAACAAGAGATTCTATCTTGGACACCTTTGAATTTGTCTTAGCGTAGACAAACATTCTCTTGTAACATTCTCTTGAAACATTCTCTTCAACATTCTCTTGAAACATTCTCTTGAAACATTCTCTTGAAACATTCTTTTGAAACATTCTCTTCAAACATTCTCTTCAAACATTCTCTTGAACCTAATTTACCTACAAAGCAAATACATAAAACTAAGATCATACGACACAAAATAAATTCAAAAACAAGGAATGTAGACGTGCATGCTGAGACATGCTCAAGTTGAAGGTTCAATGAAATGAACCCAAGGAGTCTTAGGTTCATCTTGAACATGTTTGTACAAGAAGGTGGCAACTTGATGACAAAGTTCCTTTGCCCTCCTTCTTGTCATAGGACCTTTGACCTCTTGATGGGGCCCTTGATCCTCATCGGACCCTTGATCCTCATCAAAGAGGAAGATTGGTTAGTATGAGAAACTGAATTGAAATTGGAAGAAGTTTGTACCTTAAGTTGCTGCTCAATCTCCTCAGCTAAGTGCACCATGGACGTCAAGTCAAGGTAGGGTTGAAGCTCAATCCTTTTTGCAATCTCTCTATTCAGCCCATGTGGAAAACGTGCCTTGGTGGCCTCCTCGGGTTCCTGCAAGTTAAACCTTTCCAATAATCATCAACACTCTAATTTCCTTGCCTTAGGTTTTTCGAATTACTGAATATGGTGCTCTTAAAGTTGTTTGGAATAAATCTGTGTCTCATCTCATATTTCATTTCTTCCCAAGTAAGATTTTGGGGCTGCCTTGTTTTAGTCCTATTCCTACATAGATTTGTCAACCAATTTAAAGCATATCAAAAAAATTCTATATATGCATGCCTAACCTTTTGTAACTCGGTGTAGTTTGTGCAAGAGAAGATTAAATCTACCTTTGTTTCCCTTTCTAAGTATTCCTCCGCATTACTTTTACCACAAAATATGGGGATACTTATTTTAGTTTGTAAGAAGTCATCATCATGGGGATAAAGGGGATTATGGCGTCTATAGTAACCACGAAGAGGGTAGTCATCAAAATCATTCTCATTCTGTTCAAACGGATTATAATCATCATTATACCTTCTCCGTCGATTTCTTCTTGGGGGTGGTTGAGGTACAAACCTTCGTGGCTCAATGGCAGGCTGTCTTTGACTTTCTGCTTCAGATTCTTCTTATGTAGGCCTTCTTGTTTGATGTGCAGGGACTGTCCTACTTGTTCCTTGGCCTTCACTTTTGTTCAACCTTTCATGTAGGTCATCTAACTCAGCTTTGTGCATCCTTTGATTGTTTAGGATCATTTGCCACATTTGGTGACTAGCTCCAATGTAGCCTTGGGTCTTTCAACCTCTTTCGACCTACTTGCTGAATTTTGAGTTGTAGACTCCATCTTATACCCGGGAAAATCAAAAACAACAAAGGAAACCACACCACAAAAACAAAGAAACTGAAGGGGTTAGTGAAAACAAAATATGTTGCACACTCCTAACTTTCTTTCCACCCTCTTACCGCCTTGTTCCTTTACCAAGTAAGAAGTGGTTAGCGAAAACAAAACATAAGAAGTGGTTTGCCAAAGCTTATCAAAACAAATTCGGTTTTGTACTTCTTTTCAACCACTTTGCTTCAAACAACCTCAAACACGTCTCAACTCCTTGCTGGACAACAACAGTAGTATACATCACTTTTACAACCTCAAAACACTACCACAAGTACTTCCAAACAGTCCTAAAATTGCAGCAAAACGGTAGGGGCAAAACAGTCCAGTTTCGACAAATTGCACCAAGAATTGAGCCAAACATAATGCAAACTTGAACGT
Organism: Eustoma russellianum; assembly: GCA_036186865.1. Lineage (NCBI taxonomy): Eukaryota > Viridiplantae > Streptophyta > Magnoliopsida > Gentianales > Gentianaceae > Eustoma > Eustoma russellianum. The sequence goes on from AP025053.1 coordinate 17,080,874, forward strand.
TTATGTTAAGATTCAAAAAGTATAAGAGACCAAATAATGATGTAAGTGGCTGAACCAAAGAATAACTAAGGTTGCTCATGCAATGTTTAGTCAATCTTGGACCGTTTGCACTCAAAACTCACTGGCTATTAGATCATCAAATAATCCCAGGTTCAAGTGTCTGGAAAGTAGGTTAGGTCAATTTATGGTGGTAAAACAGTAGGGAAAAGGTAGGGTAGGGTACTGCAACAATAACTCAATCAATTTCACAAAAATGTGTACAAAATGTTTCTAATCCAATTATGTTTTGCCCTTCTTTTTCACTTTTTCTTTTGATTTTTTTTCTTTTATTATTGAGAATTTAGGGCACAAATCTCAGCTTCTAATTCCTTTTCTTTTTTTAATCAAGGGCAAAATCGGTATTTCACACTTTTCGTACAAAAAGTTTTCTGTTTCGTGAAGTTGATCCAATAAGCGTCTACTTGATTATTGGAACACTCAATTGAGAAAAATACCCTTTGGTTTGATGGGAATTAAGGCTGGACAGAAATTAGGCTTAGGATTATAGTTTTTAATTTAGGGATTTTGGGCGTTCTGGCCAAATTTGGTGAAGTCAGTTGAGGGCTTTTGTTTGTGAGATCAAATAAGGTGAAATGGGGTCTGATTTCGTGGTTTGAAGGGGCTGGTTTGGGATTATATTATGACGTAAGGTGCTGTATAGGGTTAGGGCAAAATTCGGGCAAATTAGGGTTTGAAAATTGGGGCTTTTCTGATTTAACACTTGAGCAATAAGATTAAGGCACAAAATCAGGATCCAAGCAAGAATCAAGTTGCAGAAAATCCAAATTAACAAAATATGCACAGCAACAAGATCAATTTGACAAAAAGGTGGCGTTTTTTGTGTAGAAATGGCGAAAGTTTGTTTCTTTTAAGGCTAATTTTATGAACTAGATGCAAAGATCCTAACTTGTTCAAGTTTGTCAAATAAAGAACAGACCTTTGACACCAAATAATTAGGAAATTGAAGGGGTTAGTGAAAACAATAGAGGGACAACAAGTTTTCAATGATGGTTTTTTTTTGTGACTCAAAAGATAGAAACTTTTTTTGACACTATTGGACGTTTTTGATGGGGGGAAAAAGAAGTCTCAAGTAACCAGAGTATAAAACAATAGATTTGACACAAAAGAAAAGATATATGGTGGAAAAAGTGGAACCTTTTTCGCTCTGATACCAATTTGATGCAAACTACGTGGTTGGATCTCCTTTCTCCACCCTTCAATGTCTCCTTCCAATGGGTTAGTGATGCAATCCAAGGTGTGCAAAACGAAGACAAAGTTTGTCTTAGTTTTAGGTTGCATTCCATGCATCACTTTTCGTGCATATAGGCGTCTTTCAATAACATAAGCAAATGTATGTCCTGTTTCCATATGATTCTTGTTTTCCTAAGTTTTTCTTGTAGGAGACCAGATGGTGTGAAAAAGATGATGATATCTTAAAGAGAATGTTTGTCTCAAGAGATTGTTGTCCTAAAGAGAAGGTTTGTCTTGAAGAATGTTTGTTCGAGGAAATGTTTGTCCCAAGGAATATTGTCTTAGGGAATGTTTGTCCTAAGGAATGTTGTCCTAATCCCTTCCTCAGCAAATATATGGTTTGAAAAGCTACTCAAAAAGATCAACTTCCCAACAAGATAAGGACAAGCATATCTACACCACTTGAATGGGCCGGCCCACAAGGATAAAGATGAAGCAAATTTGAACTCAATTTGAATTCAAATTCAAATTTGAATTGAAATTCAAACACAATTTGAATTTCAAATTCAAACCAACTTGCACTTTGAATTTCAAGATCCAAGACAACTCATCATCACCCTAAGCTCCTCAAATTAGTCCATAAAGAATAAACATCTAGAAGATTGAATTTGAATTCAAAAGAAGTAAGTCATCTTATCGTCTAGAACTTTGACGAGGCATATCTCCATCGTCCAAACTCCAAATAAGGTCATTCCTAAAGTCAAGTTCTCGAAATGATCTACAACTTTCATGACGAATAAAAAGCTAGTTTGGACTCTAAGGCCTTCATATTGGGCGTGCATGTTTTTGCTGTCAAATTGAGTTTCCTACTCCAACTTGGACTCTTCTTTCTAGAACTTCCCAAGACTTATCCCATCTTATTCCAACCTTCAAAAACATGCACAAGGGATCAAATGGCCATATCTGAAGACAAGAATTGAAGACAAGATAAAGCTCATTTAAAATTCAGTTTTGCGTTCAAATTTCAAACAGTTTCCGGTTGAATTTTGTTAGTTGTTTTGCGATTGAACCTAACCCATCTCAAAGGTAATTAGGCCATCCATAGGCAGCTTAGAATATGTATAAATAAGAGTCAAACTAGTTTGTACAAGGGAGTTGAAGATTTTGATGATTTATTCAATAGAATTTCGGTTTTTGTTCTTTATGAACATGCCTTTGTTTTCCTCGATTTTACATTAAAAATCAGGCCTAATAATGGCTAAGAGTGCCGTCTAGGACGGCCTTTTGAAGGTTTGCCTATCAACGTATGCTTGAAGTTTTCGATGATTGCTCAAGCCAGCACTTTCTACAAAACGGAAGCAAGTAGAAGATCACTTCTTTGTGTCTAAACCTTTATGAGAGGGACGTTGGAGGTGGTAGAGTGGATCCTTCCATCACGTGCTTACATCAAATTTGTATCAGCGCGACAGGTCACTCAATTTCCCCAAGTATCTTGCATTTTCTCCCCATTTCTTCTTCATTTCTTATTCTGATTTTTCTCCCTCATTTTTTTCATCACCAAACTTTTTTCTTTGAGTCATCGTTAAAAAAAATTCTGTCTCATTTTCCCAAGAAGAGGCCGTGAGTCTCAAGGCTAAACAAAAACTAAATTTTGCTTCAATTGAGGTCTCATACCCCTTGTCATTTGTTTTATTCTTAATAACCTTCATTTGGCATGTTTTATAAAGTGAAAAAAATCAAAACTTTTATTGAAAACTGGGACATATAGGGTCATTGCATCCAGGTTAAAATTCAGTCGTACCAAATTTGCCTCACATCACTTAAAAAGCCACCTACTCTTAATCAATCTTGTTGCTACCAAAGCTCTTGGTTGATTCTGACTTTATATGTTTTACTTTTCATATAATGACTGAATTCATCCATTGATTTATTGTTCAAGTGTTGATCATGGCACTAAATGAATCCTAACGGCCAAAGAAACCCTAAATCGCCCAAAACACCCCCCCACGGCCAAAGCACCCTCCAAACCAGGCCCACCAATTATCAGACCAACTCATAAACAACCTCATTTGAGCCCTCAAACAAAACCCAATTTTTCCAAACAAAAATCAGATTGAAAACCCCAATCCATTTGAACCAAAAATCCCTAAATTAAGCCCTAACCGGAACATTGCCAAAACCAGCCCAACACCGATCCGAATTATACCCCAAATCAGACCTCTCACACCCCAATTAAACCCCTTAAACAAAGCCTCCAAGCCAACTAAACCAAGGTCGATGAGAATCCAAAAGCCCCAAATCATTCAAATTGAAAAACCCTAAACCTAATCCAAATTCTATACAACTACAATTTTCCCCATTTCCAAGGTTAATTTACTACAAATTAAAGGTACCACATTGAAATTCAAGGCCAACTACACATTCTGTCCAAAAACAAAAATATTGAGGGCAAAAGTGTGAAATTACGATTTTATCCTTAGTCAAAAAATGAAAACTTTCTGAACCTTGCTCATACTAAAAAAGAAAGAAAAGAAGAAAAAGAGCAAAGAAAAGCAAAGAAAAAGAGCAAAAAAAAAAGGGAGAAACGCTGGTTTCTTATTTGTGCCATTTTGATCATTTTGCATATCTTTGCAAAACCTTGACGATTTTCCCTCACCTTACCATTTCCACACTACATACTGACCCTCATACATTGATTACATACTTGAATACTTGAGTTTTGCATGCATTGAGCCATATTGTGATTATAAGTTCATAGAATCAAAATTGACTAAAGATTACCCACGGCAACCCCTAGCCTTTCTTTGATTCAGCCTTTGATATTATTTTGTTCTCATTTCTTTTTGAATCATAGTTGAGTAGTTCAAGTTGATGTCCCAATTGTTTGAGTCCATTTTGACGTGATGTGGTATCCTTTTTGGTGCAAATTGCGAGTTTAGGAGCCTATTTGAGTACCTTTTGGATTTTGCTCACTTTGAAACTTTTTGGAGTAATTTTCCCTACAATTCTAAGGTCATTTAAGTGCTGGATAATACTGTTTTGGTCCAGCAAAGATTTGAGGTGCCATTTGTGTCAATTTAATGAACTGTTTGTGACCTTAGCTTCCCCAATATTTTGCAACTATTTTTACCTCTTTTTGCTATCATTTGGACGTTAAAACAAGGTATAACAGCCTGTTTGGGTACAACAAGTGTTCAAAACAGTTTGGCAAAGTTTGAAACTAAAGTGTGCAAAATAGTGCAAAACATATTGTGTTGAAGAAAGATTGGCATACACCTCTTATTTGTCGCCCTCTTTGGTTGTTCTTAATCCCAGATTGGTCAAGAAACAAAGTTGAGTGACTGAGGAAAAGAGTGGAAGTGAGATCACCAACACTTTCAAGATCGAATTGATTTTGTTTACGTCTTGCACAAGTTGTTCTATTTTGCAGGTTCACAATGTGGAGTAACATTCGTCCAATCATATAAAGGATGCAAAAATGTTCTGACGAAACAAACCACCACTTGAAAGAATGTAAATCAATTTTACTTGCATTAGAAGCTAAATAAACTGAAAATTTGCATGAATCCAACAATACTTCTAATAAATTGAACGTCAATGACAACAATGAGTAGTCGAGCTTGATTTGAATGTAACCAATTCTGATTTTCATGAATTAGATGTTACTACTCCTACGTTTTGTGATGAGCAAAAATGCATTGATAATGGTAAGAATGAATGATACGACACCGAGCAGCCCGGACCAAAGGAACGGACGGATCAATGAAGACAAATGCGGAATGGATCGTTCCTCTAACTCCAAGAACTGATTCAAGCCCAACTATGGCAAAGAACATCTAACGACACCCTTGAACTGTAGCTGGTCGCTTTTGGCTCAGATTATGCCAACACCTCTTCTTCCTTGGCTTTCCAACACATCTAAAACCTCTATGAGACCCTAAGATGCTGTAGACCAAAAGATGAAGTTGATACAATTAAGTAACCGGTTGAGTTAACTTAAAGGAATTCTTTAACCTCAGGCAGAATTAAAGGTAAAACAAGAACCAAACTGGTTCCGTTTTGAAAATGAGCCGAAGCTCTGTATTTTCCCAAAGGAAGAACACGAAGTTTAAATTGATAAAAGGGTTACTGAATTACAATGCTAAGGTAAACAAGAAAACAAAAGTTAAAGCTATACATTGTTCTTGATTACATGCGGTCCAACCAGCAGCACTCCTTCTCTTCGGTCCAATGATAATTAATCCAGCAACAATATTCGGTCCAATTAAAATGTTATGCGCATGCTTCCTTCCATGTAAATTGCGTGATTCTCTTTATTTGAAGTATATGGTCAAATAGCAATTGAATCTTTAAAAACTTGGAAATATGTATTGCGGCCTTCATCTTTGTAAACATAACATCTTTGATATGTTGAATCTCGTGTGCTGCTTGGAATAATAGGTGCATGGCCTTTGCGTGAATTATCCAAGTTGTAACTGTAATTCCGAAGCAGGTGACAAAGCAGGTTGCTACATCGAACGATCAATGTGGATTGGTGTTCGGTTCATCCGATAGAATTTGGACTTCGATCGATCGGTCTTTATCATTGGTTCAACATCAACCTTCTTTGACCTATCTTTAAGACACCAAGCAACAAACACAATATGCACAACATATATGACATGTCCTAAGGGTTAGTTAGGCAATAAGACATAAGAACTAGCACTAGTGTGTGCGGAGTGAACAGTGAAATGCCATGTCTTACAAGACTAACATATGACAATAAATGATACATGAAAATATGTGGCGTTGACCCCATTGTGGGCTCATCATTCCCTCCCTCTTGAAAATGATTCGTCCTCGAATCTCAACATGAAGAGAATAAGGGATAGGGATGTAGGATGTACACGTATGATCATCTACACCATAATCAATGTGAACATGATAACACAGAATGGTGAAGGTGAAATACCTTGGTGCATCCTTGTCTTTAGAGAAAGAACAAGGTGTGTACACGCTTCCTAAAGTGTTTAGGATGTATTAACAATAAGATCACAAAAATTTTACAACACATACATCCTATCAGAAAACAGAACATCCATAATGCATATTGCAACATGTTAACATGAAATGTACAACAGACACACACATGTGCAATATCTAGATTGATGTAACAATTGAAATGACAACAGGACTATTCTCAGCTAGATTAACGTTTGAAGAAATTTCAGAAACATTGACTTCATCTAGACTGAAAATATCAAGAAGTTCATCAACTAGTTCATTTAAAGACTTATGCTCATCTACAGCTGAATTTTGATCAATGAAATCATTATCAAGTTCTACTTCTAGTAGACTATCTAAATCAGCTAACATCAAATCATATGAATCCAGTTTTTCATTGCCATTCTTAACAGAATTACTTACATCAATGTCATCAATGATATGTTTTGGATGTAGTTGAAACCCAGACTCAGGCATCTTAACAGAATGCAGATCATGCACAGGGATTTCTTTTATATGCATGTCAAAAATCAAATTCAGAAACAGTTCAGAAAGCCAAGTAAAATATTGACAAGATTCAATTTGTTCTACTTTACGTTGATAATTGATTAAACAGCAATTTTGGACTTTTCCTAAGATTCAAGAATATTTCAGAAGTCAAATTGTTGTTCAGGCTGAATGAATACTACGGGGTTGTACAGAACAATCCCTCAATTTACTTTGCAAAATATACAACTATCAATTGACGTAAAGTGAAATCAAAAGTACACAAACAAAGTGTTCAGTAAGGGTTTGCTTTGTGAAACTTTCAATAGTCAAATCTCAACACTTTTCAGGCTATTCGGGTACTTTTCTTTCTTTGCACAGGATTTTCCTTTTGCAATTTGGGCTTTCTTACTCTCTTGTGCAAACTCTCATTCGTCTTGCCTCTTACTTTTTGACGTTCAATTGGCTTTTCTCTCTTTTTCTTTCTCAAACAAGCTTTTGTTTTCTTTCTTTGGTTTTTGCTTGTTTGGGTGAGGCTACTGCTCACAGCCTACATGAGACATTGCTCACGGCTTTAATTTGATTGCACAAGTTGTGGTTGTATTTGAATGCTGAAAGCTTCTTTTCACAACACGACTGACTCACTATATAGTGACCAATCAATGACAAATACAACAAGTTCAATTTGTATATGGTGCAATGAAAATTCAGAAATTGATAATGACAACAAGAGATTTAAACAGGGTAGCAATTTAACAATGTGGGGCTTAAATTTCTGGAACCCTATTTTCAGAATAGATCTAAGTCCAACAATGTTGTTTGCATCAATTAAAATCAACACAATGTAAAACAAATAGCAAATATCAAGATTTTAATTGATTTAATGAAATGTTGTCAACCAATTTGATTTGAAACAAGTTTAAAAGAAATGATATGCAAGATGTTCACAGATAAAACTTGTTTTCAATTTTTTTTTGATTTTTGAAACAAAGACTCAAATGTTTATCACACACAACTATAATATAGACTCTAAACAAAGACACGAGAATTATCTTTCTTTTGGTTTTCTCCTTGGTTTGGATCAATATACTTTCAACTTCTACAGCCTGTTATTTGTAGTCTAATGACTAGGTTACAAAGGGACAGCAGTAGGAATAAGTTGACTATCAGAAACAAGAACCAAATCTTTTTTGACTCAACACAAGACAAGACAACACAAGAAAAGACAACACATGACCAATACTAACATAAACAAACTAAAACCGGAACATCACTTAGACACTTTAGTTTTCAACACGTTTTTTTTAACACTTTAATTAACGCATGAACTACTTGCTACAATCAGTGAGAAGCTATCCAAACATCATCACTAAAACAACAAACTAAATTATTGGATTTCAAGTATTCAGCACACATTATTAAGGCAAACTAACACAAAGTTTAGACAAAAATTACTACAGGTTTAAACGTTTCTTTTTTTTTACTATCTAGGTGATGACTCTAGGAAACACATGCTGAAACATATCAACTAAACAACACGATTTAAGCAATAAAGCACACAACAAACTAGAGCTAAATCCGTTTAATTCATATATACGCAAAACAGAATCTGAAATAAATTCAGAAACTAAAATTGTGAAGTTAAGGAAAACACCTTATAGCTCTGATACCAACTGATACGACACCGAGCAGCCCGGACCAAAGGAACGGACGGCTCAATGAAGACAAATGCGGAATGGATCGTTTCCTCTAACTCCAAGAACTGATTCAAGCCCAACTATGGCAAAGAACATCTAACGACACCCTTGAACTGTAGCTGGTCGCTTTTGGCTCAGATTATGCCAACACCTCTTCTTCCTTGGCTTTCCAACACATCTAAAACCTCTATGAGACCCTAAGATGCTGTAGACCAAAAGATGAAGTTGATACAATTAAGTAACCGGTTGAGTTAACTTAAAGGAATTCTTTAACCTCAGGCAGAATTAAAGGTAAAACAAGAACCAAACTGGTTCCGTTTTGAAAACGAGCCGAAGCTCTGTATTTTCCCAAAGGAAGAACACGAAGTTTAAATTGATAAAAGGGTTACTGAATTACAATGCTAAGGTAAACAAGAAAACAAAAGTTAAAGCTATACATTGTTCTTGATTACATGCGGTCCAACCAGCAGCACTCCTTCTCTTCGGTCCAATGATAATTAATCCAGCAACAATATTTGGTCCAATTAAAATGTTATGCGCATGCTTCCTTTCATGTAAATTGCGTGATTCTCTTTATTTGAAGTATATGGTCAAATAGCAATTGAATCTTTAAAAACTTGGAAATATGTATTGCGGCCTTCATCTTTGTAAACATAACATCTTTGATATGTTGAATCTCGTGTGCTGCTTGGAATAATAGGTGCATGGCCTTTGCGTGAATTATCCAAGTTGTAACCGTAATTCCGAAGCAGGTGACAAAGCAGGTTGCTACATCGAACGATCAATGTGGATTGGTGTTCGGTTCATCCGATAGAATTTGGACTTCGATCGATCGGTCTTTATCATTGGTTCAACATCAACCTTCTTTGACCTATCTTTAAGACACCAAGCAACAAACACAATATGCACAACATATATGACATGTCCTAAGGGTTAGTTAGGCAATAAGACATAAGAACTAGCACTAGTGTGTGCGGAGTGAACAGTGAAATGCCATGTCTTACAAGACTAACATATGACAATAAATGATACATGAAAATATGTGGCGTTGACCCCATTGTGGGCTCATCAATGAAGTAGATGCCACATAAACTGCTTTATTTCATGAATTGTCATGTTTCAATGATTCGTTGTATAATGATCTATATGCCATACATGATGATTTGAGTGATGACTTCAGTGAGCTTTCAAGTGAGTTTGATAGTACACTTAAGCATGATAACTTAGAAAAGAATGAATGGCATGTTTTCAGCAATTCCTTATTTGAATGTGATAAACATGATTCCATGTTTTTTGAAACACTTGAATTGTATTTAAATAACATTGTATATGACAATCCTATGTTCATTCATGATTATGAAACTGATTTGTATCAAAAAGAGGAGTTTATCCCACTTGTTATCCCATCCAATTTAAAGGAATCAAAGCTTCAAAGTATACTTCTCACAACTCCAAACATGCCATTTTTGTCAACACATCATGATACATCATATGACATTCATATGCTGACCTTATGTGAGGATCAAATGCATGATAAATATGAGGTTTTAACACACTAGAAGGAAACCTTTATTGAACACCTCTTGTCATGCGGCCCCTATAGGATTTGATGATGTGTATTATGAACTAATATTTGAAAATCAGATCCTAAGGCATCCAAAACATGTATGGAAGAGGACTTACTTATCGTGGATGCATGTGAGTTCCTAAGTGCATGTTTTGTCATTTTATTACTCATTCACCCTAAACATCTTAGGATGAAAGTGTGCACACATGTGTGTCTTGTATCTTTGTTGCATCCTTGAGGATCTTTCTCCCTCATGGAATACATGCTAAGATCCGGGACGAATTTTTTGTAGGAAGGAGGGAATGATGCGATCCAAGGCGTGCAAAATGCAAGACAAAGTTTGTCTTAGTTTTGTCTTGTATTCCATTCATCACTGTTCGCGCATATAGATGTCTTTCAATAACATAAGAAAATGTATGTCGTGCTTCCGTATGATTCTTGTTTTCCTAACTTTGTGTTGTAGGAAACCGATGGTGTGAAAGGAATGATGATGAGGATCAAGGGTCCGACGAGGATCAAGGGTCCCATCCAGAGGTCAAGGGCCCTATGACAAGGAGGGCAAGAGAACTTTGTCATCAAGTTGCCACCTTCTTGTACAAGCATGTTCAAGATGAACCTAAGATCCCTTGGGTTCATTTCATTGAACCTTCACCTTGAGTGCAAACGTGTGTGTGTACCTCTTTGTCTTGAAGTTTATCTTGTTTTCTTGTGATATTTGTTTTTGTTGGACCTGTATAGCACCACTAGAGGGGGGGGGGGTGAATAGTGGGTTAGCGGAAATTACACTACAATTACCTTCAAAAAGTTGTTTGAAGACCCCTTTGCCTCTTTAGCCTCAGGTTCTGGAATTTCCAGAAACAGTTCAATGTTTTGAGTGCTTTGGTTGAACCACTTATACACCTGTGCAAGCTCTCAAACTTGGCAGAGATCAAGTTTAGGATGTTTATAGTATGTCATAAAAAATTCAATCAATTCCAAGCAAGTTAGCACGTTCAAATAAGCAAGAAAAGTAAAGTGTGCAATTCTGGCAGTTTCAGGCAGAATGTTAGCTTAACTTCAAACGATGATATCTCAAAATCTACCCGTGCTATTTTGATGAATCTTATGTCAAATTAAACCTTACGATGTCTAGTTTAATTTGATATAAGGCTCACTTCAAGATTCGTAGGATAACCTATTCAAATTGAACAAGTTTTGCACACTGGTCAGAATTGTTCACAGAATGTAGCAACAATTTTGTGAAGACGATTTGAATATGCTAAACTCCTTAGAATTTAGTGATTCTTGCGGCTAATGAAAGCTAACACATTGAAGTATAATATATCCAAAATTCATGCAATTCTAAGACTGTTTGCTTGTTCAATTATGCGTGCCAAGTTAGTGTAATTCTCAGGCAGAAAACAGTAAGTGCAGGAAATAAGTAAAGAACACAAGGAATTATCCTGGTTCGGTCAATGTGACCTACTCCAGTCCCAAGAGACACCTTCTCTTGGATTTCACTAAACACCAAACACCAAAGTCACCTTACAAAGCCAAAGGAAGAAGCTTTTCACCAACTTCTTCAAGAGACTTCACCAAAACAAACAGCAACTAGTTTGTTTCACCTTTGCACCTTTGCACCTTTTGCTCACCTCTAAGGAGTAAGCTTTATACACCAGCTTCTCCCTTACAATATGTCGTTTAAAAGGTGTTGAAATGACAAGAAATGAAGAACTATACAATCATAAAGCTTGCTGAAAATGTGTTCTTCAATATAGAAGAATAGAAGAGAAGAATGGAGACAAAGAGCTGAATGTCTTGCTTGCTTTTCTTTTGTTTTTCGTTGGTGCTCTTTTACTCTTCACCTTTGGAGCTATTTATAGCCAAGAGGACAGCCTAAAGGCTCCTTAATGTAGACGTTGGAATGGTTGATAAATGGAGAAAATTCAGCACTTTTCTAGCTATCCAAATTCAGCATTTGACTTTCAAAATAAAGTTGATCTTTTGATGCTTTGAATTGGTCTTCCAATCTGAACTTTTACCCTTCATCTTATCCATTATAGCCGTTGGAATGAGGTGGAAAAACAGCTTCATTTGAACGTTTAAAAGGCAGCTCCAATCAGCAATGTCCATGTGTGAATAACTTGCCATGTATGCAGCTGAATTGGCGTGTATTTTGAACAATTTTATCTCCTCATTTTGAACACTAAATGAACGTTGGAATGGCCTAGAAGATAGGCATTGGAGAGTAGTTCAAAGATAGATAGAAATCAGCCAAGCTTTTGAGTTTGAATTAGTCTTCAACTTTTGAACACATAGCCGTTGCATAGCTTTCTTGGTTGAGAGATTTTTGCTCCAAATTTGAACCAAAATAGCCGTTTGTAACCAGCTCCAAAATATACAAGAATAATCATTTGAAATCAGCACCAAAATAGGATTTATTTCAACTTGCCTTGACTTGTTCAAAATCTGAAAATTTGAACATGATTTGTGTGCCAATATCCGTTTGCACACATATAATATATAGCCATTTATGTCTTCAACATGTAGCATAGAATACCATATGAAGAATGCCAAGAATTCCAAGAAAACCATAGATGTGATAACCATAACACAAGAATTCCAATTGAGATACCATGCTGCCCATGCTGCCCGTTTCCATAAATATAGGACATGTACTATATGTGACATAAACACATATAAACATCATATAAACAATATATAACACATTAGAAGATCCATTGGCAAGTGAAGAGACCAGAATACCCCTTAGCACAAAAATAGGAATTTTGTCCTAGGATGAACCTAGACATGGTGCTGCTCCAGATTCATTTTTGCCATGATGTGACATGACTTATAAATGTGTCATATGATCATATAAATCAGTTGGAAGAAGACCAAATAAGAATGAGAAGTCCAAATGGTGAAATTACCAAAATAACCCTTATAAAGGTCAATAAGCTTCACCACCGTGTCAACTCAGTTTTTATCCGTGTCAAGCATGCTTCTCCTCAGCCAATTAGATTCTAAATTGAATAAGGATCATGTGGGCTTTTGAATGACTCAATTTGGAGTTCATTTGCTCAAGATATGAACCAAAACCTGCAATAGAATACTAAACCGAGCAATTTGCCTTATATTGTAAGTCATGTGACTTCAAGGCTTGGTTAGATCATATAATTAACATGTATTGGCATATATATCATCTAAGATCAGTTTGAACATGTCTTGATTTAGACATGTGATTGAATTGGCCAAGTTCAATCTCATGATCTTAATCAAACTTGTTCAATCTTGATTCATTCAATCAATTTCACATTTAGCTCATAAGTTCATGTCTTGCACATTATACTTTAAACGTTACACACACATATACATGCTCACATATGCATTTTGCAATCATTCAAACATGATATATCACAACAATCTTCCCCTTTTGATGATTTGCAAAATTACCCCACATATGATTAGATTCTAAATTGAATAAGGATCATGTGGGCTTTTGAATGACTCAATTTGGAGTTCATTTGCTCAAGATATGAACCAAAACCTGCAATAGAATACTAAACCGAGCAATTTGCCTTATATTGTAAGTCATGTGACTTCAAGGCTTGGTTAGATCATATAATTAACATGTATTGGCATATATATCATCTAAGATCAGTTTGAACATGTCTTGATTTAGACATGTGATTGAATTGGCCAAGTTCAATCTCATGATCTTAATCAAACTTGTTCAATCTTGATTCATTCAATCAATTTCACATTTAGCTCATAAGTTCATGTCTTGCACATTATATGATACGAATATGGTTCGTATGTTAATGTTGTCCCGATCTTTCTTCACTCTCCAAACGTCCTTCAAGCCTTGAATGTGATGGACAATGGTGCCAAGCAACCACCTTCCTTCAAGCCTCCAAAATCGTTTGGTTGGGTGTGTTTGAATCCGCTCAATCCAACACGTCGTTCCGTATCCTTGGATTGTGGATCACCAACAAGGAACACACAATCCTTAATTGGGTCTAGCCTTGATTTAGATATGTGTAAACCAAAGGAAAAACACAAACTTTTATTCAAGAAAACTCAAGAACAAAAGATAACATAAAACACTAGGGTTTTTAGTTCAATGATGAAAAAAATAGTCTAACTCTCCAAAGAAATGCTAAGTGATCTATATATATGATTACAAGTCTTGTAAAACACTCTCACAAAACGGCTAGGGCTTCCTTGGAGTCTCCATGTGGTGCGCCTCCTTCCTTTTGATGTGCAAGATGCTGAATTTTGTTAATTTAGGTAAGTTCCCTTCTCTTGGCAAATCCCCAATTATTGTCTCAATCATCAATTGATGTATTATTGCCATTCTTCTAGACTTGCCTTGTGCCTCCTTTGCTCCCATAAAAACGCCAATACCCCTTTCCTTGTGACACAAGCTCTAATTTTGGTAACTTCCTTTTCCTTGAATTGTCTCCTTATTTGCTCCCAATCTTCAATTGTGACTTCCATAATTCATTCCAATCCTTCCAAGCTGATTTATATCATTATGGAAAGTCTCTTAATCACCCTTGAAGAGCCTAGGCGGCTGCCCCTTGCCTCAAGATAGCCGAAACCCTAAATTGCATGATTGGGCTTGTTTTAGACTTCTTTCTTGCATCTCTTGTATCTCTTTTTGTGGACTGATTTTGGCAAAACCCAAAACATGAAAGATGCTCCAAATTAAGTCTTCTTTAAGGTCCAGCTGGCCCATGCACGCCCCATCTCAATTGGCAGCCCAAAATCCCAAAACAGCCTTGTGTGGACAAGCTTGGCCCAAATCTGAGAAGCCCTCCTTTCCAAAGCTCAAAACGTTTGATCCAAGACTTGTAACACCTACAAAACACACTCATACACCAAACATAAGTATTCTAAACAAACGTTAAAAGAAGCAAACGAAAAGACAACTAAAAGCCACAGAAACGGCACCAACAAGCGGACTGACTATCATTGGATAATCAGTTCTTAGGCTCAACAATGAGCACCCATTTAGGAGGAACATCCATTGGTTCATCTTGCACATGTTTGGTTAGAAAAGAGCCAACATCAAAACCAAGTTGAAAACCATTAAGCCTCTTGGTTTGGCTCCTTGTCAAAGGCCCCTTATGGTTAAGGGCACCTTGTGCAAGCTCCTCATTAGGGGGCTGCTCCTCAGCCTCATCAATCCCCCCCTCCTCAAAAGGATTCGCCCTCGAATCATCAAGATAAAAATGCTCAAAAGGGGAAAGATCACTTACATTGAAGGTGTTGGAAACTGAACCATACCTGTCTGGAGGAAGATCAAGCACATAAGCATTTGGACCAACCTTTTGAATGACCTTAAAAGGTCCATCTCCTCGAGGCATAAGCTTGGACTCCCTCTCCTTAGGAAATCGTTCCTTCCTTAAATGCAACCAAACAAGATCTCCAGGATAAAACACAACATCTTTTCTATGCTTATTAGCTTGTTTGGCATACTGTCTATTCTTTCGTTCAAGTTGAAATTTAACTTTTTCATGCAACTTTTTGATCATTTCAGCTCGTTGTTTACCATCCATGCTAGTACGCTCATCAATTGGAATAGGCAACAAATCAAGTGGGGAATGGGGTAGAAAACCATAGACAACTTCAAAAGGGGAATACAAAGACCCACTATGAACAGCCCTATTGTAAGCAAACTCAATATGTGGTAAACATTCTTCCCAATTTTTTCAGATTGCTTTGGATTAAAGCACGCAACATTTGTGATAAGGTCCGATTTACCACTTCAGTTTGGCCATCTGTTTGTGGATGTGCAGTAGTAGAAAACAAAAGCTTAGTTCCCAACTTGCTCCAAAGCACACGCCAAAAATGACTCAAGAATTTACTGTCCCTATCACTAACAATTGTTTTAGGCATGCCATGCAATCGAACAACTTCTTTAAAGAACAGATTTGCAATGTAAGAAGCATCATCTACTTTGTGACAAGCAATAAAGTGTGCCATCTTAGAGAATCTGTCTACCACAACAAAGACACTATCTCTACCACCTTTTGATCTAGGTAAGCCAAGAACAAAGTCCATAGAAATGTCCTCCCAAGGTGCACTAGGTACGTCCAAGGGTGTGTACAAACCATGAGGTTGTGTTTTGGACTTAGCCTGCCTACAAGTGATGCAACTACTACAAACCTTTGCAACATCTGATTTCATGTGAGGCCAAAAGAAATGTTCCTTTAAAGTTTCTAAAGTTTTAAAAACTCCAAAGTGTCCCATTAACCCGCCCCCATGTGCTTCCTTAACCAGCAATTCACGCATTGATCCCTTAGGAATACATAATCGTTTCTCCTTAAACAAATAGCCATCATGCAAATAAAATTTACCAAAAGGAGAATCAACACATGCATCATAAATGGAAGCGAAATCAGAATCATCCTTATACAATTCCTTAACAAATTCAAAGCCAAGCAAGTGTGAAGACAACTTAGTAATCAAAGTATACCTTCTAGACAAAGCATCAGCAACTATGTTATCTTTTCCTTGCTTATACTTAATGACATAAGGAAATTGCTCAATAAACTCAACCCATTTTGCATGCCTCTTATTCAGTTTTCCTTGACTCTTAAGGTATTTCAAACTTTCATGATCAGTATGAATGACAAACTCCTTGGGTTGCAAGTAGTGTTGCCAAGTTTGTAAGGACCTTACCAAAGCATACAACTCCTTATCATAAGTAGGATAGTTCAATGCAGCACCTTTCAACTTTTCACTAAAATAAGCAATAGGATGCTTACCTTGGGTTAGAACAGCTCCAATTCCCACGCCACTCGCATCACACTCTATCTCAAATGTATCATCAAAGTTGGGCAACTTCAAGATAGGTGCTGTAGTGAGACGTCTTTTAAGCTCATCAAACGCCCTTTGTTGGGCGTCCCCCCAATGGAATCCAACCTCTTTCTTAACGATCTCATTCAATGGTGCGGCTACGGTTGAAAAGTCTTTGACAAACCGCCTATAAAAACCTGCCAAACCATGAAAGCTCCTCACTTCTCCCACACTCTTTGGTGTAGGCCATTCAAGGATGGATTTCACCTTGTCTTGATCCATTTCAATCCCTGCAGAACTGATTACAAAACCAAGAAAAACAACTTTGTCCAAACAAAAAGAACATTTCTTAAAGTTAGCATAAAGTTTTTCTTTCCTTAGCTTTTCAAAAACAGCTCTTATGTGATCTAAATGCTCTTCTAAGGTCTTAGAATAGATCAAGATGTCATCAAAATAAACCACAACAAACTTCCCAATAAAAGCTCTCAAAACTTCATTCATTAGCCTCATGAATGTACTAGGTGCATTAGTTAACCCAAAAGGCATAACTAACCATTCATACAATCCAAATTTAGTTTTAAAAGCTGTTTTCCATTCATCACCCTCTCTTATCCTCACTTGAAAATAACCACTTTTCAAATCAATTTTCGTATACCATTGTGAACCATGCAACATATCAAGCATATCATCAAGTCTAGGAATGGGGTACCTATACTTTACAGTGATTTTGTTGATGGCCCTACAATCTGTACACATCCTCCAAGTGCCATCTTTTTTTGGAACAAGTATGACAGGCACTGCACTTGGGCTCATGCTTTCCCTTACCTTCTCTTTGGCCAAGAGATCCTCCACTTGCCTTTGTATCTCCTTTGTTTCCTCCGGATTGGCTCTATAAGCTGGCCTATTAGGTAGGACAGCCCCTGGAATAAAGTCAATGTGGTGCTCAATCCCTCTTAAAGGTGGCAACCCATGTGGCTCCTCCTCGGGAAACAAATCTGCAAATTCTTCCAACAAAGAAACAACACCACTAGGCAAGGTAGATGGTAAGTCATTCTTAGAAAACAAGCATGCAACACTATCTTTGTAAAGCATCACCAAAACAGTTTTATTATCATACAATGCATGGGTAACTTCACGAGATTTTGCAAAGAAAGCATGCTTCTTAGGTGGACGTGAAATTTGTGGTGTGGATGCTTGTGAAAGTGTTTGAACCGTGGGTGAGGGTGGACTGGTTTGGGCCGTGGGTTGTGTACCCTTGGCCGAGGAGTTTGTAGCCTCCAAAAGGCTTCTTCTCTCCTTTTTAAGAACCTCTAAGAACCTTTTTTCAGCCTCTTTTTCCTTAGGATCTGAATGGTTCTTCTTCATCCTCTTAGCATCCTCATAAACTTTATGTGGAGACAATGCATGCAACTTAAACTTTTTGCCATTAAAAGTAAAAGCATACATGTTCAATCTACCATCATAAATAACATGCTTGTCAAACTGCCAAGGTCTACCCAACAAAATATGACTAGCATGCATAGGAGCTACATCACACAAAATTTCATCTTTGTAACCGCCAATAGATAAAGAAATCAGAACTTGTTTAGACACATGAATCTCACCACAATCATTTAGCCAAGATAACCTATAGGGATGGGAATGATCAATCATAGGTAAATCTAGCTTTCTAACAAGTTCAATACTTGCAACGTTAGCACAAGAACCACTATCAATAATTAAAGTGCAAGTTTTGCCTTTTACCAAACAATGGATGTGGAAAATGTTCTCCCTTTGCAAGTGTTCTTCTTCCTCCTTCATGTGTGCACTTAAGGCTTTTCTTACCACAAGAAAGTCCTTATATGCACCCTCTTCATCACTCTTTATCTCCTCAGCTGAGTCCTCTTGGGACTCTTCCTTTGTGGCCTCCTCTTCCTCCTCTTCTGAATAGAATTCATTTGTTTCCTCAAGGTACAACACTTTCTTGGCATTAGGGCAGTCCCTTGCATAGTGTCCTCTCCCTCTACATTTAAAACACTCAATCTCCCTTGTTCTTGGAGGGTTTGCGGGTGCTTTGCCTTTGTTTTTGTCATTTTGACCTAGATTTGCTCCGTTGGTCCTTTGAGTGAAGTGTGGCTTATTTGGAGCGCTAGAACCGTTTTGGCCGAATGTGTTTGAACTTGGCCGTGCGCCTCCATTGCCATTAGACCTAGGCTGCACTTTAGAAAAAGAAGAAGCATTAGTTCTAAAACCAAATCCACTAGTAGACGAACGTACCTTTAATTGCCGCTCAATCTTCTCAGCTTTGTGAACCATGGAATTGAGATCAACGTAGGTAGTGAGTTCAAGTTGAAACCCAATCTCCTTATTAAGACCTCCCAAAAATCGAGCCATGGTTGCCTCCTCGGTTTCTTCAGTATCAGTTTTTATCAACAAACTCTCTAACTCCTTAAAGTATTCATCCACACTTTTATTTCCTTGAGTTAGGCATTGCAACTTTTGGAACATGGACCTCTCATAAGATTCTGGAATGAATTTCTTTCTCATCTCGTATTTCATCTCATCCCAGGTTCCAATTGTGGGTTGTCTAGTCCTTCTTCTTATACTTTGAGTTTGGTCCCACCAAATCAAGGCATATTCCAAGAACTCTATACTTGCATATCTCACTTTTTGCAACTCGGTATAGTTGGTATAGGAAAAGATCATGTCAACTTTTCTCTCCCACTCAATGTAAGCTTCAGGGTCACTTTTACCATAAAAGGGTGGAATGTTTATTTTGGTTTTCAAATAATCATCCTCTTGGGGTACATACCTTCTAGGTTGTATTCGGCCTTGAGGTCTTGGGTATACCTCCTCAACCTCTTCCTCTTCATAGAAGTCATTCCATTCTTCCCTAACAGGTTGTGGTCTCACTCCGTGTCTCCTATCTCCTCTACCCCTTGCTCCTCCTCTACCTCCCATGCTTGTGGACCCCTTAGGCTCAGTTCCACGGGATGTTTGGCCTTGGCTTTGAGGTGGGTGCTGTTCTTGGGTAGGAGGTGTGTTGGATGTCATCCTCGCTTCCCACTCATCCAACCTAGATTGCATGGTAGCAAGCATTTGTGCCATCTTTTCCATAGAAAATTCCACTTTGTCTCCTCCTCCTTGGGTACTGTTTGACCCCTCCATGGCAACCTGAAACGCTTTCACAAACAAGAAACGAAGAAAACTAACACAAGAAACAAAGGTGAGTTGTTAGTGAAAACAAAAAGGAAAAAAAAAAAAGAAAACGAAAATTCTGTTTTTGGCCCTTTTTTTGTCCTCCCTTGTTTTCTCTCAATTGTTCAAGTGTTTTTCCTTGGCCAATCTTGAGCTAGAACCTCTTAAGGCAAGTCCCAAATTGGCTAACCACAATCTGTTTCGTTTTCTGTCCTTGCAAGCTTCTTTTGCCTTCAAAAACACCAATTGATCAACAAGTGGTAAAACAGCTTCAAGAAATCTAGAGCACAATGTTTAAACACACTTAATAACTATGATTCAAAGAAACAAGAAACCAAAAGTGATGTAGTTGGCTGAACCAAAGAATTGCTAGGGGTTGTCCTGGGCAATCTTTAATTAAACCAACTTATGCAATATCAAATGCAAGTTCTTTGATTGATAGTATGAATGTGTATCCAAGGTGGGGAATTTGAAGGTTTGATGTGTGTTGATTTGGGGAAAAACACACGGCCTTTTGTTTGCTTTTGTGAACTTGGATGGTAGATGCAAAAAAAGATGGAACCTTTTGTACAAAGGAACTTCTTTTCTCTTCCTTCCTTTGTGCACTCCTTTTGTTGGGTTGTGCACGTTTCTTTTCCTTTTTTTTTTTTTTTTTTTGACGTTCAAAGCAGCCTTGATGCAACCTTTGTTTGTTGTTGCGAAATTCAGTTGTGTATGCTTGAAAGATGATCCTTTTTGTGTTTGTATGGATGTGTAGTAGAAAGAACAGATTTTTCCTTGGATACCAATACAACCAAAACAAACAAACTTGTATTCAATATCACACAAGCAAATTTAACTAAAAGCTTCGATAACAACAAGGTATTTGACTCAAAGGTAGCTTCTTTTAGGCCTTGGACTGATTTTTAGATGGAGTTAATCCTGTTCAATGCAAACAACAATGATCCTATGATTAAGTGTGTTAAAGATGAGATCTTTACTGATAGATGATCAATATTGATGCAAAAAGGTGAAGTCTTTTTTTGTGGTTTTCGTTGGACTGAAGAAAAGAACAATCTTTGTTTTTGTTTTGATGAAATGAATCAAAAGATCAATTTTTTTTTTTTTTTTATCAAGAAACGTTTTCTTTTTTTTTTTTTTTGAATGATTGAGAATAACAAGAATGACACAAATGACACAAGAAAAGATATTTGAGATGAAGATAAACGAGAGCTCTGATACCACTTGATACGAATATGGTTCGTATGTTAATGTTGTCCCGATCTTTCTTCACTCTCCAAACGTCCTTCAAGCCTTGAATGTGATGGACAATGGTGCCAAGCAACCACCTTCCTTCAAGCCTCCAAAATCGTTTGGTTGGGTGTGTTTGAATCCGCTCAATCCAACACGTCGTTCCGTATCCTTGGATTGTGGATCACCAACAAGGAACACACAATCCTTAATTGGGTCTAGCCTTGATTTAGATATGTGTAAACCAAAGGAAAAACACAAACTTTTATTCAAGAAAACTCAAGAACAAAAGATAACATAAAACACTAGGGTTTTTAGTTCAATGATGAAAAAAATAGTCTAACTCTCCAAAGAAATGCTAAGTGATCTATATATATGATTACAAGTCTTGTAAAACACTCTCACAAAACGGCTAGGGCTTCCTTGGAGTCTCCATGTGGTGCGCCTCCTTCCTTTTGATGTGCAAGATGCTGAATTTTGTTAATTTAGGTAAGTTCCCTTCTCTTGGCAAATCCCCAATTATTGTCTCAATCATCAATTGATGTATTATTGCCATTCTTCTAGACTTGCCTTGTGCCTCCTTTGCTCCCATAAAAACGCCAATACCCCTTTCCTTGTGACACAAGCTCTAATTTTGGTAACTTCCTTTTCCTTGAATTGTCTCCTTATTTGCTCCCAATCTTCAATTGTGACTTCCATAATTCATTCCAATCCTTCCAAGCTGATTTATATCATTATGGAAAGTCTCTTAATCACCCTTGAAGAGCCTAGGCGGCTGCCCCTTGCCTCAAGATAGCCGAAACCCTAAATTGCATGATTGGGCTTGTTTTAGACTTCTTTCTTGCATCTCTTGTATCTCTTTTTGTGGACTGATTTTGGCAAAACCCAAAACATGAAAGATGCTCCAAATTAAGTCTTCTTTAAGGTCCAGCTGGCCCATGCACGCCCCATCTCAATTGGCAGCCCAAAATCCCAAAACAGCCTTGTGTGGACAAGCTTGGCCCAAATCTGAGAAGCCCTCCTTTCCAAAGCTCAAAACGTTTGATCCAAGACTTGTAACACCTACAAAACACACTCATACACCAAACATAAGTATTCTAAACAAACGTTAAAAGAAGCAAACGAAAAGACAACTAAAAGCCACAGAAACGGCACCAACAAGCGGACTGACTATCATTGGATAATCAGTTCTTAGGCTCAACAATGAGCACCCATTTAGGAGGAACATCCATTGGTTCATCTTGCACATGTTTGGTTAGAAAAGAGCCAACATCAAAACCAAGTTGAAAACCATTAAGCCTCTTGGTTTGGCTCCTTGTCAAAGGCCCCTTATGGTTAAGGGCACCTTGTGCAAGCTCCTCATTAGGGGGCTGCTCCTCAGCCTCATCATTATACTTTAAACGTTACACACACATATACATGCTCACATATGCATTTTGCAATCATTCAAACATGATATATCACAACACACATTTCAACCACATTTCCTTTAAGGAGTTCTCAACTTATGCTAGTTGAAGTTTAAGACCACTTAACGGTTTTCTTTCAAGTTCATAGCCTAGAACTTGTTAGTATTCACTTCATTTTTGGTTTACAGCATCTTAGGGTCTCAATGAGGTTTTAGATGTGTTGGAATGCCAAAGAGGAAGAGGTGTTGGCATAAATTGAGCCAAGAACAAACGGTTACAGTTCAAGGGGTGTCATTGTGATGTTCTTTGCCATAGCTGTGGTTCAAATCAGTTTGGAGTAGGAGACAAAGTCCTAGGAACGTTTTTCTAGCCTTCGTTTGGCTCATCATTTGTGCACTCTTCTAACTTTCGTTTCTCTCTTACCACCTTGTTTCTTGACCAATCTGATGCTAATAACGGTCAAAGAGAGCAATAGAGATAGGTGAATGCCAAGTCTTCTACAATAAACCCAATGTTGCACTCTTATGCACAATTTTGCTCCAAACTTGTCCAAACTGTGTTGAACACTTCTGTACCCAAACAGGCTGTTATACCTTGTTTTTAACATCCAAATGATGGCAAAAAGAGGTCAAACAGTAGCGAAACGTTGGGAAAGTTGAGGGAACAAATAGCTCACAAAAATGACACAAACGGCACCAAACAGTTCGATTTCTTCTCAACTCGTTTCTGGACTAAAGCAGGAATTTTAAGCACTTAAATAACCTTGAAACAGTAGGAAAAATTTCTCCAAAAAATTTCAAAGTCAGCAAAACCCGAGAGGTAATCAAATGGGTTCCAAAACTCACAATTTGCACCAAAAAGGATATCAAATCACTCCAAATGGACTCAAACGATTGGGACACAAATTAGAATGACCTACTATGATTCAAAGAAGAAATGAGACCAAAATGATGTCAAAGGCTGAATCAAAGAAAGACTAGGTGTTGCCATGGGCAATCTTTAGTCAATTTCAATCCTATGCACTTATAAACACAATAGGGCTCAATGCATACAAAAATCAAGTATTTAACCATGTAATCAACGTATGAGGGTCAGTTTATGGTGTGGAAAAGGTAAGGTAAGGGGATATTCTTCAAGGTTTTGCAACGGTACACAAAATGATCAAAATGGCACAAATAAGATCCCAACATTTTTTATTTTTTCTTTTGATATTTTTCTTTGCTTTTCTATGCTTTTTTTTCCTTCTTTCCTTGCTGTTTTTAGTATGAGCAAGCTTCTGAAATTTTTTTGTTTTTTGACTAGGGTAAAATCGTAATTTCACACATTTGCCCTCAAAATTTGCATTTTTGGGAAGAATGTGTAATTTTCCTTGAATTGAAATATGGTACCTTTAATTTGTACTAAAGTGACCTTGAAAATGAGGGAAATTGAGGTTGTATGGAATTTGAATTAGGGTTAGGGTTTTTCGATTTGAATGACTTGGTGCTTTTGGATTCTGAGCGAATTTGGTTGAATTGGCTTGGGGGTTTTGTTTAAAAGGTTAATTGGGGTGTGAGGGGACTGATGTGAGGTACTTTTGGGTCGGGTTTGGGCTGGTTTTGGCAATGGTGTGGTTAGGGCTTAATTTAGGGATTTTAGGTTCAATGAATTGGGAATTTTCGAAGCTGATTTTGTTTGGAAAATTTGGGTTAGGGGTTTTGTTTGAGGGGGTCAAATGAGGCTGTTTATGGGTGGTTTCATGATTGGTGGGGCTGATTTGGAGGGTGTTTGTCCGTGGGGGTGTATTGGGTGTTTTAGGGTTTTCTTTGACAATTATGGTTTATGTAGTGCAATGGTCAATATTTAAACAATAAATCAATGCCTGAATTCAGTCATAATATGAAAATTAAGACATATAACAAAATCAACCAATAGCTTCGGTAGCTACAAGATTGATTGTGACTAGGTGTCTTTTTAAGTGATATAAGGCAAATGTTTTTATGGCCGGATTTTAATCCTAGATGCAAGGATCCAATATGTCCAAGTTGTCAATAAAATTTCTGCCTTTTCAGTATATGAAACGTGCCAAATGAAGGTGATTATGAATAACACAAATGACAAGGGATATGAGACCTCAATTGAAGCAAAATTCAGTTTTGCTCAACGTTAAGACTCACGGCCTTGGGGAAATGCGACTGTTTTTTTAATTATGACTCTAGAAAAACGTGTGGTGATGAAAGAAATGACGGAGAAAAATCAGAACAAGAAATGAAAAAGAAATAGGGAGAAAATCCAAGATATATGGTACTAGCAAGTAGACAAATCCGAGAGAGCCTAAGCTCGTCAATCGTCCCTGTCATTTTAGTACCCAAGAAGGATGGAACCTGGAGAATGTTTACTGACTGTCGTGCCATAAACAAAATCACTGTCAAGTATAGGTACCCCATACCTAGGCTGGATGATATGTAGGATATGTTGCATGGATCTAGATACTTCACCAAAATTGACCTTAAGCAAGGGTACTTTCAAGTATGGATAAGAGAAGGGGATGAATGGAAGACAGCATTCAAAACCAAGTTTGGGCTCTATGAGTTGTTAGTGATGCCCTTGGGGCTCACCAACGCCCCTAGCACCTTTATGAGGTTGATGAATGAAGTCATACGGGCCATCATAGGACGATTTGTTGTGGTTTACTTTGATGATATCCTAATCTATTTCCGAACCATTGAGGATTACCTTGGCCATATTAGGGTCGTATTTGAAAAGCTCAAAAAGGGACAACTTTACGCCAACTTTAAGAAGTGCTCTTTTTTTGTTTTGAACAAGTAGTCTTCCTAGGTTTTGTAATTTCGGTTGAGGGAGTAGACATGGATGAGGAGAAGGTTAGGTCAATTGTGGAGTGGCCTACACCTAAGACTGTAGGAGAAGGTTAGGTTTTTATATGCTGTTCATGCTCATCAACTTTTTGAAAGGCACTTAAAGTACTCCTAACAACAAGAAATTCATGATTCTCAAAGTCATTATCTTCACTTAGATCTTCGATTTCGGGTTCAATTTCATGCTCATGTTCAGGTTCATGTTCAAATTCAGTCACATATTTATTAGTTGCCTCAATTAACATCACACATTTGGCATTAGGACAATCATGACCAATGTGACCACGACCTTGACACTTAAAGCATTTAATATCTCTATACCCACTTGAGGGGTTAGAGGAATTTCCTGCATAGGCTTTCTCTTTTCCACTTTCATCCTGTTTTTGTGTGGCTTTGATGCGTGCAAAACGTGGGCTCCAACAATTTCACCTTCCAAACATCCTTCACTAAGGGTTAGGCACAAGGAAGAAGACATCCCCTTGCTTCCTTAGTGATAAAAACATTTGGATCAAATGGGCAAGACCAACACTTCAAGATGGTCGCTGATCAGGCAAACCAATATGGCCCTCCTGGACGGCACCTTTTAGCAATGGCAACACCTTCAAAATGCTCAACTTTGAAGGATCTTAACTTAGGTTTTTAATGCAAAACCAAGAAAACAAAGTCTCACACAAAGTGAAGAAAACATCAAGAATTGTTATTCATCAAAAGTTTCCTATTCCATGCGCCCCAAAGGCTCTATTTATAGGCTGCAAATTTCGTCCTTATCAGCCTTAAGATGAGTAGAAATTATTTCAAACAAGCTAGCTAACACATGTTTGAAAATTGAAAATTGTTTGAATTCAAAACTAAAACAAATTCTAGCTAAAAATTGAAAAGCTTGCAAGATGCTACTCCAATGTCTCCAGCCGTGTATGATGGTGAATGTAGGTGTTGGAGACTTGGTTTGATGTGGATGAAGTGGTTGTAATTGAATTCAAAGGTTGGTTGAAGATTGAATTCAAATTGAGTTCGAATTTGAATTCAAATTTGGATTCAACTTTGAATTGTGATCTCATCTTCTCCTTGCTCAAGAATGGCGTGTGGATGTCCTCAAGGTGGCTGAAATGTTTGAATACAAAGGTTGGTTGAAGATTGAATTCAAAATGAGTTTGAATTTGAATTCAAATTTGGATTCAACTTTGCATTGTTGACTTATCCTTCTCTTTATCACCAAGATGGTGTGTGAAATGGGGGAGATTGTGGCTGAGAACTTATTGAATTTGAAGATTCAAATTGGTTGAAACTTGAATTCAAATCAAGGTTGAATTTGAATTCACGTTTATCTTCAAGTTGATATTCACTTTGTCTTCAATTTGGCCGCCCTTATCCTTGTTGTTTGAAGATAATTTTGAGCTAACTTTGAACTTGAAAATGCCATGTTGGATTGTCTTTGTTGTGACAAACATTCCTTTCTGACAAACATTCCTTTTGTCTCTTTTTTTAGGGTGCACATGCTTCTGATGCTATTTGTGGTCCTCCGTTTGGCTTGTAACTTATTACGTACCTAGTTACCTACAAGGCAAACACAAGGAAGCAAGGATCACAAGAAAACAAGACATACATTTGTTTATTTTATTGAAAGACGCCTATATGCATGAAAAGTGATGCATGGAATGCAACCTAAGACTAAGACAAACTTTGTCTTGTATTTTGCACACCTTGGACCGCATCATCCCCTCCTTCCCAGAAAAGATTCGTCCCGAATCTTAGCATGTATGTCATGCGGGAGAAAGATCCTCAATAATGCATTAAAGATACAAGACATACACGTATGCACACTTTCATCCTAAGATGTTTAAGGTGAATGAGTAATGCAATGACAAAACATGTTCTTAGCGACTCATAAAAGTTGATTCGGTCATGCATCGACAATAAGTAAGTCCTCTTCCTCACATGTTTTGGATGAATTAGGATCTGATTTTCAAATTTTAGTTGATAATACACATCATCAAATCCTATAGGTGGTGCATGGCAAGAGGTGTTCAACAGAGGTTTCTTTGTAGTGTTTTTAGGATGTATAACCAATAAAAGCTCATAGTTATCGTGCATTTGATCCTCACACAAGGTCAGTACATGAATGTCAGATGATGTATCATGATGTAGTGATGAGGCTGAGGAGCAGCCCCCTAATGAGGAGCTTGCACAAGGTGCCCTTAACCATAAGGGGCCTTTGACAAGGAGCCAAACTAAGACGATTAATTGTCTTCAAGTTGGTTTTGATGTTGGCTCTTTTCTAACCAAACATGTGCAAGATGAACCAATGAACGTTCCTCCTAAATGGGTGCTCATTGTTGAGCTTAAGAACTGATTATCCAATGATTTTCAATGTCAATAAATAAGTTAAAGGGTTGGTGGGAGGGCAGGATAGTCAGTCCGCTTGTTGGTGCCGTTTCTGTGGCTTTTAGTTGCTCCTTTCTTTTGATTCTTTTAAAGTTTGTTTTAGAATACTTATGTTTGGTGTATGAGTGTGATTTGTAGGTGTTATAGGTCTTGGATCAAACGCCTTGAGCTTTGGAAAGGAAGGCTTCTCAGATTTGGACCAAGCTTGTCCATACAAGGCTGTTTTGTGGTTTTGGGCTTTCAAGTGAGATTGGGCGTGCATGGAACCAGGTGGACCTTGAAGTAGACTTAATTTAGAGCATCTTTCATGTTTTGGGTTTTGTCTAAATCAGTCCACAAAAATAGTTACAAGAGTTGCAAGGAAGAAGTCCAAAACAAACCCAATTGTGCAAATTAGGGTTTTCGGTCTTCTTGAGAGTGTGGCAGCCGCCTATTATCATCAAATGCAATTAAGAGACCTTCTAGAATGTCATAAATCAGATTGGGATGATTGGAATGAAATATGGAGTCATAATTGAAGATTTGGAGCATTTAAGGAGATAATTCAAGTGAGAGAAAGTCACCAAAATTAGGAGATCTGATCTTGTGTCACAAGGAGGGCTAAATGGCGTGTATTGAAGGTACATGGATACACAAGGCAAGTTCTAGAAGGATGGTTAATGATGCAATAATTGGTGATTGAGACAATAAGTGTGGATTTGCCAAGAGAGAGAAGCTTACCTAAAATAACAAATTCAGATTTTGCATCTCAAGGAAGGAAATGGCGCAAACATGGAAGCTCCAAGATGCCCTAGACGTTTTTCTTGGGATTGGCCAACAAGACTTGTAATCAAATATATTGATCACTTAGCATTTCTTTTGGTAGTTAGACTATTTTCATCTTTGAGACTAAAACCATACGGTTTTGTATTGTTCTTGAGTTTCTTGAATAAAAGTTTGTGTTTTTCCTTTGGTTTACACATATCTAAATCAAGGCTAGACCCAATTAAGGATTGTGTGTTCCTTGTTGGTGATCCACAATCCAAGGATTAGGAGTGACTGGTTGGATTGGACGGATTGAAACACATACAACCAAACGGATTTGGAGGCTTGAAAGGAAGGTGGTTGCTTGGCACCATTGTCCATCACATTCAAGGCTTGAGGGACGTTTGGAGAGTGAAGAAAGATCGGGACAACATCAACATACGAACCATATTCGTATCAAGTGGTATCAGATCTCTCGTTTATCTTCATCTCAAATATCTTTTCTTGTGTCATTTGCGACATTCTTGCTCTTCTCACCCCCGTCTTCAAATCTTCATCTATTCATCCATTTTTTTTTGTGTCATTCTTGTTATTCTCAATCATTCAAAAAAAAAAGAGAGAAAAGGCTTCATCTTTTGCATCAATATTGATCACCTATCATTAAAGATCTCATCTTCAACACACTTAATCATAGGATCATTGTTGTTTGCGTTGAATAGGGTTTAGCTCCATCTAAAATCAGCCCAAGGCCTAAAAGAAGATACCTTTGAGTCAAACACCTGGTTGTTATCGAAGCTTTTAATTAAATTTGCTTGTGTGATATTGAATACAAGTTGTTTGTTGTGGTTGTATTGGTATCCAAGGAAAATCTGCTTTCTACTACACATCCATACAAACACAAAAAGGATCATCTTTCCTCCATGTAAGCAGTACGACTGATTTTTGCAAAAGCAAACAAAGGTTGCATCAAGGCTGCTTTGAACGTCAAAAAAAAAAGGAAAAAGAAAAGAAAAGAAAACGTGCACAAAAGCAACAAAAAGAAAAGTGCACAAAAGAAAGGAAGAGAAAAGAAATTCCTTTTGTACAAAAGTTCCATCTTTTTGCATCTACTATCCAAGTTGACAAAAGCAAAAAGAAAAGAAGCAAAACAAAAACCGTGTGGTTGACACCAAAACAACACACATAAAACCTTCAATTCTCAACCTTGGATACACATTCATACTATCAATCAAAGAGCTTGCATTTGATATTGCATAAGTTGGTTTAATTAAAGATTGCCCAGGACAACCCCTAGCAATTCTTTGGTTCAGCCAACTACATCACTTTTGGTTTCTTGTTTCCTTGAATCATAGTTATTAAGTGTGTTTAAATTGTGCTCTAAACTTTTGAAGCTGTTTTACCACTTGTTGATCGATTGGTGTTTTGAAGGCAAAAGAAGCTTGCAAGGACAGAAAACAGAGCAGATTGTGGTTAGCCAATTTGGGACCTTCCTTAAGAGGTTCTGGCTCAAGATTGGCCAAGGAAAACACTTGAACAATTGAGAGAAAACAAGGGAGGACAAAAAAGGGACAAACAGATTTTCGTTTTCCTTATTGTTTTCACTAACAACTCACTTTTGTTTCTTGTGTTAGTTTTTTCTTCTTTTCTTGTTTGTGAAAGCGTTTCAGGTCGCCATGGATGGTTCAAACAGTACCCAAGGAGGAGGAGACAAAGTGGAATATTCAATGGAAAAGCTTGCACAAATGCTTAGTAATATGCAATCTAGGATGGATGAGTGGGAAGCAAGGATGACATCCAACACACCTCCTACCCAAGAACAGCCCCCACCTCAAAACCAAGGCCAAACATCCCGTGGAACTGAACCTAAGGGGTCCACAAGCATGGGAGGTAGAGGAGGAGCAAGGGGTAGAGGAGATAGGAGACAAGGAATGAGACAACAACCTGTTAGGGAGGAATGGAATGATTACTATGAAGAGGAAGAGGTTGAGGAGGTATACCCGAGGCCTCAAGGCCGAATGCAACCTAGGAGGCATGTGCCTCAAGAGGATGATTATTTGAAAACCAAAATAAACATTCCACCCTTTTATGGCAAAAGTGACCCTGAAGCCTACATTGAGTGGGAAAGAAACGTTGACATGATCTTTTCCTATACCAACTATACTGAGTTGCAAAAGGTGAGATATGCAAGTATAGAGTTCTTGGATTATGCCTTGATTTGGTGGGACCAAACTCAAAGTATAAGAAGAAGGACTAGACAACCAACAATTGGAACTTGGGATGACATGAAATATGAGATGAGAAAGAAATTCATTCCAGAATCTTACGAGAGGTCCATGTTCCAAAAGTTGCAATGCCTAACTCAAGGAAATAAAAGTGTGGATGAATACTTTAAAGAGTTAGAAAGTTTGTTGATAAAAACTGATACTGAAGAAACTGAGGAGGCAACCATGGCTCGGTTTTTGGGAGGTCTTAATAGGGAGATTGGGTTTCAACTTGAACTCACTACCTATGTTGATCTAAATTCCATGGTTCACAAAGCTGAGAAAATTGAGAAGCAATTAAAGGTACGTTCTTCTACTAGTGGATTTGGTTTTAGAACTAATGCTTCTTCTATTTCTAAAGTGCAGTCTAGGTCTAATGGCAATGGAGGGGCACGGACAAGTTCAAACACATTCGGCCAAAACAGTTCTAACACTCCAAATAAACCACACTTCACTCAAAGGACCAATGGTGCAAATCTAGGTCAAAATGACAAAGGTAAAGGCAAGGCGACCGCAAACCCTCCAAGGGCAAGGGAGATTGAGTGTTTTAAATGTAGAGGGAGAGGGCATTATGCAAGGGACTGCCCTAATGCCAAGAAAATGTTGTACCTTGAGGAAACTAATGAGTTCTATTCAGAAGAGGAGGAAGAAGAAGCAACAAAGGAAGAGTACCAAGAGGACTCAGCTGAGGAGGTAAAGAGTGATGAAGAGGGTGCATATAAGGACTTTCTTGTGGTAAGAAAAGCCTTAAGTGCACACATGAAGGAGGAAGAAGAAAACTTGCAAAGGGAGAACATTTTCCACATCCATTGTTTGGTAAAAGGCAAAACTTGCACTTTAATTATTGATAGTGGTTCTTGTGCTAATGTTGCAAGTATTGAACTTGTTAGAAAGTTAGATTTACCTATGATTGATCATTCCCATCCCTATAGGTTATCTTGGCTAAATGATTGTGGTGAGATTCATGTGTCTAAACAAGTTCTGATTTCTTTATCTATTGGCGGCTACAAAGATGAAATTTTGTGTGATGTAGCTCTTATGCATGCTAGTCATATTTTGTTAGGTAGACCTTGGCAATTTGACAAGCATGTTATTTATGATGGTAGATTGAACATGTATGCTTTTACTTTTAATGGCAAAAAGTTTAAGTTACATGCATTGTCTCCACATAAAGTTTATGAGGATGCTAAGAGGATGAAGAAGAACCATTCAGATCCTAAGGAAAAGGAGGCTGAAAAAAGGTTCTTAGAGGTTCTTAAAAAGGAGAGAAGAAGCCTTTTGGAGGCCACAAACTCCTCGGCCAAGGGTACACAACCCACGGCCCAAATCAGTCCACCCTCACCCACGGCTCAAACACTTTCACAAGCATCCACCTCACAAATTTCACATCCACCTAAGAAGCATGTTTTCTTTGCAAAATCTCGTGAAGTTACACATGCATTGTATGATAATAAAACTGTTTTGGTGATGCTTTACAAAGATAGTGTTGAATGCTTGTTTTCTAAGAATGACTTACCATCTACTTTGCCTAGTGGTGTTGTTTCTTTGTTGGAAGAATTTGCAGATTTGTTTCCCGAGGAGGAACCACATGGGTTGCCACCTTTAAGAGGGATTGAGCACCACATTGACTTTATTCCAGGGGCTGTCCTACCTAATAGGCCAGCTTATAGGGCCAATCCGGAGGAAACAAAAGAAATACAAAGGCAAGTGGAGGATCTCTTAGCCAAAGAGAAGGTAAGGGAAAGTATGAGCCCAAGTGCAGTTCCAGTCATCCTTGTCCCGAAAAAGGATGGCACTTGGAGGATGTGTACAGGTTGTAGGGCCATCAACAAAATCATTGTAAAGTATAGGTATCCCATTCCTAGACTTGATGATATGCTTGATATGTTGCATGGTTCACAATGGTATACGAAAATTGATTTGAAAAGTGGTTATTTTCAAGTGAGGATAAGAGAGGGTGATGAATGGAAAACAGCTTTTAAAACTAAATTTGGATTGTATGAATGGTTAGTTATGCCTTTTGGGTTAACTAATGCACCTAGTACATTCATGAGGCTAATGAATGAAGTTTTGAGAGCTTTTATTGGGAAGTTTGTTGTGGTTTATTTTGATGACATCTTGATCTATTCTAAGTCCTTAGAAGAGCATTTAGATCACATAAGGGCTGTTTTTGAAAAGCTAAGAAAAGAAAAACTTTATGCTAACTTTAAGAAATGTTCTTTTTGTTTGGACAAAGTTGTTTTTCTTGGTTTTGTAATCAGTTCTGCAGGGATTGAAATGCATCAAGACAAGGTGAAATCCATCCTTGAATGGCCTACACCAAAGAGTGTGGGAGAAGTGAGGAGCTTTCATGGTTTGGCAGGTTTTTATAGGCGGTTTGTCAAAGACTTTTCAACCGTAGCCGCACCATTGAATGAGATAGTCAAGAAAGAGGTTGGATTCCATTGGGGGAAGCCCAACAAAGGGCGTTTGATGAGCTTAAAAGACGTCTCACTACAGCACCTATCTTGAAGTTGCCAAACTTTGATGATACATTTGAGGTAGAGTGTGATGCAAGTGGCGTGGGAATTGGAGCTGTTCTAACCCAAGGTAAGCATCCTATTGCTTATTTTAGTGAGAAGTTGAAAGGTGCTGCATTGAACTATCCTACTTATGATAAGGAGTTGTATGCTTTAGTAAGGTCCTTACAAACTTGGCAACACTACTTGCAACCCAAAGAGTTTGTCATTCATACTGATCATGAAAGTTTGAAGTACCTTAAGAGTCAAGGAAAACTGAATAAGAGGCATGCAAAGTGGGTTGAGTTTATTGAGCAATTTCCTTATGTCATTAAGTATAAGCAAGGAAAAGATAACATAGTTGCTGATGCTTTGTCTAGAAGGTATACTTTGATTACTAAGTTGTCTTCACACTTGCTTGGCTTTGAATTTGTTAAGGAATTGTATAAGGATGACTCTGATTTTGCTTCCATTTATGATGCATGTGTTGATTCTCCCTTTGTTAAATTTTATTTGCATGATGGCTATTTGTTTAAGGAGAAACGATTATGCATTCCTAAGGGATCAATGCGTGAATTGTTGGTTAAGGAAGCACATGGAGGCGGGTTGATGGGACACTTTGGAGTTTTTAAAACTTTAGAAACTTTAAAGGAACATTTCTTTTGGCCTCACATGAAATCAGATGTTGCAAAGGCTTGTAGTAGTTGCATCACTTGTAGGCAAGCTAAGTCCAAAACACAACCTCATGGTTTGTACACACCCTTGGACGTACCTAGTGCACCTTGGGAGGACATTTCTATGGACTTTGTTCTTGGCTTACCTAGATCAAGAGGTGGTAGAGATAGTGTCTTTGTTGTGGTAGACAGATTCTCTAAGATGGCACACTTTATTGCTTGTCACAAAGTAGATGATGCTTCCTACATTGCAAATCTATTCTTTAAAGAAGTTGTTAGGTTGCATGGCATGCCTAAAACAATTGTTAGTGATAGGGACAGTAAATTCTTGAGCCATTTTTGGCGTGTGCTTTGGAGCAAGTTGGGAACTAAGCTTTTGTTTTCTACTACTGCACATCCACAAACAGATGGCCAAACTGAAGTGGTAAATAGGACCTTGTCACAAATGTTGCGTGCGTTAATCCAAAGCAATCTGAAAAATTGGGAAGAATGTTTACCACACATTGAGTTTGCTTACAATAGGGCTGTTCATAGTGGGTCTTTGTATTCCCCTTTTGAAGTTGTCTATGGTTTTCTACCCCACTCCCCACTTGATTTGTTGCCTATTCCAATTGATGAGCGTACTAGCATGGATGGTAAACAACGAGCTGAAACGATCAAAAAGTTGCATGAAAAGGTTAAACTCCAACTTGAAAGAAAGAATAGAAAGTATGCCAAACAAGCTAACAAGCATAGAAAAGATGTTGTGTTTTATCCTGGAGATCTTGTTTGGTTGCATTTAAGGAAGGAACGCTTTCCTAAGGAGAGGAAGTCCAAGCTTATGCCTAGAGGAGATGGACCTTTTAAGGTCATTCAAAAGGTTGGTCCAAATGCTTATGTGCTTGATCTTCCTCAAGACAGGTATGGTTCAGTTTCCAACACCTTCAATGTAAGTGATCTTTCCCCTTTTGAGCATTTTTATCTTGATGATTCGAGGGCGAATCCTTTTGAGGAGGGGGGGATTGATGAGGCTGAGGAGCAGCCCCCTAATGAGGAGCTTGCACAAGGTGCCCTTAACCATAAGGGCCTTTGACAAGGAGCCAAACTAAGACGATTAATTGTCTTCAAGTTGGTTTTGATGTTGGCTCTTTTCTAACCAAACATGTGCAAGATGAACCAATGAACGTTCCTCCTAAATGGGTGCTCATTGTTGAGCTTAAGAACTGATTATCCAATGATTTTCAATGTCAATAAATAAGTTAAAGGGTTGGTGGGAGGGCAGGATAGTCAGTCCGCTTGTTGGTGCCGTTTCTGTGGCTTTTAGTTGCTCCTTTCTTTTGATTCTTTTAAAGTTTGTTTTAGAATACTTATGTTTGGTGTATGAGTGTGATTTGTAGGTGTTATAGGTCTTGGATCAAACGCCTTGAGCTTTGGAAAGGAAGGCTTCTCAGATTTGGACCAAGCTTGTCCATACAAGGCTGTTTTGTGGTTTTGGGCTTTCAAGTGAGATTGGGCGTGCATGAAACCAGCTGGACCTTGAAGTAGACTTAATTTAGAGCATCTTTCATGTTTTGGGTTTTGTCTAAATCAGTCCACAAAAATAGTTACAAGAGTTGCAAGGAAGAAGTCCAAAACAAACCCAATTGTGCAAATTAGGGTTTTCGGTCTTCTTGAGAGTGTGGCAGCCGCCTATTATCATCAAATGCAATTAAGAGACCTTCTAGAATGTCATAAATCAGATTGGGATGATTGGAATGAAATATGGAGTCATAATTGAAGATTTGGAGCATTTAAGGAGATAATTCAAGTGAGAGAAAGTCACCAAAATTAGGAGATCTGATCTTGTGTCACAAGGAGGGCTAAATGGCGTGTATTGAAGGCACATGGATACACAAGGCAAGTTCTAGAAGGATGGTTAATGATGCAATAATTGGTGATTGAGACAATAAGTGTGGATTTGCCAAGAGAGAGAAGCTTACCTAAAATAACAAATTCAGATTTTGCATCTCAAGGAAGGAAATGGCGCAAACATGGAAGCTCCAAGATGCCCTAGACGTTTTTCTTGGGATTGGCCAACAAGACTTGTAATCAAATATATTGATCACTTAGCATTTCTTTTGGTAGTTAGACTATTTTCATCTTTGAGACTAAAACCATACGGTTTTGTATTGTTCTTGAGTTTCTTGAATAAAAGTTTGTGTTTTTCCTTTGGTTTACACATATCTAAATCAAGGCTAGACCCAATTAAGGATTGTGTGTTCCTTGTTGGTGATCCACAATCCAAGGATTAGGAGTGACTGGTTGGATTGGACGGATTGAAACACATACAACCAAACGGATTTGGAGGCTTGAAAGGAAGGTGGTTGCTTGGCACCATTGTCCATCACATTCAAGGCTTGAGGGACGTTTGGAGAGTGAAGAAAGATCGGGACAACATCAACATACGAACCATATTCGTATCATGTAGTGACAAAAATAGCGTGTTTGGAGTTGTGATATTCATGTCGCCATTATTGTCATGGACGCTCCTTAAAACTTCCAAATCCGGTGAATTTAAACTATCATGCTCATCAAAGCACAAATCAGTACTAACTTCTAGATTATTATCCTCAAAATCAGTTTGCAACGTGATGTCAAGTGGAATTCCATATTCATACTCATGTAAATTGGAATTTTCATGGGATGGAATGTCACTATCAAAACACTCAAACAAAGGATTATTATAGACAACCCATTCATGCTTCTCAACATTATCATGTTTGTCACCTAAGACATCATTATTCTCACTTGAAATGTCACTCTAATCATCTTGTAAATCAGCATGTAAGTCAAGCAAATCATGTGAATCATGCGAAGCACACAACTTTAGATTCATGCTCATCACTTTCAGTACGCAAGTCAATCTCATGCATATGAACACTATGAACATCGACAAGTCTCCTAAGACCTTGCAATTTATTAAGGAGGTCTAATCTGTGTACCTTTTGTTCTTCTACTTCTAAAAGGATTTCAAAGTTGCGTTCTTTTTGCGCTAGAAATTTCTTACGAATGTCAGCATTACGTTCTAAGATCTTCACACAATCATGTTCATTCAGCACATCAACTTTATTATCATGAATGACATGTTTATCAATTGAAATTTCAGAATCATCATCATAAGAATCATGCTCAATACCAACACTAAAATCCTGCGAATCATATGCAATTTCGTAATAAGCTTGATTGAAGCCTTTTACCGTTATGGGATAGAGGTCTCTAACGTCATCTTCCATGGAATCTCTAACGTCATCTTCCATGGAATCTCTAATGTCATCTTCCATGGAATCCATGAATAACCTGAAATTAATCAAGCAAACAACGAAAGGAAAAACTAACACAAAGACAAAAGAGATTTCGTTACGTTAGTGAAAACAAAATACGGACACTCCTCTTTCTTTAATTTCCACTCTCTTACCGCTTTGTTTCTTGGGTAACCTGAAGTTAAGAAGGCTCAAAGTGATCAATTAAGAAAGTTTTTTGCCAATGCTTCTCCAAATCACAACGATCTCCACTTGTTTCTCCCGAGTGCTTTCAAGTTGCACGAAATAGTATCAAAACAGAATCAAGTGAAATGAAAACAAACTTGAACTTTCTACTAAGATTCAAAGATAATAAGCAACCAAAATTGATGGATAAAGCTGAACCAAGAATGAACTAAGGGTTGCAATGGGCAATCTTTAGTTAATTTTGATTCTATGCACTTACTATCCACAAAATGGTTCAAGTCATGCAATAATCGAGCAACCAAGTGTGTGATTGGTTCAAAAAGAGCAATGGAAGGAAAATAAAGGTGTAAGGGTGGTTGGGGTGTAATAAATAGGAGATGGTATCCAAGGTTGCCAAATTGTACCAAAAATTTCAAATAATGTACAAATGCTTTCTCCCTTTTTCTTTTCACCTTTTTTTGTCTTTCTTTCTCTTCTTGCTGTTTTCAACTCACGCAAGTTTCAGATTCTCTTTTTTTTGTTCAAGGCAAGAAAGCGTAACTTCTCTTCTTTTCTTCAAACGTTGTTCTTGACAAACACTGGCAAGGAACTTTCGATTTCAGCCAAAGGTAATCTCAAATATGCAATATTGTGGACGGGAATGTGAATGAGGATAAATCTCAGTGAGGGTTTTGGGGGTAACCGAGATTAGGGTTTTCGAAGAATTAGGGTTTTGAGAGGCGGTTTTTCAGCTTGTGTTTGTTGTGGAAGTGGTTTTCACACGTATGATCAGCATGATTGGAGCATGAAATCAATCACAATATGAATCATAAGAGGCATACAATCATCACCAACTAAAAGCTTCGGTAGCAACAAGTTGATTTGAACCGAGGTAGCTTTATAGGCTGATGCGTGCAACTCGTGGGCTCTAACAATTCCACCTTCCAAACGTCCTTCACAAAGGGTTAGGCACAAGGAAGAAGACTTCCCCTTGCATCCTTAGTGAACAAAACGTATGGATTAAAACGAGCAAGACCAAAACTTCAAGATGGTCGTTGATCAGGCAAACCAATAAGGCCCTCCTGGACGGCACCTTTAAGCAATGGCAACACCTTCAAAATGCTCAACTTTGAAGGATCTTAACCTAGGTTTTTAATGCAAAACCAAGAAAACAAAGTCTCACACAAAGTGAAAGAAATATCAAGAATTCTTATTCATCAAAAGTTATGTTTACAATCAGCCAAAGGGGTCTATTTATAGGCCTTAAAATCATCTCCCCTTCAGCCTTGAAATGGCTAGAAACAATTCAAATAAAGCTAACTAACAAATGTTTAAATTTGAAATTTGCTTGAATTCAAAACTAAGATAATTCTAGCTAAAACTTGAAATGCTTGCAAGATGTTATTTCCTTTGGTTCCAGCCGTGCATAACCAGTCCAATAAGGGTCTTGAAATTTGAATTTGATGATGATAACATGGCTGGAGTTGAATTCAAAAGATGGTTGAAGTTTGAATTCAAATTGAGCTTGAATTCAAACTTGGATTCAATTTGAATTGGATTCTATCTCTCCAAGGTGGCGTGTTCCATGGATAATGTAGTGTAGAAAATCTGATTTTGATGATGATAGGAGGTTGGACTTAAATTCAAAAGATGGTAGAAGTTCGAATTCAAATTGAGCTTGAATTTGAATTCAAACTTGAATTCAATATGAATTGGGTTTTATCCTCTTCTTTCTCTTCAAACATGGCGTGTAGATGGCTAGTATAAGGCTGAGAACTTCTTGAAATTTAAGTCTCCAAATGGTTGAGACTTGAATTCAAATCATGGTTGAATTTGAATTCAAGTCTAGGTTTGAACTTAAATGCAATTTGATCATCATCCTTTTGTTTCAAAGTGGCCGGCCCCCTTATTGTATTTGGAGATGATTTTGATCTCAATTTGAACAAGAGTTTCCATCTTGGACATCTTTGAATTTGTCTTTGTGGAGACAACATTCCCTTCAAGACAACATTCTTTTTGTCTCCCATGTTGCAACACGGCCATCTTGCTGTTTTTGGGTCTTTATTTTATTTGGATCTTCCATGTACCTAAATTACCTACAAAGCAAACACATAAAACAAATATCACAAGAAAACAAGATAAACTTCAAGACAAAGAGGTACACACACACGTTTGCACTCAAGGTGAAGGTTCAATGAAATGAACCCAAGGGATCTTAGGTTCATCTTGAACATGCTTGTACAAGAAGGTGGCAACTTGATGACAAAGTTCTCTTGCCCTCCTTCTTGTCATAGGGCCCTTGACCTATGGATGGGACCCTTGATCCTCGTCGGACCCTTGATCCTCATCAATCCCCCCTCCTCAAAAGGATTCTTCTCGAATCAAAAAGGTCATCGTTGAAATGGGTGAGGTCAGCAACATTAAAAGTAGGCAAAATTGAACCATACCTGTCGGAAGATCAAGGATGTATGCATTGTCACCTATGCGTTTCAACACTTTAAAAGATCCATCTCCTCGAGGTAATAGTTTTGACTTTCTTTCATTGGGAAATCTTTCTTTGCGCAAATGTAACCACACTAAATCTCCAGGTTTAAACACAACTCGTTTTCGATGTTTGTCGTCTTTCATAAGCTTTGTTTTTCTTTTCAAGTTGTGTTTTAACTTGTTCATGCAGTTTCTTTATCTTTTCCGCTTTTTGTTTACCATCAAGACTAGAACGTTCATGCACGGGAATAGGAATCAAATCGATGGGAGACAAGGGATTAAAGCCATACACGATTTCAAATGGACTATGCAAAGTACCGTGATGGACACTCCTATTATATGCAAATTCGATATATGGTAAACAATCTTCCCAATGTTTAATGTGTTTTTGCAAAATGACACGCAAGAGTTGAGAAAGAGTACGATTAACGACTTCAGTTTGTCCATCCGTTTGTGGGTGTGCGGTGGTTGAAAACAACAATTGTGTACCAAGTTTAGCCCACAAAACACGCCAAAGTGACTCAAAAATTTCGTATCTCTATCACTTACAATTGTACGTGGCATGCCATGCAATCTAACAATTTCTTTGAAGAACAAATCAGCAACATGTGTGGCATCATCAACTTTCCTACATGCAATGAAATGCGCCATTTTTGAAAATCGATCAACCACAGCATAAATGCTATCGCGTCCTCCCCGAGACCTAGGAAGTCCTAACACAAAGTCCATGGAAATGTCAATCCAAGGGGCATCAGGGACGGGTAAAGGCGTGTAAAGGCCATGTGGTTGGGACTTGGATTTGCCTTGTTTGCAAGTGATGCAACTACCACACAACCTCTCGACGTCTACTCGCATGTGGGGCAAATAGAAATGTTCCTTAAGAGTCTCAAGGGTTTTGAACACTCCGAAATGACCCATTAAACCTCCCCCATGGGCTTCTCTAGTCAATGCTTCTCGTAGGGATGACTGGGGAACGCACAATTTTTGTTCTTTGAAAAGATAACCCTCATGTATGTAAAATTTCCCAAATGGTGCTTCTTTACATGCCTCGAAAATGGTGCCAAAGTCATGGTCATTGGGGTACAATTCCTTAAGTGATTCGAATCCTAAGAAGCGTGAAGAGAATGTAGTCACTAACGTGTATCTCCTAGAGAGGGCATCGGCAACTATATTATCCTTTCCTTGTTTGTACTTAATCACGTAAGGGAATTGTTCTATGAACTCTACCCATTTGGCATGTCTTTTGTTCAACTTTCCCTGCCCTTTAAGATACTTAAGGCTTTCGTGGTCGGTGTGGATCACAAACTCTTTAGGTTGAAGATAGTGTTGCCAAGTTTGTAGGGATCTCACAAGGGCATAAAGTTCCTTATCATATTCAATGCTGCTCCTTTCAACTTTTCACTAAAGTAGGCTATGGGTTTCTTACTTTGGGTCAAAACTGCGCCTATACCCACTCCACTTGCATCACACTCGATCTCAAAGGTCTCGTCAAAATTTGGTAGCCTAAGTATGGGTGCAGTGGTCAGCCTACGCTTGAGCTCATCAAATGCCTATTGTTGTGGCTCTTCCCACCTAAAAGGCACATCTTTTTTTACAATTTCGTTTAGGGGTGCAGCTATGGAAGAAAAATCTTTGACAAAGCGTCTATAAAAGCTTGCTAGTCCATGAAAACTACGAACTTCCCCTACATTCTTAGGTATAGGCCACTCCACAATTGACCTAACCTTTTCCTCATCCATTTCTACTCCCTCAGCCGAAATGACAAAGCCTAGAAAAACTACGCGTTCTAAACAAAAGGAGCACTTCTTAAAGTTGGCGTAAAGTTGTTCTTGCTTAAGCTTTTCAAAAACGGCTCGAATATGGTCAAGATGATCTTCTATGGTTTGGGAATAGATTAGGATATCATCGAAATAAACAACAACAAATCGGCCTATAAACGCTCGTAAGACTTCATTCATTAGCCTCATAAAGGTGCTAGGGGCGTTGGTGAGCCCGAAGGGCATCACTAACCACTCATAGAGCCCAAACTTGGTTTTGAATGCAGTCTTCCATTCGTCCCCTTCTCTAATGCGTACCTGGAAGTACCCTTGCTTAAGGTCGATTTTGGTGAAGAATTTGGATCCGTGCAACATGTCCAACATATCGTCTAGCCTAGGTATGGGGTACCTATACTTGACGGTGATTTTGTTTATGGCTCGGCAATCGGTACACATTCTCCACGTTCCATCCTTTTTGGGTACTAAAATGACTGGGACGGCAGATGGGCTTAGGCTCTCTCGGACTTGTCCACTCGCTAGGAGCTCCTCCACTTACCTTTGGATTTCTTTGGTTTCTTCGGGGTTGGCTCGATAGGCTGGGCGATTGGGTAACACGGCTCCTGGGACAAAGTCGATTTGGTGTTCTATTCCTCTAATGGGTGGTAATCCGGATGGTGGTTTGGAGGGAAATAGAACTTCATATTCTTGGATAAGGGACGCAATTAAGGTAGGTAAGTTTGGTGGGAGTTCTTCAAGGGCAAGGTGACACGACTTTGGGATGATGATGAGGACAATTTGGTTGTTATAAAGTGCGCGTGTGACCTCTCTTTTCTTTGCGAAATACCCACACTTCTTTTTGGACTCGTTGACACTTAGGGGCACTACCTTTTTTCCCTTGCTCTCGTGTTTTTTGTTCTCACTTTTCATACACTCCACGAATTTTCTCTCGGCTTCCTTTTCCTTAGGATCGGCTCTAGACTTAGACATGCGTTGGTGATCCTCGTGGACTTTGTGTGGTGGAAGTGCATGCAGTTTGTACAATTTGCCATTCAGTTTGAAAGAATAACGATTCAAATAACCATCATATGTCACATGTCGATCAAATTGCCATGGCCTTCCAAGTAAGATATGACTAGCATGCATTGGTGCAATGTCGCATAAAACATCATCTTTGTAACTACCAATGCTAAGAGAAATTAAGACTTGTTTACTTACGCTAACCTCGCCGCAATCATTTAGCCATGCAAGTTTGTAAGGATGCGGATGATTAGTCATAGGCAAATTCAGTTTTCTTACTAATTCGATGCTAGCCACATTCGCACAAGAACCGGAATCAATGATCATGGTGCACACTTTTCCATTTATCATGCAATAAATATGGAAGATGTTTTCTCTATGTTGTTCGTGATCATCGAATTTCGGATATGCATTTAAAGCTCTACGCACAACAAGAAACTCCTTAGTGTCAAAATCATCTAATGCGCCTAGATCCTCTTCAGGTTCAATTTCGTTATCATGC
Organism: Eustoma russellianum; assembly: GCA_036186865.1. Taxonomy (NCBI): domain Eukaryota; kingdom Viridiplantae; phylum Streptophyta; class Magnoliopsida; order Gentianales; family Gentianaceae; genus Eustoma; species Eustoma russellianum. Next base: position 17,124,059 of record AP025053.1, read on the forward strand.
TCAGACTCGTTTTCATGCTCGGACTCAGACACATATTCGTTTGTCTCTTCAATTAACATGATTCGTTTTGCATTAGGACACTCTTTTCCTATGTGACCACGTCCTTGACACTTATAACATTTAATGTCTCTAAACCTGTTTGAGGGATCAGAAGGATTTCCGGTAGGAGCCTTTTGTTGGTTGCGGTCATCTCTCCTTTGTGTGGATTGCACACGATTGTCCATTCGTTGTGACGCACCTTGGTCACGTGATTGGCCTCCTGTAGGCCGTGAACTTCCCGTTCCTGAAGGCTTGTTGGAAAACCTTGACGAAGACTTATTAGTACGATAATTGGAAATGAAATTGGAGGAATTACGTACCTTTAATTGTGTTTCAATCTTTTCAGCCATATGGACCATGGTTGTGAGGTCGAGATAAGGTTGAAGGTCAACCCTTTGCGCAATCTCCCTGTTTAAACCATGTAAGAATCGAGCCTTGGTGGCTTCTTCAGGTTCCTGCAAGTTAGACCTTTCCAACAAAATTTCCAACTCTTTATAATACTCGTCTACACTTTTGGAACCTTGTCGTAAATTATGCAAACTCGTGAAAATAGAACTCTCATAATTGTTTGGAATAAAACGTTGTCGCATTTCAAAATTCATTTCTTCCCAAGTGGCAATTGGAGGTTGTCTTGTCTTAGTTCTATTTCGATACAAATTTGTCCACCAATTAAGTGCATAACCAGAAAACTCAATAGAAGCGTACCTCACTTTTTGTAATTCACTATAATTGGTACAAGAAAAGATTAAATCCACTTTGGTTTCCCATTCTAAATATTCTTCCACATTACTTTTACCATAAAACGTGGGAATATTTATTTTGGTTTTGAGAAAATCATCATCTTGCGGGAAAAGAGGATTTTGGCGTCTTTGGTAACCACAGAGATGGTGGTCATCAAAGTCATAATCATCATGCTCAAACGGAATGTAATCATCATTGTACCTTCTTGGAGCGTACCTTCTTGCTTGTGTAGGAGGAACAAACCTTCTTGCTTCGGTGTGTGGTGGTCTAAGGTTGTCATCCTCAACTTCTTCTGGGGGATGGCGCCTTGGTTGTGGTAGGGGAACGGCCCTGCTTGTTCCTTGGCCATCACTCGTTTTGTAGCTTCGCTCCATGTTTTCCAAGCGATGCTTAATTACCTCATTGTCATGCATGAGTTTCTTAAGCATCTCTAGCATTTGTTGTTGCATGTTGTCAACAGTTTCAGCCTCTTTTGACGTGCTAGATGCGGAATGATTGCTGCTCTCCATTGTACCTAAGGAATTGAACGAAAAAGGAAAAAGAAAGAAGCAAACTAATACAAAGACAAGCAAACGTTAAGGGATTAGTAAAAAAATAAGCTATGAACACTCCGCTTTCGATTCTTTCCACCCTCTTACCACTTTGGTTCTTGGATAACCTGAAGTTAAGAAGGCTCAAAGTGATCAATAAGGAAGTATATTGCCAAGGCTTCTTCAAATCACAATGTTCTCCACTTGTTTCTTCCTCTTTGCGTTCAAGTTGCACCAATTAGTATCAAAGTAGAATCAATTGAAATGAACACAAACTTGAACTTTCTACTAAGATTCAAAGAAAATAAGCAACCAAAGTTGATGTATAAGGCTGAACCAAAGATAAACTAAGGGTTGCCGTGGGCAATCTTTAGTTAATTTTGATTCTATGCACTTACTATCCACAAAATGGTTCAAGTCATGCAACAATCAAGCAACCAAAAGTGTGATTGGTTCAAGAAGATCAGGAGATGGAGAATAAGGTATATACGGGACGGCAATGGGGTAAAAGGAAATATGGTGTCCAAGGTTTGCAAATCGTACCAAAAAATGTTCCACGCAATGCACAAACGTTTTGCCCTTTTTTTTTGTTCTTTTGTTTTTCTTTTTTCTTCCTTGCTATTTCAATTGAGCAAGGTTCAGATTCTTTTTTTTGACTAAGGGCAGAATTGAAATTTCACACGTTTTGCACTTAGCACTTCCGTTTTTGGACAGAATAGTGCAATGTATTTAAAATGCAATTTGTAACTTGGACTTGCAACAAAAATAACCTTGGGAAGTGAGGGAAATTGGGGTAAGGCCGAATGGGTTAGGGTTAGGGTTTTTGATTTAGGGTTTTCTTTTGAACGTTTTGGGAATTTGCGGAATGGGGTTTTGGGAACGGAATGGGCGTTGTAAATGGACTATTTGGGTTGGTAATTGATGATTGGTGTGGTCAATTTGGATATTGGTTGGTTTAGGACAGAATTTGAACAAAATTCAAATTCTAGGGTTAGGGTTTATTTGAATGAGTTGGGATCTTTAGATTCTGATTGTGTTTGGTAAAATTGGTTTGGGGCTTTTTGTTGGGAGTGTAAATAAGGTTGTTTGGGATCAGGTTGGTGAGTTTTAGGGTTGGGTTGGGGTGGGGCTGGTTGGGCCGTGGGTGTGTGGGGTAGAATTAGGGTTTTGTTGTTGAAGATGGTTCGTGAAGACAAACACACGTATGACTACTTGTTTTAAAGCATGAAATCAATCACAATGCGAATCATAAGATGCATACAATCATCACCAACTAAAAGCTTCGGTAGCAACAAGATGATTTGAAACCGAGGTAGCTTTATAGGCTGATGGTGGGAATATTTAAAAGAAGTCTGAATGTAACCTAAAATGCAACAAACCCTAATGTGTTCAAGTTTGAACGACTCAAAATCAGATCGTGATGTGAGAGGAAATAAAGGAAATGACACTTGAATGATGAAAAGCAAAATGCAGCAACATGCAAGGACTCAAAGGAAATGACGTTTTTTTTTGAATGAAATGCAAAACAATGGCGTGTAGAGTGAGGGGTAGAAGAAGGACTCAATTGAAATTGAAATGACTAAACTCAAATGAAAAGGAAATGATAGATGGTGGAATAGAGTAACCTGGTCTCTGATACCAATTTGATGCGTGCAACTCGTGGGCTCCAACAATTCCACCTTCCAAACGTCCTTCACAAAGGGTTAGGCACAAGGAAGAAGACTTCCCCTTGCTTCCTTAGTGAACAAAACGTATGGATTAAAATGAGCAAGACCAACACTTCAAGATGGTCGTTGATCAGGAAAACCAATAAGGCCCTCCTGGATGGCTCCTTTAAGCAATGGCAACACCTTCAAAATGCTCAACTTTGAAGGATCTTAACCTAGGTTTTTAATGCAAAACCAAGAAAACAAAGTCTCACACAAAATGAAAGAAATATCAAGAATTCTTATTCATCAATAGTTGTGTTTACAATCAGCCAAAGGGGTATATTTATAGGCCTTAAAATCGTCTCCCCTTCAGCCTTGAAATGGCTAGAAACAATTCAAATAAAGCTAACTAACAAATGTTTAAATTTGAAATTTGCTTGAATTCAAAACTAAGATAATTCTAGCTAAAACTTGAAATGCTTGCAAGATGTTATTTCCTTTGGTTCCAGCCATGCATAACCAGTCCAATAAGGGTCTTGAAATCTGAATTTGATGATGATAACATGGCTGGAGTTGAATTCAAAAGATGGTTGAAGTTTGAATTCAAATTGAGCTTGAATTTGAATTCAAACTTGGATTCAATTTGAATTGGATTCTATCTCTCCAAGGTGGCATGTTCCATGGATAATGTAGTGTAGAAAATCTGATTTTGATGATGATAGGATGGTTGGACTTAAATTCAAAAGATGGTAGAAGTTCGAATTCAAATTGAGCTTGAATTTGAATTCAAACTTGAATTCAATATGAATTGGGTTTTATCCTCTTCTTTATCTTCAAACATGGCGTGTAGATGGCTAGGATAAGGCTGAGAACTTCTTGAAATTTAAGTCTCCAAATGGTTGAGACTTGAATTCAAATCATGGTTGAATTTGAATTCAAGTCTAGGTTTGAACTTAAATGCAATTTGATCATCATCCTTTTGCTTCAAAGTGGCCGGCCCCCTTATTGTATTTGGAGATGATTTTGATCTCAATTTGAACAAGAGATTCCATCTTGGACATCTTGGAATTTGTCTTTGTGGAGACAACATTCCCTTCAAGACAACATTCTTTTTGTCTCCCATGTTGCAACACACGGCCATCTTGCTGTTTTTGGGTCTTTATTTTATTTGGATCTTCCATGTACCTAAATTACCTACAAAGCAAACACATAAAACAAATATCACAAGAAAACAAGATGAACTTCAAGACAAAGAGGTACACACACACGTTTGCACTCAATGTGAAGGTTCAATGAAATGAACCCAAGGGATCTTAGGTTCATCCTGAACATGCTTGTACAAGAAGGTGGCAACTTGATAACAAAGTTCTCTTGCCCTCCTTCTTGTCATAGGGCCCTTGACCTCTGGATGGGACCCTTAATCCTCATCATAGGCTGATGGTTGTAACGTTTTAAAAGAAAGCTGAATGAGACCTAAATGCAACAAACCCTAATTTGTTCAAGTTTGAATGACTCAAAACAAATGGGACAACAAGATTGAAAAGAAAAGAATGACACTTGAATGATGAATGACAGGATGCAACAAAAGACAAACACTTAGAAACCCTAGGACGTTCTTGTTTTTTTTTGTATGAAATGCAAATGACGTGTAGAATTAGGGGTAGAAGAAGGACACAACTGAACTTGAAATGACTAGACTCAAACGAAAAGGAAATGATAGATGGTGGAATAGAGTAACCTGTGCTCTGATAGCAATTTGATGCGTGCAAAACGTGGGCTCCAATAATTCCACCTTCCAAACGTCCTTCACAAAGGGTTAGACACAAGGAAGAAGACTTTCCCTTGCTTCCTGATGAGCCAAATAAAGGCTAGAAAAATGTTCCAAGATTTTGTCTTCTACTCCAAACTGATTTGAACCTCGGCTATGGCAAAGAACATCACAATGACACCCCTTGAACTGTAACCGTTTGTTCTTGGCTCAATTTATGCCAACACCTCTTCCTCTTTGGCATTCCAACACATCTAAAACCTCATTGAGACCCTAAGATGCTGTAAACCAAAAATGAAGTAAATACTAACAAGTTCTAGGCTTTGAACTTGAAAGAAACCGTTAGTGGCTTAATGATGAGCCAAATGGGGGCTGGAAACGTTTGCCAAGGATGTTGTCTCCTACTCCAAACTGATTTGAACACAAGCTATGTCAAAGAACATCTCAAAGACACCCTTTAAGCTTTAACCTTTGTTCTTGGCTCAATCTTTGCCAAACCTCTTCCTCTTTGGCACTCCAACACATCTAAAACCTCAATGAGACCCTAAGATGCTGTAAACCAAATGATGAAGTGAATGCAAACAAGTTCTAGGCTGGAACTTGCAAGAAAACCGTTTGGTGGCTTTAAACCTCAACTTGAAATGTTGAAAACTCCTTGAAGGAAATTCTGGTTTTGATAATTTGATAAGTCTTCTTCTTTACATTCAGCTTCTAAACTACTTATAACCAACTAAAATACATAAGGTACAAAGTCTAAAATACAAAGTACAAGCCTATGATTAGCATGCTTTCTTTTGGAACAAGTTGGAGCAACTTTCGGTGACAAAGAGCTGGTTGCTTCCTCCTTTTTCTTTGCTTGTCTTGAGCCAGATTTTTGATTGGTTTAAACAATGAGCAGCTTGCTTGAAACTTGGTCTTGATTGGTTGTGAGTTGTAGTTTGAATTTTCAAGGATTTTGGCTCAAATCATACGTTCTCCTCCTTGCAAGATTCAGCCAAAATTTTGATTGGTTAAGGGAGTGTGCAGCTTGGCTAGAACTTGTCCTTGATTGGTTCTCATTTTGGTGTTGAATTTTCAAACATAATTCCCCTTAGAAAACGTTTCTTTCTTGCTTGAATTCAACCAAGAATTCTGATTGGATGTTGGAGTGAGCAGCTTGGATAAAACTCAGCCTTGATTGGTTCTTGCTTTGTGTTGAATTTTCAAACATAATAGTTTATGAACCAGCCGAAAATCTTCTTGTTTGTGATTGGATCCTTTGCTTGAGCAGCTTGTTGAATTTTCTAGCTTGATTGTGATTGGTTAAATCATTTGGTAGACTTCTTTCTATTGGTTGAAGGCTTGAGCTGCTTCCTCATTCTTGTTTCAACGTGAAGAACTTTGGTTGGAGTTGTCATGAGTGCTTGTTAAGCACCTTGCTTGCAAGCTACTTGAATTTCACTTCTTTGTTTGGACAAAAATTCAGGTTTGGTTTGCATCTTCAAGTTAAACGTGTACCTGAAAGGTTAGGGCAAGAATACAACACAACTATCCTAAAACAAAGTTAACAAACTAAGAATATTAAAAGGAACATATAAAGGTATGTACAACATGCATTTGATACAACTAGATCATAGCTTGTATCATATAAACCCAATGGATGTCATCTTTGCTTGGCTCATCCTCTTCATGCCTGTAAAGGAATGATTCAACACAATGTAACAATTTCTTAGCCATACTCCTTGTTATGGGACCATTGTGGGGCAATGAAGTGTCATCGTTAGTGTTTGCATCCACAAGGTTAGGCTGTAGCTCATCATTTCCTCCCACTTGAAAAGGATTCGTCCTCGAATCTGAATCAACACTAAACGGAGAAAGGTCAGCAACATTAAAAGTTTTAGAGATAGGACCATACCTTTCTTCAGGAAGATCGAGAACATAGGCATTATCACCAAGCCGTTTCAACACTTTGAACGGTCCATCGCCTCTTGGCTTCAATTTGGAGTCCCTTTCTTTAGGAAATCTTTCTTTTCTCAAGTGTAACCAAACAAGATCACCAGGTTCAAATATAACAACTTTACGATTCCTGTTGGCTCTATTGGCATACACTTTATTCTTAGCTTCAAGTTGTGACTTAACCTTTTCATGCAATTCTTTCACAAGTTTTGCTTTTCGTTCACCATCTAAACTAACACGTTCATGAACAGGTATGGGAACAAGATCAAGCGGGGACAAAGGGTTAAAGCCATAAACAACTTCAAAAGGAGAATGCAATGTTCCACTATGAACAACTCTATTGTATGCAAACTCAATGTAAGCTAAGCAATCTTCCCAATTCTTTAGATTCTTTTGAATGACAACACGTAAAAGTTGAGACAAAGTTCTATTAACGACTTCAGTTTGTCCATCGGTTTGTGGGTGAGCAGTTGTGGAAAATAACAATTTAGTACCAAGTTTACTCCACAAAACACGCCAGAAATGACTTAGAAACTTTGTATCTCTATCACTAACAATCGTACGTGGCATGCCATGCAATCTAACAATTTCCTTAAAGAACAAATCAGCAATATGAATAGCATCATCAACTTTCTTACATGCAATGAAATGTGCCATTTTGGAAAATCTATCAACAACAACAAAGATGCTATCTTTACCAGTTTTGGATCGAGGCAATCCCAATACAAAGTCCATAGAGATATCAGTCCAAGGTGAGCTTGGAACAGATAAAGGAGTGTACAATCCATGTGGTTGTGTTCTAGATTTTGCTTGCTTGCAAGTAATACATTGGTCACAAATCTTATCAACATGTGCTCTCATATGCGGCCAGAAGAAATGTTCCTTAAGTGTTTCCAAAGTCTTTAACGAGCCAAAATGACCCATTAAACCTCCTCCATGAGCTTCTTTTATCAATAACTCCCTTAATGAACACATTGGTACACATAACTTATGTTCTTTAAACAAGTAACCATCATGCAAGTAATATTTGGCAAAAGGGGACTCAACGCATGCTTGATATATAGAACTAAAGTCATGATCAGAATGATACATCTCTTTGATAGATTCAAAACCAAACATGTTACATGAAAGAGTAGTAATCAAAGTATAACGACGAGATAAGGCATCAGCAACAACATTTTCTTTTCCTTGTTTATACTTGATCACATAAGGGAATTGTTCAATGAATTCAACCCACTTGGCATGTCTTTTGTTCAGTTTTCCTTGACCCTTTAGATACTTAAGGCTTTCATGATCAGTATGGATCACAAATTCCTTAGGTTGCAGATAATGTTGCCAAGTTTGTAAAGAACGGACAAGTGCGTACAATTCTTTATCATAGGTTGAATAATTGATGGAAGCTCCTTTCAATTTCTCACTAAAGTAGGCAACAGGTTTGTTACCTTGATGCAATACAGCTCCAATGCCAACTCCACTGGCATCACATTCAACTTCAAACATTTCATCAAAATTGGGCAATCTCAGGATGGGTGCAGAAGTTAGACGTTTCTTAAGTTCCTCAAAGGCTTGTTGTTGTGATTCTCCCCATTCAAATCTTACATCTTTCTTGACTAATTCATTCAAGGGTGCAGCTATGGTAGAGAAATCCTTCACAAAACGTCTATAGAAACTAGCTAATCCATGAAAACTCCTAATATCTCCAGCGGACTTAGGGGTCGGCCACTCAGTTATGGATTTAACTTTCTCTTGATCCACTTCAATTCCTTCAGCACTAATCACAAATCCTAAGAATGTAACCTTCTCCAAACAGAAAGAACACTTCTTGAAATTAGCATACAGCTTCTCTTTCTGTAGGGTGACAAAAACGGCTCTTAGATGGTTCAGGTGTTCACCTAGGGTTTTTGAGTAGATAAGAATGTCATCGAAGTAAACTACTACAAATTTCCCTATGAATTTCCTTAAGACCTCATTCATTAACCTCATGAAAGTACTAGGGGCATTGGTTAAACCAAAGGGCATAACTAACCATTCGTACAATCCAAACTTAGTCTTAAAGGCAGTTTTCCATTCATCACCTTCCCTAATTCTGACTTGGAAATATCCTTGCTTAAGATCTACTTTGCTAAAGCACCTAGACCCATGCAACATATCCAACATGTCATCCAACCTAGGAATAGGGTACCTATACTTCACAGTGATCTTATTGATGGCTCTACAGTCAGTACACATTCTCCAAGTTCCATCTTTCTTAGGGACAATGATTACAGGAACAGCACACGGACTCATACTTTCTCTTACTTTACCTTGACTCAATAATTCCTCAACTTGCTTTTGGATTTCCTTAGTTTCCTCTGGATTGGCTCTATAGGCAGGTCTGTTTGGCAGAACAGCTCCTGGAATGAAATCTATTTGATGCTCAATGCCTCTTAGAGGGGGTAAACCTGGGGGATCTCCTTCAGGAAACAAGCTAGAAAATTCTTGAAGTAAAGATGCAACTTCACTAGGTAAAGTAGATGGTATCTCTGATGAAGAGAATAGAGATTCTTTGTAAAGCAAGATATAAACATTTTTGTTTGAATTGATAGCATGGAATACCTCACTTTGTGATGCAAAGAATGCGCTTTTCTTTAGAGATGGTTCAGCAGAAACTTTGTTTTCTTTCGGTTCAACTTTGAGATGAGAGCTTCTCAGTTGGTGTTCTTTGATAAAGATCCTTTCTAATTCCTTTTCTTTTGGATCATTGTAGCTTTTTAACATTCGTTGTTGATCCTCAAAGACTTTGTGTGGGGGTAAGGCATTTAATTTGAACAGTTTATTGTTATGCCTAAAGGAATATCTATTTAGGTAACCATCATACGTAACCTTGTTGTCAAATTGCCACGGTCTACCTAATAAGATATGACTTGATTGCATAGGGGCTACGTCACATAACACCTCAGCAGAATACCCACCAATTGACAAAGGAACTAGGACTTGCTTTGTTACTTTAACTTCACCACACTCATTAAGCCACGTAAGTCTATAAGGACGGGGGTGGTTAATCAAAGGTAACTCAAGTTTCCTAACAAGTTCAAAACTTGCAACATTCGTACATGAACCGGAGTCAATGATTAAGGTGCAGACTTTCTTCTTAACCATACAGTGAATGTGGAATATGTTCTCTCGTTGTATTTCAGGTTCTTCAGTTTTAATTTGGGCACTTAGGGCTCGACGGACAACTAAGAACTCTTTTGTTTCACATTCATTAATCTCTTCAATAATCTCTTCTTCTTCCTCACATGTTTGCTCAATTTCTTGTTTTTCTTCACTCTCTTCCAATTCTTCCTCAGAGTAATACTCATTAGACTCTTCAATAAACAAGATGCGTTTAGGGTTGGGGCATTGATTAGCAAAATGACCTTTTCCTAAGCATTTAAAACATTGAATATCACGAGTCTTAAAATTAGGCGTACCTTCCACCTTGGCTTTGCCTTTATCAGTGATTGGAAGCTTTGGACGATTTTGGATGTTCTGGGTTGGTTTTCCTTGTGATCCACGGCCATGACCTTGTTGTGGACGGAATGGCGTCCTGGGCTGCGTTCTAGGAAAACTCAAAGGATTAGTCCGAAAAGAAGGGTTAGAAGTTTTTACCTTCAGTTGTCTTTCCACTTTCTCAGCAATATGAACCATAGAAGCCAGATCTGAGTAAGGTGTAAGTTCCACCTTAAATGCAATTTCTTTATTCAAGCCAGCTAGAAATCTAGCCATGGTGGCTTCCTCCGCTTCTTCTATGTTAGCCCTGGTAAGCAAATGTTCTAACTCTTTATAAAATTCATCGACAGATCTATTACCTTGAGAAAGTTGTTGCAATTTCTGGAAGACGCTTCTTTCATAGGAAGGAGATATGAATCTCTTCCTCATCTCTTGTTTCAGCTCGGACCAAGTAACAACAGGGGGTTGTCTTGTTCTCCTCCTGGTGTTCTTCAATTGTTCCCACCAAAGTAAAGCATAATCTACAAATTCAAAAGTTGCATACCGCACTTTGGCCAATTCAGAATAGTTAGTGCAAGAATACATATGATCTACCTTTGTTTCCCATTGCAAATATGTTTCAGGGTCACTTTTTCCATGGAAGGGGGGGAATTGTCAGTTTAGTAGTGATGTATTCTTCTTCAAGTTGTTCTTCAGGTTGACGTTCATTATATCTCTCTTCTACGTAGGTTTCTTCATTATACTCAGGGAGACTATCAAATCTTTCCTCAAAAGAAAGGTTCCTACGACCACCATTACTACCTCGACCTCTACCTCTACCTCTAAGTGATGTGCTTTTTCTGCGTTCAACATGAGACTCATGATCATAAGAGGTGCCTTCTTGAAAAGGTACACTAGGTTCCTTTTGTTCTGAGGTAGGCTTTTCTACTCTGCTTAGCCTTTGTTTGTTATCCTCTATGTCACTTCTCATTAAACCAAATTGATTAACAAGGAAAGTGAGTGTTTGTTGTATATTCTCGAGGGTAACAGGGACTGGGGATGGGACAGGTGTAGATGGGGACGGGGATGATGCATTATCTTTCTGTTGGGGACCCATGTTTCAGAAAACAATCTCAAAAGCCAAATAAAATATTGACAAGATGCAAATACTCTACTTTATGTTGACAATTGTTCAAAACAGCAATTTGGACTATATCTCCTAAAGATTCAAGTAAATCACAGAAGTCAAATTGTTGTTCGGGCTGAAAGAAATCTACGGAGTTGTTTTAAGACAATCCCTTAATTTACTTTACAGCATATGCAATTATCAATTGTGGCAAAGTGAAAGTAAAGTCACACAAACAAAGTGCTAGCAAGGGTTTGCTTTAGAAACTTTCAAGATTTCAAAACTACAACACTTTGGGGTTTGGGTTTGGGCACTTTCTTTCTTTCGAGCTTTGCACGGGATTTTCCCTTTATGCAACGTTTAACTTTGGGTTTTTCCTCACTTGGCTTTCTTGTGCAATTCTCTCTTTGTCTTGCCTCTTACTTGTTGACAATTTTGGCTTTTCTCTCGCGTATTTCTCAATCAAGCTTAATTTTCTTTCTTTGGACGGCTTTGCTTGATTGTTGTGAGACTACTGCTCACGGCCTACATGAGACATTGCCCACGGCCTTTAATTGCACAAGTTTGGTTGTATTTGGAATTTGAAAGTTCCTCGTACACAACACGGCTAAACACTATGTAGTGGGAATTCAATTCACAATTACAACAAGATCAAATTGTTTACAGTGCAACGTAAGTTTAGAAATTGATCTAAAACAACAATGGGAAAGCTCTTTAACAATGTGGGGCTTAAACAATTCCTAAATTTCAGAATATATCTAAGTCCAACAAGTTGTTTGAAACAATTGAAATCAACAAAAAGATAAAGCCATTAGCATATAGCAAGATTTCAAATGAGCTTTTAAAAGTTGTTTTAATCCACACGGTTTTGGACTGGTTGTTCTTTTTCCTTTTTCTGTTTTTGGATGCAAGTGATCTAACTAATTCTAAGACGGCTAAATGCAACTTAGTTAAGTCTAAAGGAAGTTCACAAGGCTGGTTACTAGTAACTAATGGAAAATCAGTTTTGATGCTAAGTATGATAACTTGTTTTGTTTTTGTTTTCAAGTGATCTAACCTACTTAGTTTTTTGTTTGGTTTTCTTGTTTGATGCAATCAGATTCTAAACTATATGAAACTAGATGCAACTCTTTGTGTTTTACCTAACAAACGTACATGGACTAGAGGGACTAGGCAGCACACTCTATTTAGCTAAACTACTTGTTTTGATCCTTGCTTTCGGTTTTCTAATGCTAAACTAATCAACCAACTAAAACACTTAAACTATGATGTAAACTAGTCTAACTAAGTTATATAAGGCAGCACTAAAAACGTTTTGGACAGCTTGTACACAAGTGACTAAAAACAGAATTTTAGCTATTTGGTTACAAGCTAAAGTTTCAACTAATCTAATTTTGTGTTCAAGTTCTCTGTTTTGAGGTCTTAACTAAAGTAACACTTAAACTACTAGATCAAGGTCTAATGAAGTTTATCTAAGCTAATTAAAACAGCATACAAAACGTATAACATATTGCATATAAGAACTAAAAACAGATTCTCTAACTACTACAACTTGATGAATAACCAAACTATCAACTAGCCTATTTTGTGTTCAAGGTTTTCTGATTTAAGGAGTCAATCAAACTACCATTTAAAACTACTAGATTAGTGTCTAATGAACAATATCTAAGCTAGATTAAACTAGAACAAACTGATTACACACGGTTTTTGCTTCAAGATACACAAACAACTCCTAACACACTTAAGTCTAGTATATGTTCTTTTTTTTGTGGGGTTTCGGTTTTTGCTACTAAAACTAAGTTACCAAACTATTGTAAACTATCTAATAAGCACTTTAAAACATAATCTAACTAGCTAAACAAATAGCAATCCATCGCAATATAAATCAGTACTCAAACGATTTGTGCAGCATCATTGTATATGCAAGTTTAATCAATGTAAACATGAATAGAAGACTAACCAAGGCTCTGATACCAATTGATGAGCCAAATGGGGGCTGGAAACGTTTGCCAAGGATGTTGTCTCCTACTCCAAACTGATTTGAACACAAGCTATGTCAAAGAACATCTCAAAGACACCCTTTAAGCTTTAACCTTTGTTCTTGGCTCAATCTTTGCCAAACCTCTTCCTCTTTGGCACTCCAACACATCTAAAACCTCAATGAGACCCTAAGATGCTGTAAACCAAATGATGAAGTGAATGCAAACAAGTTCTAGGCTGGAACTTGCAAGAAAACCGTTTGGTGGCTTTAAACCTCAACTTGAAATGTTGAAAACTCCTTGAAGGAAATTCTGGTTTTTGATAATTTGATAAGTCTTCTTCTTTACATTCAGCTTCTAAACTACTTATAACCAACTAAAATACATAAGGTACAAAGTCTAAAATACAAAGTACAAGCCTATGATTAGCATGCTTTCTTTTGGAACAAGTTGGAGCAACTTTCGGTGACAAAGAGCTGGTTGCTTCCTCCTTTTTCTTTGCTTGTCTTGAGCCAGATTTTTGATTGGTTTAAACAATGAGCAGCTTGCTTGAAACTTGGTCTTGATTGGTTGTGAGTTGTAGTTTGAATTTTCAAGGATTTTGGCTCAAATCATACGTTCTCCTCCTTGCAAGATTCAGCCAAAATTTTGATTGGTTAAGGGAGTGTGCAGCTTGGCTAGAACTTGTCCTTGATTGGTTCTCATTTTGGTGTTGAATTTTCAAACATAATTCCCCTTAGAAAACGTTTCTTTCTTGCTTGAATTCAACCAAGAATTCTGATTGGATGTTGGAGTGAGCAGCTTGGATAAAACTCAGCCTTGATTGGTTCTTGCTTTGTGTTGAATTTTCAAACATAATAGTTTATGAACCAGCCGAAAATCTTCTTGTTTGTGATTGGATCCTTTGCTTGAGCAGCTTGTTGAATTTTCTAGCTTGATTGTGATTGGTTAAATCATTTGGTAGACTTCTTTCTATTGGTTGAAGGCTTGAGCTGCTTCCTCATTCTTGTTTCAACGTGAAGAACTTTGGTTGGAGTTGTCATGAGTGCTTGTTAAGCACCTTGCTTGCAAGCTACTTGAATTTCACTTCTTTGTTTGGACAAAAATTCAGGTTTGGTTTGCATCTTCAAGTTAAACGTGTACCTGAAAGGTTAGGGCAAGAATACAACACAACTATCCTAAAACAAAGTTAACAAACTAAGAATATTAAAAGGAACATATAAAGGTATGTACAACATGCATTTGATACAACTAGATCATAGCTTGTATCATATAAACCCAATGGATGTCATCTTTGCTTGGCTCATCCTCTTCATGCCTGTAAAGGAATGATTCAACACAATGTAACAATTTCTTAGCCATACTCCTTGTTATGGGACCATTGTGGGGCAATGAAGTGTCATCGTTAGTGTTTGCATCCACAAGGTTAGGCTGTAGCTCATCACTTAAGCTTCAACTAGAAAAGTTGAGAATTCCTTAACGGAAGTTTTGATTGAAATGTGTTTGATAATCTGGTTGTTTGTACATTCAGGTTCTTAACCTACTTATAACAAACGAAAATTACAAAGGGTACAAGGTTTAAAATACAAAGTACAAGTCTAAAAAGAACATGCTTGCTTTTGAACAATTTTGGTTCCAAGAAAGCTGGTTGCTTTGCCGTTTCTTCCTTGCTTGTTTTCAGCCTTCTTTCTTGATCAATTTTGATTGGATAATACTTTGAGCAGCTTGCTTTGAATTGCCTTTGATTGGTTGTAAGTTTGGCTTTGAATTTTCAAACCAATTAAGCCTTAATCAGCCGATTTCCTCAAAGGAGTTGATTGGATCAAATTTTGTGCAGCTTGTTTGCTTGTCTCTAACTTGATTTTGATTGGTTTGAACATTTGCAAGACTTCTTCCTATTGGTTAAAGCTTTGAGCAGCTTGTCCATCCTTGTTTGCGTGGAGAACAATTTTTGAATTTGACATGAGTGCTTGTCACCTCCTTGCTTGTAAGCTACTTGCTTATCACCTCCTTGCTTGAACAAAAATTCAGGTTCTAATTGCATTTTCAAGCTAAGTACGTGTACCTGAAAGACAAGGCAATAATACAACACAAACTATCCAAAAACAATGTTAACCAACCAACAATATTAAAAAGAACAACTATAGATACGTACAACATGCTTTTGATACAACTAGATCAAAGCTTGTATCATATAAACCCAATGGACATCATCTCTGCTTGGTTCATCCTCTTCATGCCTATAAAGAAATGATTCAACACAATGTAACAACTTCTTAGCCATACTCCTTGTTATGGTACCTGTGCGGGGCAGTGAGGTGTCATCATTAGTGTTTGTATCCACAAGGTGATACGATCTTGGATCGTATGGAAATGACGATCGCTTCTTTCTACTCCAAAAGACACGTTTGATCAACCCTTGCGTGGGACAATGGCGCCAACACCACCTTCTTGGACAAGAGAAATCAACAACGTCTACGTTGAGCAATTCGAATCTCCCAATCCAACACGTCGTTCCGTATCCTTGGATTGTGATTCACCAACTAGGTTTGCTCAAACCTTGATTGGATCTAGCCTTGATTTTACTTTGTTAAAACCAAAGGAAAACACACCAAAAGAAGGCAACACATGGCTGCACAAACTGCTGGAATTCTGAAATTGAAATTCTGAAAATTCTGCCAAAAACTATACTGTCGTTGTCTACCTAATATAAGGCTAAGTTTTTCTATTCCTAAAAACAAATAACTAATTAATTAAAGTCCTAAGAATACTATCTATCAATCTTAATCAAATTTACATAAAAGATAAGTCAAAGGTAATCAAGGAAGATTACGTAATTCAAATCCCTAAAATCTCGCACTGGAATTACACCCTGTCGGTTATTGGCTTCTATCCGCTTCTACACGCCGAATTAGGGTTTACACTCTTCAGCAAAGTTGTAGCCCATGAAATTTCCTTGAATTTGGGCTTTTGAATCACCTCATTTGGATTCTTCTTGACAGAGATACGGGCCTTCAAAGATTAGGTATCCATCCAGTGGACTTCAGCACTTTCCATTCTGGACTCCCAACTTGCACCTGATTTCGGCCCACCTTGTAGCCCGAATTAGCAAAAGTATAAAACATGAAAATCGTCACAAATTGAGTTATCGGAAACCTCCAAGTTGTTTGAACCCATTTGGATCAGTACTCCGACCTAGGAGTCCAAAATAACGACTGGTGTCCGGCTGCCTTCCTGAAAAATAGGGACTCTTCAAACCACTTCCCTTATTTAGCCTTGTCACCTTAGAAAACCTCAAAAAACGGTAATTAGCACTATAAACACATATTACAAGACTCTATTAAATATCCTAGACCTAAAACAAAGACAACGCAAACAACTAGACTCGATATTACAACGACAATGCATGAAATGACCATCCTGCTCTCCCACCAACATTTACATCCTATGATATGCATTAAACACGAGGACAATCAAATCATGGGCTCAATAAACATAGAAAAATCATGCATCTATATTCCTTGGCTCATCTTGCACATGTTTGAACAAGAAGCTCTTTAAACACGAGGACAATCAAATCATGGGCTCAATAAACATAGAAAAATCATGCATCTATATTCCTTGGCTCATCTTGCACATGTTTGAACAAGAAGCTCTTTAGCTTACATCTTCTATTTGTGCAAAAGCTTCTTGTTTGTGGAGTTAGTATGTTCAAGGCCCTTGTTTGTGAAGTTTGTATGTTTAGGGCTCCTTGAATCGCATCATTCCCTCCCTCCTCAAAAAGATTCGACCTCGAATCTAAACACACAAATGGATAAGAGGGATACTCCACAAACGACTCATAAACTATGTAAGATACAAGTTCAAGCAAACCAAGTGCAATGATTATGCATAATTTAAGTCTAACGTGCTTGGGATGAGCAATCAATTGAATGAAGACATGTACAAATAGTATCACATCGTCACACATATTTACATGAACACTTAGCAACAAGCACCTCTTTCTAATATGTTTAGGATGCACTAACAAGATAGGTATAAAAATCCTCACATAAGATTTATCATGCATGAAAGAGAAAGTATGTAAAACATGAGGAATAAACAACACACCTTGTATGCTCCTTAGAACTTCCAAACCAGAGGTATTTGAACTATCATGCTCAACAAAGCACAAAACATCACTAACATTTAGATTATCATCTTCAAAATCAGTGTGCAACGTAACATCAAGTGGAATTTCAGATTCATACGGACGTAAAATAGAATTTTCATGGGATGGAATGTCACTTTCAAGGCACTCAAACAAAGGATTATTATAGACAACCCATTCATGCCTCTCAACGTTATCATGTTTATGACATAAGAAATCATTATTTTCACTTGAAACGTCACTCAAATCATCTTGTGAATCAGTATGTAAATCAAGCAAATCATGTGAGTCATGTGTAGCACAAACAACTTTAGATTCAAGCTCATCACTTTCATCACGCAAGTTAGTCTCATGCATATGAACACGATGAACATCAACAAGTCTCCTAAGACTTTGCAATTTATTAAGGAAGTCTAATCTGTGTACCTTTTGTTCTTCTACTTCTGCAAGGATCTGAAAGTTATGTTCTTTTTGTGCTAGAAGTTTCTTACGAATGTTAGAATTACGTTCTAAGAACTTCACACAGTCATGTTCAACTTCAATATGATCATGGAAGCCAACATGCGATTTCTTATCAGGTTCACACACTTTAGAGTGCAAAACATCATCAGATTCAGACAAACCGGATTTAAACAATTTAGGATCATGCAAGTCAAGAAGCTTATCATGTAAGTCATGTTCATTCGACACATCAACTTTATCATCATGAACAACATGTGTATCAATTGAAATTTCAGCATCATCATCATAAGAATCATGCTCAATATCAACAATAGAATCGTCACTCATATCACGCAAATCATATGCAATTCCATAAGTAAAATGAGCTTGACGTAATCCTTCTATCGTTGCACGATAGAGGTCCCTAATATCATCCTCCGTGGAATCCATGAGCAACCTGAAATTATGCAAGCAAACAACGAAAGAAAAAACTAACACAAAGACAAAAGAAATTTCGTTACGTTAGTAAAAATCAAAATCCAAGTGTATGTTCCTTTCTCACTCTTGTATAGTCACTCAAGTTTGTGCTTTCTCCGGCTAATCTTGGGCTAGATACAACCAAAGCAAGCTCCTCAAGTGGCTAACACAATCCGATGATCAATTGCGCCCTTTTCTCCAATGTGTCACCCAAATTTCAGCAACTATCAAGCAAAGGTATTAAGCCAAGAACAAGACAATTTAACACACTTAACCTCCTAAGAATCAAGAAAAATGAGACCAAAAATTATGTCAAAGGCTGAGCCAAAGAAAACTAAGGGTTGCCCTGGGCAATCTTTAGTTAACCTTAGTCTTATACAAGTTAATTACAAGTTGTTGATTCAAGTGCAACAATCAAGTATCCAAGTGTAAGGCAATGAAAATGTGATGTATTTTGTGGCTTCAAAGGGCAGATCTTGTTGAGCTTTTATGGAACTCAATTTGCAAATAATTTGAGAACAACCTTGGTTACTCTCCTGCTTGCACTTTTTTTTTTTGCACTGTTTTTTTTTTCGTGCACTGCCTTTTCTTTTTTTGCTCTAAGAACACAATACCAAATCTATTTCACACAATATTCAGCCCTTGATTGGAGTTTAAGAGGGTTTTTTTTGGTGTCCAATGCTCTTTATAGGCACGGTTCTAAAAGAAAGACAAAACAGTTTTTTTTCCTCACCAAACGAGGTTTTTTTTGGTGACTTGTTAGCTTGAAAGACGGGTCCTTTTATATATGAAGGGTGTCGTGTGTCTCATGGTTGCAAAACAGCCTTGGATACAAGAAAATTACAACGCAAACCAAGCAACAATGCAATCAAGTCACACAAGTCTAAAGTCACCTAAAAGCTTCGTTAGCAACAAGATTTACGTGTGACTAGGTAGCACTTTCAAGCAATGGACTGGTTTTATATGTTATGGCTGAATTTAAACTCTATCACAATGAACCTATTGTTAAGTGTGTGTAAAGATTCAATCTTGAAGTGTTAAGATCACAAAATATTTGCAAGCTCCAAACTTTTGTGTTGCTGTACACGTTCAGCCAGTGCACAAAAGCTAAGAATGATATTTTTTTTTGTTGATTGAAGTGCAACGTAATGACTTGCAAGACAACTAAAGCCGTAGCTTTTTTTTTAAACAGAATGGATATTTCGTGAGTTAAGCAAGAGGGAAAAAATTTTCCATGCAATAGTTTCTGTAAGTAGGCGTGCATGCATGGACATGTAGGGAGTCAAAAATCCTAACAAAGGTAGGAACTTTCTTTTCTTTTTGTCTTCGTATGTGCTGAAGGGTGTAACAAAAAAAAAACCAAGCCTTTTTTTTAAATAGTTAGTGAAAGCCAAACGTACTGTGAGGATGGGTTTAATTTGAGACTTGTAATTGAGGGAAAAGAAAGAGCAGAGGTGGGAGATTGTTGTTTGGGGTAGGAGGAATAACGACAATAAGAAAACACAAACAGTAAAGGATGTGAGAGTTGTAAAGAAGAAACCTTTGCTCTGATACCACTTTGATACGATCTTGGATCGTATGGAAATGACGATCGCTTCTTTCAACTCCAAAAGACACGTTTGATCAACCCTTGCGTGGGACAATGGCGCCAACACCACCTTCTTGGACAAGAGAAATCAACAACGTCTACGTTGAGCAATTCGAATCTCCCAATCCAACACGTCGTTCCGTATCCTTGGATTGTGATTCACCAACTAGGTTTGCTCAAACCTTGATTGGATCTAGCCTTGATTTTACTTTGTTAAAACCAAAGGAAAACACACCAAAAGAAGGCAACACATGGCTGCACAAACTGCTGGAATTCTGAAATTGAAATTCTGAAAATTCTGCCAAAAAACTATATTGTCGTTGTCTACCTAATATAAGGCTAAGTTTTTCTATTCCTAAAAACAAATAACTAATTAATTAAAGTCCTAAGAATACTATCTATCAATCTTAATCAAATTTACATAAAAGATAAGTCAAAGGTAATCAAGGAAGATTACATAATTCAAATCCCTAAAATCTCGCACTGGAATTACACCCTGTTGGTTATTGGCTTCTATCCGCTTCTACACGCCGAATTAGGGTTTACACTCTTCAGCAAAGTTGTAGCCCATTAAATTTCCTTGAATTTGGGCTTTTGAATCACCTCATTTGGATTCTTCTTGACAGAGATACGGGCCTTCAAAGATTAGGTATCCATCCAGTGGACTTCAGCACTTTCCATTCTGGACTCCCAACTTGCACCTGATTTCGGCCCACCTTGTAGCCCGAATTAGCAAAAGTATAAAACATGAAAATCGTCACAAATTGAGTTATCGGAAACCTCCAAGTTGTTTGAACCCATTTGGATCAGTACTCCGACCTAGGAGTCCAAAATAACGACTGGTGTCTGGCTGCCTTCCTGAAAAATAGGGACTCTTCAAACCACTTCCCTTATTTAGCCTTGTCACCTTAGAAAACCTCAAAAAACGGTAATTAGCACTATAAACACATATTACAAGACTCTATTAAATATCCTAGACCTAAAACAAAGACAACGCAAACAACTAGACTCGATATTACAACGACAATGCATGAAATGACCATCCTGCTCTCCCACCAACATTTACATCCTATGATATGCATTAAACACGAGGACAATCAAATCATGGGCTCAATAAACATAGAAAAATCATGCATCTATATTCCTTGGCTCATCTTGCACATGTTTGAACAAGAAGCTCTTTAAACACGAGGACAATCAAATCATGGGCTCAATAAACATAGAAAAATCATGCATCTATATTCCTTGGCTCATCTTGCACATGTTTGAACAAGAAGCTCTTTAGCTTACATCTTCTATTTGTGCAAAAGCTTCTTGTTTGTGGAGTTAGTATGTTCAAGGCCCTTGTTTGTGAAGTTTGTATGTTTAGGGCTCCTTGAATCGCATCACAAGGTTAGGCTGTAGCTCATCATTCCCTCCCACTTGAGAAGGATTCGTCCTCGAATCTGAATCAATACTAAATGGAGAAAGGTCAGCAACATTAAAAGTTTTAGAGATAGGACCATACCTTTCTTCAGGAAGATCGAGAACATAGGCATTATCACCAAGTCGTTTCAACACTTTGAACGGTCCATCGCCTCTTGGCTTCAACTTTGAGTCCCTTTATTTAGGGAATATTTCTTTCCTCAAGTGTAACCAAACAAGATCACCAGGCTCAAATATAACAACTTTACGATTCCTGTTGGCTCTATTGGCATACACTTTATTCTTAGCTTCAAGTTGTGACTTAACCTTTTCATGCAGTTCTTTCACAAGTTTTGCCTTTCGTTCACCATCTAAACTAACACGTTCATGAACAGGTATGGGAACAAGATCAAGCGGGGACAAAGGGTTAAAGCCATAAACAACTTCAAAAGGAGAATGCAATGTTCCACTATGAACAACTCTATTGTATGCAAACTCAATATAAGCTAAGCAGTCTTCCCAATTCTTTAAGTTCTTTTGAATGACAACACGTAACAGTTGAGACAAAGTTCTATTAACAACTTCAGTTTGACCATCGGTTTGTGGGTGAGCAGTTGTAGAAAATAACAATTTAGTACCAAGTCTACTCCACAAAACACGCCAGAAATGACTTAGAAACTTTGTATCTCTATCACTAACAATTGTACGTGGCATGCCATGCAATCTAACAATCTCTTTAAAGAACAAATCAGCAATATGAATAGCATCATCAACCTTCTTACATGCAATGAAATGTGCCATTTTGGAAAATCTATCAACAACAACAAAGATGCTATCTTTACCAGTTTTGGATCGAGGCAATCCCAATACAAAGTCCATAGAAAGATCAGTCCAATGTGAGCTTGGAACAGATAAGGGAGTGTACAATCCATGTGGTTGTCTTCTAGATTTTGCTTGTTTGCAAGTAATACATTGGTCACATACCTTATCAACATGTGCTTTCATATGTGGCCAGAAGAAATGCTCCTTAAGTGTCTCCAAAGTTTTTAACGAGCCAAAATGACCCATTAAACCTCCTCCATGAGCTTCTTTTATCAACAACTCTCTTAATGAACACATTGGTACACATAACTTATGTTCTTTAAACAAATAACCATCATTCAAGTAATATTTAGCAAAAGGTGAATCAATGCATGCTTGATAGATAGAACTAAAGTCATGATCAGAATGATACATCTCTTTGATAGACTCAAAACCAAACATGTTATATGAAAGAGTAGTAATCAAAGTATAGCGACGAGATAATGCATCAGCAACAACATTTTCTTTTCCTTGCTTATACTTGATCACATAAGGGAATTGTTCAATGAATTCAACCCATTTGGCATGTCTTTTGTTCAATTTTCCTTGACCTTTTAGATACTTAAGGCTTTCATGATCAGTATGAATCACAAATTCCTTAGGTTGCAGATAATGTTGCCAAGTTTGTAAAGAACGGACAAGGGCATACAATTCTTTATCATAGGTTGAATAATTTATGGAAGCTCCTTTCAATTTCTCACTAAAGTAGGCAACAGGTTTGTTACCTTGATGCAATACAGCTCCAATGCCAACTCCACTAGCATCACATTCAACTTCAAACATTTCATCAAAGTTGGGCAATCTCAGGATAGGTGCGTTTCTTAAGTTCCTCAAAGGCTTGTTGTTGTGATTCTCCCCATTCAAAACTTACATCTTTTTTGACTAACTCATTCAAGGGTGCAGCTATGGTAGACAAATCCTTCACAAAACGTCTATAGAAGCTAGCTAATCCATGAAAACTCCTAACATCTCCAGCAGACTTTGGGGTTAGCCACTCAGTTATGGATTTAACTTTCTCTTGGTCCATTTCAATTCCTTCAGCACTAATCACAAATCCTAAGAATGTAACCTTCTCCAGACAGAAAGAACACTTCTTGAAATTAGCATACAACTTTTCTTTCTGTAGGGTGACAAAAACAGCTCTAAGATGGATCAGATGTTCACTTAGTGTTTTGGATTAGATAAGAATGTCATCAAAGTAAACTACTACAAATTTCCCTATGAATTTCCTTAAGACCTCATTCATTAACCTCATGAAAGTACTAGGGGCGTTGGTTAAATCAAAGGGTATAACTAACATTCGTACAATCCAAATTTAGTCTTAAAGGCAGTTTTCCATTCATCACCTTCCTTAATTCTCACTTGGAAATAACCTTGTTTAAGATCTACTTTGCTAAAGCATCTAGACCCATGCAACATATCCAACATGTCATCCAACCTAGGAATAGGGTATCTATACTTCACAGTGATCTTATTGATGGCTCTACAATCAGTACACATTCTCCAAGTTCCATCTTTCTTAGGGACAATGATAACAGGAACAGCACAAGGACTCATACTCTCTCTTACTTTACCTTGGGTCAATAATTCCTCAACTTGTTTTTGGATTTCCTTAGTTTCCTCCGGATTGGCTCTATAGGCAGGTCTGTTTAGCAGAACAGCTCCTGGAATGAAATCTATTTGATGCTAAATGCCTCTTAGAGGTGGTAAACCTGGGGGATCTCCTTCAGGAAACAAGCTAGAAAATTCTTGAAGTAAAGATGCAACTTCACTTGGTAAAATAGATGGTATTTCAGATGAAGAGAACAGAGTTTCTTTGTAAAGCAAGATATAAACAGTTTTGTTTGAATTGATAGCATGGAATACCTCGCTTTGAGATGCAAAGAATGCACTTTTCTTTAGAGATGGTTCGGCAGAAACTTTGATTTCTTTCGGTTCAATTTTAAGATGAGAAGTTTTCATTTGGTTTTCTCTGATGAAAATCCTTTCCAGTTCCTTTTCTTTTGGATCATTATGGCTTTTTAACATTCGTTGTTGATCCTCAAAGACTTTGTGCGGGGGCAAGGCATTTAATTTGAACAGTTTGTTGTTATGCCTAAAGGAATATCTATTCAGGTAACCATCATATGTAACCTTGTTGTCAAATTGCCACGGTCTACCTAATAAGATATGACTTGATTGCATAGGGGCTACATCACATAACACCTCAGCAGAATGCCCACCAATTGATAAAGAAACTAGGACTTGCTTTGTTACTTTAACTTCACCACACTCATTAAGCCACGTAAGTCTTTAAGGACGGGGTGATTAATTAAAGGTAACTCAAGTTTCTTAACAAGTTCAAAACTTGCAACATTGGTACATGAACCGGAGTCAATGATTAAAGTGCAGACTTTCTTTTTAACCATACAGTGAATGTGGAATATGTTCTCTCTTTGTATTTCAGGTTCTTCAGTTTTAATTTGGGCACTTAGAGCTCGACGGACAACTAAGAACTCTTTTGTTTCACACTCATCAATCTCTCCACTAAGCTCTTCTTCTTCCTCACATGTTTGTTCAATTTCATTGTTTTCTTCACTCTCTTCCAATTATTCTTTAGAATAATACTCATTAGACTCTTCAATAAACAAGATGCGTTTACGGTTGAGACATTGATTAGCAAAATGACCTTTTCCTAAGCATTTAAAACATTGAATATCACGAGTCTTAAAATTAGGCGTACCTTCCACCTTGGCTTTGCCTTTATCAGTGATTGGAAGCTTTGGACGATTTTGGATATTCTGGGTTGATTTTCCTTGGAATCCACGGCCTTGACCTTGTTGTGGACGGAAAGGCGTCTTGGGCTTGTGTTCTAGGAAAACTCAAAGGATTATTCTGAAAAGAAGGGTTAGAAGTTTTTACCTTCAATTGCCTTTCCACTTTCTCGGCAATGTGAACCATAGAAGCTAGATCAAAGTAAGGTGTAAGTTCCACCTTAAATGCAATTTCCTTGTTCAAACCAGCTAGAAATCTAGCCATTGTGGCTTCCTCAGCTTCTTCTATGTTAGCCCTGGTAAGCAGATGTTCTAATTCTTTATAAAATTCATCAACAGATCTATTACCTTGTGAAAGTTGTTGTAATTTCTAGAAAATGCTTCTTTCATAGGAAGGAGATATGAATCTCTTCCTCATCTCTTGTTTCAGCTCGGACCAAGTAACAACAGGGGGCTGTCTTGTTCTTCTCCGGGTGTTCTTCAATTGCTCCCACCAGAGTAAAGCATAATCTACAAATTCAAAAGTTGCATACCGCACTTTGGCCAATTCAGAATAGTTAGTGCAAGAATACATATGTTCTACTTTTGTTTCCCATTGAAGATATGTTTCAGGATCACTTTTCCCTTGGAAGGTGGGTATTGTCAGTTTAGTAGTAATGAACTCTTCTTCAAGATGTTCATCTCTTTCAGGCTGACGTCCATCATACCGTTCTTGCGGATAGTGTTCTTCATTGTACTCAGGGAGATAATCAAATCTCTCCTCAAAAGAAATGTTCCTACGACCACCATTACTACCTCGACCTCTACCTCTACCTCTTTGTGATGTGACTTTTCTACGTTCAACATGAGACTCATTACCATAAGAGGTGCCTTCTTGAAAAGGTATACTAGGCTCCTTTTGATCTGAGGTTGGCTTTTCTACTTTGCTTATCCTTTGTTTGTTATCCTCTATGTCACTTCTCATTAAACCAAACTGATTAACAAGGAAAGTGAGTGTTTGCTATATATTCTCTAGGGTAACAGGGACTGGGGATGGGACAGGAGTAGATGGGGACGGGGATGGTGCATTATCTTTCTGTTGGGGAGCCATGATTCAAGAAAACAATCTCAAAAGCCATTTAAAATATTGACAAGATGCAAATACTCTACTTTATGTTGACAATTGTTCAAAACAACAATTTGGACTATTTCTTCTAAGGATTCAAGAAAATCACAGAAGTCAAATTGTTGTTCTGGCTGAATGAAATCTACGGGGTTGTTTAAGACAATCCCTCAATTTACTTTACAGCATATGCAATTATCAATTGAAGTAAAGTGAAAGTAAAAGCACACAAACAAAGTGTGAGCAAGGGTTTGCTTTAGAAACTTTCAATATTTCAAATCTACAACACTTTGGTTCGTTTTGGGCACTTTCTTTCTTTTGAGCTTTGCACAGGAATGTTCATTTTGGGCACTTTTCTTTCTTGTGCAATTCTCTCTTGTCTTGCCTCTTACTTGTTGACAAATACTGGCTCTTCTCTCGTGTATTTCTCAATCAAGCTTAATTTTCTTTCTTTGAGGGGGGGGGGTTTGCTTGATTGTTGTGAGACTACTCCTCACGGCCTACATGAGTCATTGCTCACGGCCTTTAATTGCACAAGGTTTGTTGTATTTGGAATTTGAAAGTTTCTCGTAAAAGTTTCTCGTACACAACACGGCTAAACACTATGTAGTGAGAAATCAATTCACAATTACAACAAGTTCAAATTGAATATAGTGCAAGGTAAGTTCAGAAATTGATCTAAATTAACAATTGGATAGCTTTTTAACAGTGTGGGGCTTAAACAATTCCTAACTTCCAGGATGTATCTAAGTCCAACAAGTTGTTTGAAACAATTGAAATCAACAAAAAGATATAGCTATTAGCATTCACCAAGATTTCAAATGAGCTTTAAAAACTTGTCCTAACACACGGTTTTGGCAATTTTCTGTTTTTGATGCAAATGATCTAACAATTCTTAAGATAGCTAAATGCAACTTAGTTGTTTCTAAATGCAATATAAGGGCTGATTACTATAACAACTAATGGAAAACAGTTTTGATGCAAACTAACTAACTTGTTTTGTTTTGTTTTTAAGTTATCTATTCTACCTTGTTTTTGTTTTGGTTTTCGTTTGTATGATGCAATCAGTTTCTAAACTAGATGTTACTAGATGCAAGTCTTTATATTCTACTCAACAAACGTTTATCAACTAGAAACTAGGCAGCAAACATAGTTAACTAAAACTACTTTTTTTTGTTCTTTAGTTTTCGGATTTTCTTGTACTAAACTAAACAACCAACTAAACCTTTAAACTATGTTGTAAACTAGTCTAACCAAGCTAAATAAGGCAGCAACTACAACGTCTAAAACAGTTTGCACACAACTACTAAAAACAGAATTTAACAACTTGATTACAAACTAAACTATCAACTAATCTATTTTTGTGTTCTAAGTTTTCTGTTTTAAGGACTCAACTAAACTACCATTTAAACTTCTAGATTAGGACCTAATGAACATTGTCTAAGCTAGATTGAACAAGAACAACAAGTTACACACAGTTTTAATCTAAACTACACAAACGGATTCTAACAACACTCAAGTCTAGTCTAAGTTCTTTTTGTGGTGTTTTCGGTTTTTGCTACTTAAACTAACTTACCAAACTATTGTAAACTATCTAATAAACACTTTAAAACATAAAGTAACTACCTAAATAACAGATTCTAAACGGACATAAAAACAGTTTACTACACGGTTTTGGGCAGCATCATTTATATGCAAGTTTAATCAATGTAAACATGAATAGAAGACTAACCAACGCTCTGATACCAATTGATGAGCCAAATAAAGGCTAGAAAAATGTTCCAAGACTTTGTCTTCTACTCCAAACTGATTTGAACCTCGGCTATGGCAAAGAACATCACAATGACACCCCTTGAACTGTAACCGTTTGATCTTGGCTCAATTTATACCAACACCTCTTCCTCTTTGGCATTCCAACACATCTAAAACCTCATTGAGACCCTAAGATGCTGTAAACCAAAAATGAGGTAAATACTAACAAGTTCTAGGCTTTGAACTTGAAAGAAACCGTTAGTGGCTTAAGCTTCAACTAGAAAAGTTGAGAATTCCTTAAAGGAAGTTTTGATTTAAATGTGTTTGATAATCTGGTTGTTTGTACATTCAGGTTCCTAACCTACTTATAACAAACGAAAATTACAAAGGGTACAAGGTTTAAAATACAAAGTACAAGTCTAAAAAGAACATGCTTGCTTTTGAACAATTTTGGTTCCAAGAAAGCTGGTTGCTTTGCCGTTTCTTCCTTGCTTGTTTTCAGCCTTCTTTCTTGATCAATTTTGATTGGATAATACTTTGAGCAGCTTGCTTTGAATTGCCTTTGATTGGTTGTAAGTTTGGCTTTGAATTTTCAAACCAATTAAGCCTTAATCAGCCGATTTCTTCAAAGGAGTTGATTGGATCAAATTTTGTGCATCTTGTTTGCTTGTCTCTAACTTGATTTTGATTGGTTTGAACATTTGCAAGACTTCTTCCTATTGGTTAAAGCTTTGAGCAGCTTGTCCATCCTTGTTTGCATGGAGAACAATTCTTGAATTTGACATGAGTGCTTGTCACCTCCTTGCTTGTAAGCTACTTGCTTATCACCTCCTTGCTTGAACAAAAATTCAGGTTCTAATTGCATTTTCAAGCTAAGTACGTGTACCTGAAAGACAAGGCAATAATACAACACAAACTATCCAAAAACAAGGTTAACCAACCAACAATATTAAAAAGAACAACTAAAGATATGTACAACATGCTTTTGATACAACTAGATCAAAGCTTGTATCATATAAACCCAATGGACATCATCTCTGCTTGGTTCATCCTCTTCATTCCTATAAAGAAATGATTCAACACAATGTAACAACTTCTTAGCCATACTCCTTGTTATGGGACCTGTGCGGGGCAGTGAGGTGTCATCATTAGTGTTTGTATCCACAAGGTTAGGCTGTAACTCATCACTTCCATAGTGATAAAAACGTGTGGATCAAATTAGCAAGACCAACACTTCAAGATGGTCATTGATCAGGCAAACCAATATGGCCCTCCTGGACGGCACCTTTTAGCAATGGCAACACCTTCAAAATGCTCAACTTTGAAGGATCTTAACTTAGGTTTTTAATGCAAAACCAAGAAAACAAAGTCTCACACAAAGTGAAGAAAATATCAAGAATTGTTATTCATCAAAAGTTTCCTATTCCATGCGCCCCAAAGGCTCTATTTATAGGCTGCAAATTTCGTCCTTATCAGCCTTAAGATGAGTAGAAATTATTTCAAATAAGCTAGCTAACGCATGTTTGAAAATTGAAAATTGTTTGAATTCAAAACTAAAAGAAATTCTAGCTAAAATTTGAAAAGCTTGCAAGATGCTATCTCCAATGTCTCCAGTCGTGTATGATGGTGAATGTAGGTGTTGGAGTGATGAGGATCAAGGGTCCGATGAGGATCAAGGGCCCCATCAAGAGGTCAAGGGTCCTATGACAAGAAGGAGGGCAAGAGAACTTTGTCATCAAGTTGCCACCTTCTTGTACAAGCATGTTCAAGATGAACCTAAGATCCCTTGGGTTCATTTCATTGAACCTTCACCTTGAGTGCAAACGTGTGTATGCCTTCTTTGTTTTGAAGTTTATCTTGTTTTCTTGTGATCTTTGTTTTATGTGTTTGCTTTGTAGGAAGATTAGGTGCATGGAAGATCCAAATAAAATGAAGGGCCAAATTGAGGAAGATAGCCGTGTGTTTCAAAAAAGGAGACCAAATGAATGTTTTCTTGAAGAGAATGTTTGTCTCCACCAAGACAAACTCAAAGGTGTCCAAGATAGAATCTCTTGATCAAATTGAAATCAAAATCATCTCCATTATCCACAAGGGGGCCGGCCATCTTACAAGTAAAAGGATGATGATCAATTGAATTTAAATTCAAAGCCAAACTTGAATTTAAATTCAACCTTGATTTGAATTCAAGTTTCAACCATTTTGAGCTTTAGATTTCAACATCTCAGCCATTTGAAAACCTCTCACACGCCAATTGAACCATTCCACACGCCAATTTGAAGGATAATGAAGATGAGATCACAATTCAAAGTTGAATCCAAATTTGAATTCAAGTTCAAATCCAATTTGAATTCAAACTTCAACCAACATTTGAATTCAACATCTCAGCCACTTGAAGGCCTTACCACACGCCATATCATACAATCACACGCCAACTTGGAGATCAAAAAAGATGGGATCACAATTCAAAGATTGAATTCAAGTTTGAAGTCAAATTCAAATTCAATTTGAATCCAATCTTCAACCAACCTTTGAATTCAATTTCAACCACTTCATCTACATCAAGATCAAGTCTCAAAACGCCAACTTCATCATCATACACGGCCAGATTCATTAAGGATAATGTCTTGCAAGATTTGAAGATTTTAGCTAGAATTTGTTTTAGCTTTGAATTCAAATAGTTTTCAATTTTCAAACATTGTTAGCTAGCTTTATTTTGAATTAGTTCTAGACATTTTAAGGCTCAATCTCAGCCTATAAATAAAGCCTTTGGGGCGCCTAGGGAGAACAACTTTTGATGAATAAGAATTCTTGATATTTCTTTCACTTTGTGTGAGACTTTGTTTTCTTGGTTTTGCATTAAAAACCTAGGTTAAGATCCTTCAAAGTTGAGCATTTTGAAGGTGTTGCCATTGCTTAAAGGTGCCGTCCAGGAGGGCCTTATTGGTTTGCCTGATCAACGACCATCTTGAAGTGTTGGTCTTGCTCGTTTTAATCCATACGTTTTGTTCACTAAGGAAGAAAGGGGAAGTCTTGATGAGCCAAATGATGGCTAGAAAAATGTTCCAAGGACTTTGTCTCCTATTCCAAATTGATTTGAAACTCAGCTATGGCAAAGAACATCACAATGACACCCCTTGAACTGTAACCGTTTGTTCTTGGGTCAATTTATGCCAACACCTCTTCCTCTTTGGCATTCCAACACATCTAAAACCTCATTGAGACCCTAAGATGCTGTAAACCAAAAATGAAGTAAATACTAACAAGTTCTAGGCTATGAACTTGAAAGAAACCGTTAAGTGGTTTTAACTTCAACTTAGAAAGTTGAGAACTCCCTAAAGGAATGTTTGATTGAAATGTTTTCTTGAAATTGTGTTGTGTTTACAATCTGATTCCTATGCTATTTATACAAAACGAAAATTACAAGAGTACAAGGTTTATAGTATAAAGTACAAGACTAAAATTAAGGTGCTTGTTTTTGAACAACTTTGGCTCCAAGAATCTGGTTGCTTGCCGTGCTCTCCATCCTGTTTTCCAGCCTTTTTCTTGATCAATTTGATTGGTTAATACATGGAGCAGCTTGCTTTGGAATGGCCTTTTGATTGGTTGCAAGTTGGCTTTGAATTTTCAAAGGATTTAACATTTCTTCCATGCTTGATTTTCAGCCAAAGTTTTGATTGGATAATGTATTGAGCAGCTTGCTTAGAAATGCCTTTGATTGGTTGTATTTGAGGCTTTGAATATTCAACTCAATTATGCCTTCAACCAGCCGAATTCCTCATGGTTTTTGATTGGATCTTTTGTTGTACAGCTTGCTTGCTTTCCTTCACTTGTTTTTGATTGGTTTGTACATTTGCAAGACTCCTTCCTATTGGCTAATGATGTGAGCAGCTTGTTTCATCCATTCTTAACGTGAAGAACAAATCTGATTTTGACATGAGTGCTTGTCACCACCTTGCTTGTAAGCTACTTGCATTTCACCTCTTTGCTTGGACAAAAATTCAGATTCTAATTGCATTTCCAAGCTATGTACGTGTACCTGAAAGACAATGCAATAATTGATGAGCCAAATGAAAGCTAGAAAACGTTGCCAAGGACTTTGTCTCCTATTCCAAACTGATTTGAACAATAGCTATGGCAAAGAACATCACAATGACACCCCTTGAACTGTAACCGTTGTTCTTGGATCAATTTATGCCAGCACCTCTTCCTCTTTGGCACTCCAACACATCTAAAACCTCAATGAGACCCTAAGATGCTGTAAACCAAAAGATGAAGCAAATACTAACAAGTTCTAGGCTAGGAACTTGAAAGAAAACCGTAAGTGGTCTTAAACTTCAACTTGAAATAGTTGTGAACTCCTTGAAGGAAATTTGATTGAAATATGTTTGATAATGGTTGTATATTGTTGTTTTTACATTCAGCTTCCTATGCTATTTATAACAAATGAAAATGATAAAGAGTACAAGTTTTAATGTACAAAGTACAAGACTAAATGACATGCTTGCTTTGAAAATTTGTTGGAGCAACTTTCGGTTCCAAAAGTTCTGGTTGCTTGCCATGTATTCTTTGCTAGATTCAGCCTTCTTTCTTTGATCAATTTGATTGGTTTAGGCATGGAGCAGCTTGCTTGAGAAAGGCCTTTGATTGGTTGCATTTTGGTGTTGAATTTTCAAACAAACTTTCCTTAGACAAACGTTTCTTTCCTTGCTTGAATTCAGCCAAAAATTCTGATTGGATGTTGTAGTGAGCAGCTTGGTTGAACTCCCTTTTGATTGGTTGCAAGTTGATCTTTGAATTTTCAAAACATCTAGGCCTTAAACCAACGTTTTTCTTCAAGGAATTTGATTGGAGCAATTGTTGAGCAGCTTGCATTCTTGTTCTAGCTTGATTGTGATTGGTTTGGACATTTGCAAGACTCCTTCCTATTGGCTAATGATGTGAGCAGCTTGTTTCTTCTTTGTTTCAACCATTTTAACGTGAGGAACAATTTTGATTTTGACATGGATGCTTGTCACCTCTTTGCTTGTAAGCTACTTGCTCATCACCTCCTTGCTTGAACAAAAATTCAGATTCTAATTTGCATCTTCAAGCTTTGTTTGAACAATGATATCATCTGATCATATGGAACATGGATTGATAGGTGTTCATGCTTCTTCAATGTAAAGCTCTCTTTGACCTATCTTCAAAGACACCAAGCAACAAACACAATATGCACAACATATATGACATGTCCTAAGGGTTAGTGATACGACACCGAGCAGCCCGGACCAAAGGAACGGACGGCTCAATGAAGACAAACGCGGAATGGATCGTTTCCTCTAACTCCAAGAACTGATTCAAGCCCAACTATGGCAAAGAACATCTAACGACACCCCTTGAACTGTAGCTAGTCGCTTTTGGCTCAGATTATGCCAACACCTCTTCTTCCTTGGCTTTCCAACACATCTAAAACCTCTATGAGACCCTAAGATGCTGTAAACCAAAAGATGAAGCAAATACTAA
Source organism: Eustoma russellianum (assembly GCA_036186865.1). NCBI lineage: Eukaryota > Viridiplantae > Streptophyta > Magnoliopsida > Gentianales > Gentianaceae > Eustoma > Eustoma russellianum. Next base: position 17,157,306 of record AP025053.1, read on the forward strand.
CAAGTTCTAGGCTAGGAACTTGAAAGAAAACCGTTAAGTGGTCTTAAACTTCAACTAGCATAAGTTGAGAACTCCTTAAAGGAAATTTGATTGAAATGTGATTGAATGTAGTTGTATATTTTGTTGTTTGTACATTCAGCTTCCTATGCTATTTATAACAAATGAAAATGATAAAGAGTACAAGTTTTAATGTACAAAGTACAAGACTAAAAATAAGGTGCTTGCTTTGAACAACTTTGGCTCCAAAATTCTGGTTGCTTTTGCCGTGCTTCTCATGCCTTGTTTCTAGCCTTTTTCTTGATCAATTTGATTGGTTAAGACATGGAGCAGCTTGCTTTGAAATGGCCTTTTGATTGGTTGCAAGTTGGCTTTGAATTTTCAAAGGTTGAAGCTTGATTCACGTTTCTTCTATGGTTGATTTCAGCCAAAATTTGATTGGATATTGTATTGAGCAGCTTGGTTTGAACTCCATTTTGATTGGTTGTAGTTTAGGCTTTGAATATTCAACACAATTAACCATAAACCAGCCTCCTCTTCAAAGGATTTTGATTGGATCATTTAATGTGCAGCTTGCTAGTTTGTTTCTTTGCTTGTTTTTGATTGGTTTGAAGATTTGCAAGACTCCTTCCCATTGGTTCTTGAAATGAGCAGCTTGTACACCCATTTAACGTGAAGAGCAATTCTTGAATTTGACATGAGTGCTTGTCACCACCTTGCTTGTAAGCTACTTGAATATCACATCATTGCTTGGACAAAAATTCAGATTCTAATTTGCATCTTCAAGCTTTGTTTGAACAATGATATCATCCGATCAGATGGGACATGGATCGATGGGTGTTCATGCTTCTTCAATGTAAAGCTCTCTTTGACCTATCTTCAAAGACACCAAGCAACAAACACAAGATACACAACATATATGACATGTCCTAAGGGTTAGTTAAGACTATAAGACATAAGAAGTAACACTAGTGTGTGCGGAGTTAACAGTGATATGCCATGTCTTACAGAACTAACATGTGACAATAAATGATACATGAAAATATGTTGTGTTGACCCCATTGTGGGCTCATCAGTTAGTTAGGCAATAAGACATAAGAACTAGCACTAGTGTGTGCGGAGTGAACAGTGAAATGTCATGTCTTACAGAACTAACATATGACAATAAATGATACATGAAAATATGTTGTGTTGACCCCATCTGGGCTCATCATTCCCTCCGTCTTGAAAATGATTCGTCCTCGAATCTCAACATGAAGAGAATAAGGGATAGGGATGTAGGATGTACACGTATGATCATCTACACCATAATCAATATGAACATGATAATACAAATGGTGAAGGTGAAATACCTTGGTGCATCCTTATCTTTGAAGAAAGAATAAGGTGTGTACACGCTTTCTAAAATGTTTAGGATGTATTAACAATATGATAACAAAAATTTTAGAACACATACATCCTATCAGATAAAACAACATCCAAAAAACATATTGCAACATGTTAACACTAAATGTACAAATCTTACAAACATGTGCAATATTTAGACAAGATGTATCAATTGAGATGACAACAGGCAGACATTCAACAAGATGAGATGAAATAGATATTTCAGAAATAGAATCTTCATCTATACTAAATACATCATTCAATTCATTAACTAGTTCATCCAAGGATTTATGTTCATTTGTAGCTGAATCTATTTCAATAATGACATCATGATCAAGCTCTACATCAAGTATACAATCTAGTTCAGCTAACATCAAATCATAAGAATCTAGTTTATCAATGTCATTCTCAACAGAATTACTTACATCAATGTCATCAATGAAATGTACAGGATGTAATTCAGATTGTAACCCAGAAACAAGCATCTCAGCAGAATGCAGATCATGCACAGGGATTTCATTTATATGCATGTCACAATGTAAATCATTTTCAGACAAAGTGTTATCACAATTAACATCATCTATAAGCAAACGACTAACACTTTGGAAATCACCAACAGATTCAAGTGAATGGTCTTCTTCAGACAGTACACAAGGTTGAACATGCAATTCAGATAAAGGAGTTCCAGTTTCAGGCATGTTGGGGCTAATTTCATACAAACCATCATTCACAGAAATGTCAGATTGCAAGTCTTTGTTCTTTTCAGATTCTATCAATACTTGCACCATGTCTCTAAGTTGAAGCAATGCATTTTCAATATTATCCATAGGCTGACTCAAATTTCTTAACTTAACTGGATTTGGTTTGTCATTTTCAGAATCACAAGAGTTTAGTTCATACCCATAGTTTTGATTAACTTGCCATGGGATTAGGTTTGATTGAACAATCTTTGCCTTTTTATACATGTCATAAAGTGATGAGAATTTTTCAGACAACATGCAGTCAGCGATCTCTTTATCTAATCCAGCAAAGAACCTAATCATGCTTAATTCCTCATGTTCTTCAACATAAGCATAGTACAAATCATCAAGCATTTCATTGTAATATGCACTAACGTCTTTATTGCACTGAGGAAGAGTTTGATATCTAGGAGTTTTACATTCCCAATATCCAACCCATAAACCATTCGTACGACCAAAGGAGTTCATACGTTTTTCCAGTTCATCATAGTCTCTCCTATGGCATTCAACTCCCCAAATGGTTTTTAGAATCATGTTTAATCAAAACAATCTCAAAAGCCAATTAAAATATTGACAAGATGCAAATGCTCTACTTTATGTTGACAATTCCTTAAAACAACAACTTGGACTATTTCTCCTAAGGATTCAAGTAAATCACAGAAGTCAAATTGTTGTTCGGGCTGAATGAAATCTACGGGGTTGTTTTAAGACAATCCCTCAATTTACTTTACAGCATATGCAATTATCAATTGAAGTAAAGTGAAAGTAAAGTCACACAAACAAAGTGCTAGCAAGGGTTTGCTTTAGAAACTTTCAATATTTCAAAACTACAACACTTTGGGGTTTGGTTTGGGCACTTTCTTTCTTTTGAGCTTTGCACAGGAATTTTCCCTTTATGCAATGTTTAACTTTGGGCTTTTTCCTCACTTGGCTTTCTTGTGCAATTCTCTCTTGTCTTGCCTCTTGCTTGTTGACAAACATTGGCTTTTCTCTCGCGTATTTCTCAATCAAGCTTAATTTTCTTTCTTTGGATGGTTTGCTTGATTGTTGTGAGACTACTCCTCACGGCCTACATGAGACATTGCCCACGGCCTTTAATTGCACAAGGTTTGTTGTATTTGGGAATTTGAAAGTTCCTCGTACACAACTCGGCTAAACACTATGTAGTGGAAATTCAATTCACAATTACAACAAGTTCAAATTGTATATAGTGCAATGTAAGTTCAGAAAGTGATCTAAAACAACAATTGGATAGCTCTTTAACAATGTGGGGCTTAAACAATTCCTAACTTTCAGAATATATCTAAGTCCAATCAAGTTGTTTTAAACAATTGAAATCAACAAAAAGATAAAGCTATTAGCATTCACCAAGATTTCAAATGAGCCTTTAAAAAGTTGTTTTAATCCACACGGTTTTGGGCACTTATCTTTTTTTTCCTTTTCTGTTTTTTGATGTAAATGATCTAACTAGTCTTAAGATAGCTAAATGCAACTTAGTTGTTTCTAAATGAAGTTTATAAAGGCTGATTACTGACAACTAATGAAAAATCAGTTTTGATGCAACTAAGCTAACTTGTTTTGTTTGGTTTTTAAGTGATCTATCCTACCTTGTTTTTGTTTGGTTTTTGTTTGTATGATGCAATCAGATTCTAGACTAAATGATACTAGATGCAAGGGTTGATGTTCAAACGTATGTCTCTTGAACTAGGCAGCACACTTACTAGCTAAAACTACTTTGTTTTGGTTCTTTGGTTTTCGGATTTCTTGTCTTAAACTAAACAACCAACTAAACACTTAAACTATGTTGTAAACTAGTCTAACCAAGCTAAATAAGGCAGCACTATATAACGCCTAAACAGTTTGCACACAACCTACTAAAACAGAATTTAACAACTACAACTTGATGAAAAACTAAACTATCAACTAGTCTATTTTTGTGTTCAAAGTTTTCTGTTTTAAGGAGTCAATTAAACTACCATTTAAAACTTCTAGATTAGGGTCTAATGAAGATTAACTAAGCTAGATTGAACATGAACAACCAAGTTACACACGGTTTTTGTTCCAAGCTACACAAACAGCTCCTAACACGCTTAAGTCTAGCTAAGTTCTTTTTTTGATGTTTTCGGTTTTGCTACTCAAACTAAGTTACCAAACTAAAGTAAACTATCTAACAAGCACTTTAAAAACATAAACTAACTACCTAAACAAACAGGCTCTAAACGAAAAAAACTGTTCACTACAAGATTTGGGCAGCATCATTCATATGCAAATTTAAACAATGTAAACATGAATAGAAGACTAACCAATGCTCTGATACCAATTGATGAGCCAAATGAAAGCTAGAAAACGTTGCCAAGGACTTTGTCTCCTATTCCAAACTGATTTGAACAATAGCTATGGCAAAGAACATCACAATGACACCCCTTGAACTGTAACCGTTGTTCTTGGCTCAATTTATGCCAGCACCTCTTCCTCTTTGGCACTCCAACACATCTAAAACCTCAATGAGACCCTAAGATGCTGTAAACCAAAAGATGAAGCAAATACTAACAAGTTCTAGGCTAGGAACTTGAAAGAAAACCGTAAGTGGTCTTAAACTTCAACTTGAAATAGTTGTGAACTCCTTGAAGGAAATTTGATTGAAATATGTTTGATAATGGTTGTATATTGTTGTTTTTACATTCAGCTTCCTATGCTATTTATAACAAATGAAAATGATAAAGAGTACAAGTTTTAATGTACAAAGTACAAGACTAAATGACATGCTTGCTTTGAAAATTTGTTGGAGCAACTTTCGGTTCCAAAAGTTCTGGTTGCTTGCCGTGTATTCTTTGCTAGATTCAGCCTTCTTTCTTTGATCAATTTGATTGGTTTAGGCATGGAGCAGCTTGCTTGAGAAAGGCCTTTGATTGGTTGCATTTTGGTGTTGAATTTTCAAACAAACTTTCCTTAGACAAACGTTTCTTTCCTTGCTTGAATTCAGCCAAAAATTCTGATTGGATGTTGTAGTGAGCAGCTTGGTTGAACTCCCTTTTGATTGGTTGCAAGTTGATCTTTGAATTTTCAAAACATCTAGGCCTTAAACCAACGTTTTTCTTCAAGGAATTTGATTGGAGCAATTGTTGAGCAGCATGCATTCTTGTTCTAGCTTGATTGTGATTGGTTTGGACATTTGCAAGACTCCTTCCTATTGGCTAATGATGTGAGCAGCTTGTTTCTTCTTTGTTTCAACCATTTTAACGTGAGGAACAATTTTGATTTTGACATGGATGCTTGTCACCTCTTTGCTTGTAAGCTACTTGCTTATCACCTCCTTGCTTGAACAAAAATTCAGATTCTAATTTGCATCTTCAAGCTTTGTTTGAATAATGATATCATCTGATCATATGGAACATGGATTGATAGGTGTTCATGCTTCTTCAATGCAAAGCTCTCTTTGACCTATCTTCAAAGACACCAAGCAACAAACACAATATGCACAACATATATGACATGTCCTAAGGGTTAGTTAGGCAATAAGACATAAGAACTAGCACTAGTGTGTGCGGAGTGAACAGTGAAATGTCATGTCTTACAGAACTAACATATGACAATAAATGATACATGAAAATATGTTGTGTTGACCCCATCGTGGGCTCATCAATAATACAACACAAACTATCCTAAAACAAGGTTAACCAACCAACAATAATAAAAAGAACAACTAAAGATATGTACAACACGTTTTTGATACAATTAGATCAAAGCTTGTATCATATAAACCCAATGGACATCATCTCTGCTTGGTTCATCCTCTTCATGCCTGTAAAGAAATGATTCAACACAATGTAACAATTTCTTAGCCATACTCCTTGTTATGGGACCTGTGTGGGGCATTGAGGTGTCATCGTCAGTGTTTGTATCCACAAGGTTAGGATGTAGCTCATCATTCCCTCCCACTTGAGAAGGATTCGTCCTCGAATCTGAATCAATACTAAACGGAGAAAGGTCAGCAACATTAAAAGTTTTAGAGATAGGACCATACCTTTCTTCAGGAAGATCGAGAACATAGGCATTATCACCAAGCCGTTTCAACACTTTGAATGGTTCATCGCCTCTTGGTTTCAACTTTGAGTCCCTTTCCTTAGGGAATCTTTCTTTCCTCAAGTGTAACCAAACAAGATCACCAGGCTCAAATATAACAACTTTACGATTCCTGTTGGCTCTATTGGCATACACTTTATTCTTAGCTTCAAGTTGTGACTTAACCTTTTCATGCAATTCTTTCACAAATTTTGCTTTTCGTTCACCATCTAAACTAACACGTTCATGAATAGGTATGGGAACAAGATCAAGCGGGGACAAAGGGTTAAAGCCATAAACAACTTCAAAAGGAGAATGCAAGGTTCCACTATGAACAACTCTATTGTATGCAAACTCAATATAAGCTAAGCAGTCTTCCCAATTCTTTAAATTCTTTTGAATGACAACACGTAACAGTTGAGACAAAGTTCTATTAACAACTTCAGTTTGACCATCGGTTTGTGGGTGAGCAGTTGTGGAAAATAACAATTTAGTACCAAGTTTACTCCACAAAACACGCCAGAAATGACTTAGAAACTTTGTATCTCTATCATTAACAATTGTACGTGGCATGCCAGGCAATCTAACAATCTCCTTAAAGAACAAATCAGCAATATGAATAGCATCATCAACTTTCTTACATGCAATAAAATGTGCCATTTTGGAAAATCTATCAACAACAACAAAGATGCTATCTTTACCAGTTTTGGATCGAGGCAATCCCAATACAAAGTCCATAGAAATATCAGTCCAAGGTGAGCTTGGAACAGATAAGGGAGTGTACAATCCATGTGGTTGTGCTCTAGATTTTGCTTGTTTGCAAGTAATACATTGGTCACACACCTTATCAACATGTGCTTTCATATGCGGCCAGAAGAAATGCTCCTTAAGTGTTTCCAAAGTTTTTAACGAGCCAAAATGACCCATTAAACCTCCTCCATGAGCCTCTTTTATCAACAACTCTCTTAATGAACACATTGGTACACATAACTTATGTTCTTTGAACAAATAACCATTATGCAAGTAATATTTAGCAAAAGGTGAATCAATGCCTGCTTGATAGATAGAACTAAAGTCATGATCAGAATGATACATCTCTTTGATAGACTCAAAACCAAACATGTTACATGAAAGAGTAGTAATCAAAGCATAGCGACGAGATAATGCATCAGCAACAACATTTTCTTTTCCTTGCTTATACTTGATCACATAAGGGAATTGTTCAATGAATTCTACCCATTTGGCATGTCTTTTGTTCAATTTTCCTTGACCTTTTAGATACTTAAGGCTCTCATGATCAGTATGAATCACAAATTCCTTAGGTTGCAGATAATGTTGCCAAGTTTGTAAAGAACGGACAAGGGCATATAATTCTTTGTCATAGGTTGAATAATTTATGGAAGCTCCTTTCAATTTCTCACTAAAGTAGGCAACAGGTTTGTTACCTTGATGCAATACAGCTCCAATGCCAACTCAACTGGCATCACATTCAACTTCAAACATTTCGTCAAAGTTGGGCAATCTCAGGATAGGTGCAGAAGTTAGACGTTTCTTAAGTTCCTCAAAGGCTTGTTGTTGTGATTCTCCCCATTCAAATCTTACATCTTTCTTGACTAACTCATTCAATGGTGCAGCTATGGTAGAGAAATCCTTCACAAAACGTCTATAGAAGCTAGCTAATCCATGAAAACTCCTAATATCTCCAGCAGACTTAGGGGTTGGCCACTCAGTTATGGATTTAACTTTCTCTTGGTCCATTTCAATTCCTTCATCACTAATCACAAATCCTAAGAATGTAACCTTCTCCAGAAGAAAGAACACTTCTTGAAATTAGCATACAATTTTTCTTTCTGTAAGGTGACAAAAACAGCTCTAAGATGGATCAAATGTTCACTTAGGGTTTTGGAGTAGATAAGAATGTCATCAAAGTAAACTACTACAAATTTTCCTATAAATTTCCTTAAGACCTCATTCATTAACCTCATGAAGGTACTAGGGGCGTTGGTTAAACCAAAGGGCATAACTAACCATTCGTACAATCCAAACTTAGTCTTAAAGGCAGTTTTCCATTCATCACCCTCTCTAATTCTCACTTGGAAATAGCCTTGTTTAAGATCTACTTTGCTAAAGCACCTAGACCCATACAACATATCCAACATGTCATCCAACCTAGGAATAGGGTATCTATACTTCACAGTGATCTTATTGATGGCTCTACAGTCAGTACACATTCTCCAAGTTCCATCTTTCTTAGGGACAATGATAACAGGAACAGCACATGGACTCATACTCTCTCTTACTTTACCTTGGGTCAATAATTCCTCAACTTGTTTTTGGATTTCCTTAGTTTCCTCTGGATTGGCTCTATAGGCAGGTCTGTTTGGCAGAACAGCTCCTGGAACGAAATCTATTTGATGCTCAATGCCTCTTAGAGGTGGTAAACCTGGGGGATCTCCTTCAGGAAACAAGCTAGAAAATTCTTGAAGTAAAGATGCAACTTCACTTGGTAAAGTAGATAGTATTTCAGATGAAGAGAACAGAGCTTCTTTGTAAAGCAAGATATAACTATTTTTGTTTGAATTGATAGCATGGAATACCTCACTTTGAGATGCAAAGAATGCGCTTTTCTTTAGAGATGGTTCAGCAGGAACTTTGTTTTCTTTCGGTTCAATTTTAAGATGAGAACTTCTCAGTTGGTTTTCTTTGATGAAAATCCTTTCCAATTCCTTTTCTTTTGGATCATTATGGCTTTTTAACATTCGTTGTTGATCCTCAAAGACTTTGTGCGGGGGCAAGGCATTTAATTTGAACAGCTTGTTGTTATGCCTAAAGGAATATCTATTTAGGTAACCATCATAAGTAACCTTGTTGTCAAATTGCCACGGTCTACCTAATAAGATATGACTTGATTGCATAGGGGCTACATCACATAACACTTCAGCAAAATACCCACCAATTGATAAAGAAACTAGGACTTGCTTTGTTACTTTAACTTCAACACACTCATTAAGCCACGTAAGTCTATAAGGATGGGGGTGATTAATTAAAGGTAACTCAAGTTTCCTAACAAGTTCAAAACTTGCCACATTGGTACATGAACCGGAGTCAATGATTAAAGTGCAGACTTTCTTTTTAACCATACAGTGAATGTGGAATATGTTCTCTCTTTGTATGTCAGGTTCTTCAGTTTTAATTTGGGCACTTAGAGCTCGACGGACAACTAAGAACTCTTTTGTTTCACACTCATTAGTCTCTTCACTAATCTCTTCTTCTTCCTCACATGTTTGTTCGATCTCATTGTTTTCTTCACTCTCTTCCAATTCTTCTTCAGAATAATACTCATTAGACTCTTCAATAAACATGATGCGTTTAGGGTTGGGACATTGATTAGCAAAATGACCTTTTCCTAAGCATTTAAAACATTGAATATCACGAGTCTTAACATTAGGCGTACCTTCCACCTTGGCTTTGCCTTTATCAGTGATTGGAAACTTTGGACGACTTTGGATGTTCTGGGTTGATTTTCCTTGGAATCCACGGCCTTGAACTTGTGGACGGAAAGGCGTCCTGGGCTGTGTTCTAGGAAAACTCAAAGGATTAGTCCGAAAAGAAGGGTTAGAAGTTTTTACCTTCAATTGCCTTTCCACTTTCTCGGCAATGTGAACCATAGAAGCCAGATCAGAGTAAGGTGTAAGTTCCACCTTGAATGCAATCTCTTTGTTCATGCCAGCTAGAAATCTAGCCATTGTGGCTTCCTCAGCTTCTTCTATGTTAGCCCTGGTAAGCAGATGTTCTAATTCTTTATAAAATTCATCAACAGATCTATTACCTTGAGAAAGTTGTTGCAATTTCTGGAAAATGCTTCTTTCATAGGAAGGAGATATGAATCTCTTCCTCATCTCTTGTTTCAGCTCGGACCAAGTAACAACAGGGGGCTGTCTTGTTCTTCTCCGGGTGTTCTGCAATTGCTCCCACCAGAGTAAAGCATAATCTACAAATTCAAAAGTTGCATACCGCACTTTGGCCAATTCAGAATAGTTAGTGCAAGAATACATATGTTCTACTTTTGTTTCCCATTGCAGATATGTTTCAGGATCACTTTTCCCTTGGAAAGAGGGTATTGTCAGTTTAGTAGTAATGAACTCTTCTTCAAGATGTTCATCTCTATCAGGTTGACGTTCATCATACCGTTCTTCCGGATAGTGTTCTTCATTGTACTCAGGGAGATAATCAAATCTCTCCTCAAAAGAAATGTTCCTACGACCACCATTACTACATCGACCTTTACCTCTACCTCTAAGTGATGTGACTTTTCTACGTTCAACATGAGACTCATTACCATAAGAGGTGCCTTCTTGAAAAGGTATACTAGGTTCCTTTTGATCTGAGGTTGGCTTTTCTACTTTGCTTATCCTTTGTTTGTTATCCTCTATGTCACTTCTCATTAAACCAAATTGACTAACAAGGAAAGTGAGTGTTTGCTGGATATTCTCTAGGGTAACAGGGACTGGGGATGGGACAGGAGTAGATGGGGACGGGGATGGTGCATTATCTTTCTGTTGGGGACCCATGATTCAGAAAACAATCTCAAAAGCCAATTAAAATATTGATAAGATGCAAATACTCTACTTTATGTTGACAATTGTTTAAAACAGCAATTTGGACTATTTTTCCTAAGGATTCAAGAAAAATCACAGAAGTCAAATTGTTGTTTGGGCTGAAAGAAATCTACGGGGTTGTTTAAGACAATCCCTCAATTTACTTTACAGCATATGCAATTATCAATTGTAGTAAAGTGAAAGTAAAGACACAAACAAAGTGCTAGCAAGGGTTTGCTTTAGAAACTTTCAATATTTCAAAACTACAACACTTTGGGTTTGGTTTGGGAACTTTCTTTCTTTTGAGCTTTGCACAGGGATTTTCCTTTTTTTTGCAATGTTTAACTTTGGGCTTTTTCCTCACTTGGCTTTCTTGTGCAATTCTCTCTTGTCTTGCCTCTTACTTGTTGACAAATATTGGCTTTTCTCTCGTGTATTTCTCAATCAAGCTTAATTTTCTTTCTTTGGAGGGGTTTGCTTGATTGTTGTGAGACTACTCCTCACGGCCTACATGAGACATTGCCCACGGCCTTTAATTGCACAAGGTTTGTTGTATTTGGAATTTGAAAGTTCCTCGTACACAACACGGCTAAACACTTGTTGTGATATATCATGTTTGAATGATTGCAAAATGCATATGTGAGCATGTAGATTGTTGTGATATATTGCAAAATGCATATGTGAGCATGTATGTGTGTATAACGTTTAAAGTATATGTGTGCATGAGATTGAATTTATGAGCTAGAATTTATGAGCTAAATGTGAAATTGATTGAATGAATCAAGATTGAACAAGTTTGATTAAGATCATGAGATTGGACTTGGCCAATTCAATCACATGTCTAAATCAAGACATGTTCAAACTGATCTTAGATGATATATATGCCAATACATGTTAATTATATGATCTAACCAAGCCTTGAAGTCACATGACTTACAATATAAGGCAAATTGCTCGGTTTAGTATTCTATTGCAGGTTTTGGTTCATATCTTGAGCAAATGAACTCCAAATTGAGTCATTCAAAAGCCCACATGATCCTTATTCAATTTAGAATCTAATTGGCTGAGGAGAAGCATGCTTGACACGGATAAAAACTGAGTTGACACGGTGGTGAAGCTTATTGACCTTTATAAGGGTTATTTTGGTAATTTCACCATTTGGACTTCTCATTCTTATTTGGTCTTCTTCCAACTGATTTATATGATCATATGACACATTTATAAGTCATGTCACATCATGGCAAAAATGAATCTGGAGCAGCACCATGTTTAGGTTCATCCTAGGACAAAATTCCTATTTTTGTGCTAAGGGGTATTCTGGTCTCTTCACTTGCCAATGGATCTTCTAATGTGTTATATATTGTTTATATGATGTTTATATGTGTTTATGTCACATATAGTACATGTCCTATATTTATGGAAACGGGCAGCATGGGCAGCATGGTATCTCAATTGGAATTCTTATATTATGGTTATCACATATATGGTTTTCTTGGAATTCTTGGCATTCTTCATATGGTATTCTATGCTACGTGTTGAAGACATAAATGGCTATATATTATATGTGTGCAAACGGATATTGGCACACAAATCATGTTCAAATTTTCAGATTTTGAACAAGTCAAGGCAAGTTGAAATAAATCCTATTTTGGTGCTGATTTCAAATGATTATTCTTGTATATTTTGGAGCTGGTTACAAACGGCTATTTTGGTTCAAATTTGGAGCAAAAATCTCTCAACCAAGAAAGCTATGCAACGGCTATGTGTTCAAAAGTTGAAGACTAATTCAAACTCAAAAGCTTGGCTGATTTCTATCTATCTTTGAACTACTCTCCAATGCCTATCTTCTAGGCCATTCCAACGTTCATTTAGTGTTCAAAATGAGGAGATAAAATTGTTCAAAATACACGCCAATTCAGCTGCATACATGGCAAGTTATTCACACATGGACATTGCTGATTGGAGCTGCCTTTTAAACGTTCAAATGAAGCTGTTTTTCCACCTCATTCCAACGGCTATAATGGATAAGATGAAGGGTAAAAGTTCAGATTGGAAGACCAATTCAAAGCATCAAAAGATCAACTTTATTTTGAAAGTCAAATGCTGAATTTGGATAGCTAGAAAAGTGCTGAATTTTCTCCATTTATCAACCATTCCAACGTCTACATTAAGGAGCCTTTAGGCTGTCCTCTTGGCTATAAATAGCTCCAAAGGTGAAGAGTAAAAGTGCACCAACGAAAAACAAAAGAAAAGCAAGCAAGACATTCAGCTCTTTGTCTCCATTCTTCTCTTCTACTCTTCTATATTGAAGAACACATTTGCAGCAAGCTTTATGATTGTATAGTTCTTCATTTCTTGTCATTTCAACACCTTTTAAACGACATATTGTAAGGGAGAAGCTGGTGTATAAAGCTTACTCCTTAGAGGTGAGCAAAAGGTGCAAAGGTGCAAAGGTGAAACAAACTAGTTGCTGTTTGTTTTGGTGAAGTCTCTTGAAGAAGTTGGTGAAAAGCTTCTTCCTTTGGCTTTGTAAGGTGACTTTGGTGTTTGGTGTTTAGTGAAATCCAAGAGAAGGTGTCTCTTGGGACTGGAGTAGGTCACATTGACCGAACCAGGATAATTCCTTGTGTTCTTTACTTATTTCCTGCACTTACTGTTTTCTGCCTGAGAATTACACTAACTTGGCACGCATAATTGAACAGGCAAACAGTCTTAGAATTGCATGAATTTTGGATATATTATACTTCAATGTGTTAGCTTTCATTAGCCGCAAGAATCACTAAATTCTAAGGAGTTTAGCATATTCAAATCGTCTTCACAAAATTGTTGCTACATTCTGTGAACAATTCTGACCAGTGTGCAAAACTTGTTCAATTTGAATAGGTTATCCTGCGAATCTTGAAGTGAGCCTTATATCAAATTAAACTAGACATCATAAGGTTTAATTTGACATAAGATTCATCAAAATAGCACGGGTAGATTTTGAGATATCATCGTTTGAAGTTAAGCTAACATTCTGCCTGAAACTGCCAGAATTGCACACTTTACTTATCTTGCTTATTTGAACGTGCAAACTTGCTTGGAATTGACTGAAATTTTTATGACATACTATAAACATTCTAAACTTGATCTCTGCCAAGTTTGAGAGCTTGCACAGGTGTATAAGTGGTTCAACCAAAGCGCTCAAAACAGTGAACTGTTTCTGGAAATTCCAGAATCTGAGGCTAAAGAGGCAAAGGGGTCTTCAAACAAGTTTTTGAAGGTAATTGTAGTGTAATTTCCGCTAACCCACTATTCACCCCCCCCTCTAGTGGTGCTATACAGGTCCAACAAGTGGTATCAGAGCAAGGTTGAGCACCATATTCTTATTTGAGCTGAAAAACAGTTTACACTCCAAGTTGCAAAGTTGCTGGAAATTTTCTGGTTGTCTTATATTCTTCATATTTGGTATCTACAACAAGGTGACACTTTCTTTCCTTCTTATAAGTGTTTTAAACGTTTTCTCACACACTAAGAAGCATGTCTAAGTCACACATGAAAATAGAATTAGAAGGCATGTCCACACAAAGACCACCTCTTTTTGATGGAGAAAACTTTAGTCATTGGAAACTTAGGATGAAATTGTTCTTAATGGCTATTGATATAGACTTGTGGTCTATCATTGAAGATGGACCTTATGTGCCTACTAAGCATGTTATAATTGATGGCTTATCACAAGAAGTTGAGAAATATAGAAAAGATTGGAGTGATGAAGATAAAAAGAAAATGAGTCTTAATGCTAAAGCAATGCAATTATTGTTGAATGGTTTAAGTAGGAGTGAATCTGCCTATGTCTCTTCATGTTTAAGTGCAAAGGATATGTGGAAATGTCTTGAAATGAAGCATGAAGGAACTAATCAAGTAAAGGAATCAAAGATTAACATGTTAATGACTACACTTGAAACATTTCATTTACTGCCTAATGAATCAATTGTTGATATGGATTTAAGGCTTACAAACTTATACAACTCACTTGAATCCCTTGGTAAAACGTTTTTGATGAAAGAAAAAGTGCAAAAAGTTTTGAGAAGTTTGCCAATTGAATGGGATGCCAAAGTTAGTGCCATTGAAGAAAGCAAAGATCTTTCTCAAATAAAACTTGATGAATTGATAGGCTCTTTAAAAGTTTATGAAAACAAGTTGAATATAAGAAAGGCTGAAACTAGTAACAAGTCTAAATCACTTGCATTTGTAACAAATGAACCCGAATCATCTAATCAAGCCGAGTATGAAAGTGATGATGAAAGTGATGAAGAAGACATAATGTTGTTAGCTAGGCGTTTAAGGAAGTTTTTCAAGAAAAGACCAACTAAAAGACAAGCAAAATCAGCTGCCCCTATCAATGTGAAATCTAACAAACAAGATGGTAAATGGTATGATAAAGAACTTAAGTGTTATGAATGTGGCAAACAAGGACACATATCATATGATTGTCCAAACAAGAACAAAAACCGTGACATGGATGAAAAGACAAGGACACAAACTAGAGTAGAACCTAAGCAAAGGAGGAAGAAAGCTCTTAAGGCAAGCACTTGGGATGACACATCTTCATCCGAATCCGAGGAGGAACCTGAAGTTGCACAAACATGTTTGGCTTCAAAGTCTACAAATGAGGTAACATTCGATTCTGACTCTGAATGTGATTTTACTCAAGATGAATTGTTGGATGAATTAGAAAAGTTGCATGATAGATATAAGAAGCTATCCAAGGAGAAGAAAAGAATAGTTGAGGAGAAGAACAAGTTGGAGACGTCTAAGTTGAATCTAACTTCTCAACTAGAAGTTCTTCAACTTGAATCATCTAACACTATTAGTTCAATGCAAAATCAGATTAAGGAACTTAAGAACAAACATGAAAATGTGCAATGTGTGCAATGTGTTGATTTCAACGTTTTAAAGTCTAAATTACATGAAATACAAACTGAATTTGAATCATTAAAAGCATGCAACCTAGACTTGAACAAATCTTTAGAACAATTTAAGGATGGTTCCAACATGTTAGACACTCTTATTGCATCTCAAAAGCATGGAAATGACAAACAAGGTCTTGGATATGTTAAAGAAGCTGAATACACACCTAAGGAAACAACATTTGTATCATCTTCAACCAACATGAAATATAGGCCAAATGCATTTAGAAATGAACCTATTCTGCCCACACCACCTTCATCACAAAGATTGCAAAATGCATCAACATATAGGAAGGTAAATACACCTAGAAACCATGCTTACATGTATACAAGAATGCCTAAACAAAGTAGTATGAAATCTGCTCAAGTTATGCCTTATATGCAACAACATGCTTATGTGAAGAACATGACATACTCTCGGCCTAAATCAGTTTACAACACACGGCCTAGACACACACAACATCTTGCGTATACACGGCCTAAATTCAATGCTTATACACGGCCAAGATATAACTCATATACATGGCAACATTCAAATGCATATAGAACTTACAATGCTTATTCAACTAGACATAAATGTGCAGCCCCTTTTCCATCATATTCTATGTATCAAAATCCACTATTTGTTCATTATATGCAACATGATTTTAACATTTCAAAACCAAGAAAGGTTGTTCAAGTTTGGGTACCTAAAGGTACACTAACATGAACTTAACTTGTCTAACCTTGAAAGGACCCAAAATCAAAGGGTACCTAAGTTGTTATTTACATTTGTAGGTACATAACATCAAAGAAAGACAAGTGGCTGGTTATAACAACAAAGAAGATGAAAAGAACAAAACCAATTGGATAGTTGATAGTGGTTGCTCAAGACATATGACGGGCAACAAAAATTTGTTTAGCACACTTAAAAACGTTGCAAAAGGTGGCAAAGTTACCTTTGGAGACAACAACCAAGGCCAAATAATTGGCAAAGGCAAGGTTGGTGATCCAAACAAGTTTGAGATCAAAAACGTCCTACTTGTAAGTAACTTAACCTTTGAGCTTTTAAGTGTTTCTCAACTATGTGACAACAACTTGAATGTTCTCTTCTCCTCCACTTCTTGTAAGATAATGGATAAAAGCAATCAAGTTGTGTTAAAAGGAAAACGTGAAGGAAACATATATGTGCTTAACATGGATGATATGCTAAGTAGTAACACAAAATGTCTTGTTTCACATGAATCTGATCCCAATCTTTGGCATAGACGTTTAGGACACATTGGTATATCAACCTTAGAAAAACTACACGCTAAAAGTCTTGTTAAAGGATTGCCTAAACTTAACTTGAATGATTTTCAACTATGTGAATCTTGTATCAAAGGCAAACATGTTAGAGAATCCCTTAAGCCTAAAACCGAGGTCACAACATCAAGAATACTAGAACTCTTGCATATAGACTTATTTGGTCCATGTAGAACAAGAAGCTTAGGTGGAAGTTATTATGTATGTGTAATAGTTGATGATTTCTCAAGATATACTTGGACATTGTTTCTTGCTTCAAAAGATGAAAGTGCATCATCTATAGCTAATCTAATTAGACAACTTGAAAATGAACATGAATCACATGTTATTAAGATAAGGAGTGATAGAGGTGGTGAGTTTAAAAATAGTGAATTAATCAAATTCTGTAATGAAAAGGGTATAAAACATGAATTCTCCCCACCAAGAACTCCTCAACTTAATGGTGTAGTTGAAAGAAAGAATAGGACTATTCAAGAAGTAGCAAGAACAATGATGGTAGAAAACAAAGTACCTAAATTCTTATGGGCTGAAGCAGTAAACACTTCAAGTTATATGATCAACAGACTATCAATAAGAAAGAAATTGAACAAAACACCATATGAAATCTTAAATGGACGACTCCCAAAGGTAAACTATCTAAAAGTCTTTGGTTGTAAATGCTTTGTATTGAACACAAAAGATAACTTAGATAAGTTTGATCCTAAGTCTGATGAACATATATTTGTGGGATATTCAATGAACTCTAAAGCATATAGATGTTATAATGCACAAACAAGAAAGATAGTTGAATCTATACATGTGAAGTTCAATGAAAATGCATATCTCCAAACAAGTAATCAACATGAAATCTATGTACCAAATGATCAAATACTTCATGATGAAGATGAACTTATCCTACCACCTACAAATGATCAAATTGAAACACCAAATCAAACTCTTGAAATGCATGAAGTTCAAACTCCCCCTACACAAGAACATAATGAAGAAAATGTGCCTAACCAACCTATTGAACATCATGAACCTATTGAAGATGCACAACCAAGTAATTGGTGGCAAATAAGAGATAAACAAAAGCATCCTCAAGAACTTATCATAGGAGATGTAAATCAAGGGGTTAGAACACGTAGGCAAATAGATCCTAATGAATATGATCAATGGCATGCACTTATATCCCAAATTGAACCCAAGAATGTGAATGATGCCTTAAACGATGCATATTGGATAGATGCAATGCATGAAGAGTTAAACCAATTTGAAAGAAACAATGTGTGGGATTTAGTACCTAAACCCGAGGATAAATCAATCATTGGAACTAAATGGGTGTTTAGGAACAAAATGAATGAACAAGGGGTTGTAGTAAGAAATAAAGCAAGACTTGTAGCTCAAGGATATAATCAAGAAGAGGGTATTGATTACGATGAAACATTTGCCCCCGTAGCAAGATTAGAATCCATACGCCTCTTATTAGCTTTTGCATGTTATAATAACATCAAATTATTCCAAATGGATGTTAAGAGTGCATTCTTAAATGGCTATATCCAAGAAGAAGTTTTTGTTAAACAACCACCAGGCTTTGAAGATCCAAAGAACCCTAATCATGTATATAAACTTAAGAAAGCCTTATATGGTTTGAAACAAGCCCCCCGTGCATGGTATGAAAGATTTGCCAACTTTTTACTAAGTAACAACTTTCAAAGAGGAACCATAGATAGTACCTTATTCTTGAAAAAGAAAGACAAAGATTTGCTTGTAATACAAATATATGTAGATGACATAATCTTTGGTTCAACTAATCCTAACTTAGTAAAAGACTTTGAAGATTGTATGAAGTCTGAGTTTGAAATGTCTATGGTTGGTGAATTAAACTATTTCTTAGGCTTGCAAATAAAACAAACATCAAGTGGTATACATATCAATCAAGCCAAATACATAAGAGATATGATAAAGAAATTCAACTTTGAAAACTTGAAACCATCTCCAACACCAATGTGTACTTCAACAAAATTAGACAAAGATGAAAATGGTGTTGCATTTGATGAAAAACTATATAGGTCTATGATTGGTTCATTGCTATATCTAACTGCTAGTAGACCTGATATTATGTTTGCAGTATGTATGTGTGCAAGATTTCAAAGTATGCCTAAGTTGTCACACTTTAAAGCTGTAAAAAGAATATTTAGATATCTTCAACATACACCAACATTAGGCTTATGGTATGATAGACAATCTAGTCTAAGTCTACATGCATATTCAGATGCAGATTATGGTGGATGTAGAGTAGATAGAAAGAGCACTAGTGGAACATGTCAATTCCTAGGAAACTCACTAATATCTTGGTTTTCAAAGAAACAATCTAGTGTTGCACTTTCTACTACTGAAGCAGAATATATGGCTTTAAGTCTATGTTGTACTCAACTATTATGGATTAAACAACAACTTTCAGACTTTGAAATACAAGTAAATAATATCCCCATCTATTGTGATAGTACAAGTGCTATAAATTTGTCTAAAAACCCTGTACTACACTCTAAGGCAAAGCATATAGAAGTACGTTATCATTTTCTCCGTGATCATGTTAATCTTGGACATATACACATTGAACATGTTAGAACTGATCAACAAGTAGCTGACATATTCACTAAACCCCTTAATCAAGCTATCTTTGAGCATTTACGTGCAAGACTTGGATTAATTGCTCACACCTGACTACTACACCGTGCACATAGTTCAGTCTTTTGCATAATTTACAAAATTAAGGGGGAGAGATATATGTATATCATGTTAAGGGGGAGATAACACATTAAGGGGGAGCAGCTTAACTTGGTTTAAAGAGAAGTTTATACTTGATTTAGATGCTTAATATACACATATGTGGGGTAATTTTGCAAATCATCAAAAGGGGGAGATTGTTGTGATATATCATGTTTGAATGATTGCAAAATGCATATGTGAGCATGTAGATTGTTGTGATATATTGCAAAATACATATGTGAGCATGTATGTGTGTATAACGTTTAAAGTATATGTGTGCATGAGATTGAATTTATGAGCTAGAATTTATGAGCTAAATGTGAAATTGATTGAATGAATCAAGATTGAACAAGTTTGATTAAGATCATGAGATTGGACTTGGCCAATTCAATCACATGTCTAAATCAAGACATGTTCAAACTGATCTTAGATGATATATATGCCAATACATGTTAATTATATGATCTAACCAAGCCTTGAAGTCACATGACTTACAATATAAGGCAAATTGCTCGGTTTAGTATTCTATTGCAGGTTTTGGTTCATATCTTGAGCAAATGAACTCCAAATTGAGTCATTCAAAAGCCCACATGATCCTTATTCAATTTAGAATCTAATTGGCTGAGGAGAAGCATGCTTGACACGGATAAAAACTGAGTTGACACGGTGGTGAAGCTTATTGACCTTTATAAGGGTTATTTTGGTAATTTCACCATTTGGACTTCTCATTCTTATTTGGTCTTCTTCCAACTGATTTATATGATCATATGACACATTTATAAGTCATGTCACATCATGGCAAAAATGAATCTGGAGCAGCACCATGTCTAGGTTCATCCTAGGACAAAATTCCTATTTTTGTGCTAAGGGGTATTCTGGTCTCTTCACTTGCCAATGGATCTTCTAATGTGTTATATATTGTTTATATGATGTTTATATGTGTTTATGTCACATATAGTACATGTCCTATATTTATGGAAACGGGCAGCATGGGCAGCATGGTATCTCAATTGGAATTCTTATATTATGGTTATCACATATATGGTTTTCTTGGAATTCTTGGCATTCTTCATATGGTATTCTATGCTACGTGTTGAAGACATAAATGGCTATATATTATATGTGTGCAAACGGATATTGGCACACAAATCATGTTCAAATTTTCAGATTTTGAACAAGTCAAGGCAAGTTGAAATAAATCCTATTTTGGTGCTGATTTCAAATGATTATTCTTGTATATTTTGGAGCTGGTTACAAACGGCTATTTTGGTTCAAATTTGGAGCAAAAATCTCTCAACCAAGAAAGCTATGCAACGGCTATGTGTTCAAAAGTTGAAGACTAATTCAAACTCAAAAGCTTGGCTGATTTCTATCTATCTTTGAACTACTCTCCAATGCCTATCTTCTAGGCCATTCCAACGTTCATTTAGTGTTCAAAATGAGGAGATAAAATTGTTCAAAATACACGCCAATTCAGCTGCATACATGGCAAGTTATTCACACATGGACATTGCTGATTGGAGCTGCCTTTTAAACGTTCAAATGAAGCTGTTTTTCCACCTCATTCCAACGGCTATAATGGATAAGATGAAGGGTAAAAGTTCAGATTGGAAGACCAATTCAAAGCATCAAAAGATCAACTTTATTTTGAAAGTCAAATGCTGAATTTGGATAGCTAGAAAAGTGCTGAATTTTCTCCATTTATCAACCATTCCAACGTCTACATTAAGGAGCCTTTAGGCTGTCCTCTTGGCTATAAATAGCTCCAAAGGTGAAGAGTAAAAGTGCACCAACGAAAAACAAAAGAAAAGCAAGCAAGACATTCAGCTCTTTGTCTCCATTCTTCTCTTCTACTCTTCTATATTGAAGAACACATTTGCAGCAAGCTTTATGATTGTATAGTTCTTCATTTCTTGTCATTTCAACACCTTTTAAACGACATATTGTAAGGGAGAAGCTGGTGTATAAAGCTTACTCCTTAGAGGTGAGCAAAAGGTGCAAAGGTGCAAAGGTGAAACAAACTAGTTGCTGTTTGTTTTGGTGAAGTCTCTTGAAGAAGTTGGTGAAAAGCTTCTTCCTTTGGCTTTGTAAGGTGACTTTGGTGTTTGGTGTTTAGTGAAATCCAAGAGAAGGTGTCTCTTGGGACTGGAGTAGGTCACATTGACCGAACCAGGATAATTCCTTGTGTTCTTTACTTATTTCCTGCACTTACTGTTTTCTGCCTGAGAATTACACTAACTTGGCACGCATAATTGAACAGGCAAACAGTCTTAGAATTGCATGAATTTTGGATATATTATACTTCAATGTGTTAGCTTTCATTAGCCGCAAGAATCACTAAATTCTAAGGAGTTTAGCATATTCAAATCGTCTTCACAAAATTGTTGCTACATTCTGTGAACAATTCTGACCAGTGTGCAAAACTTGTTCAATTTGAATAGGTTATCCTGCGAATCTTGAAGTGAGCCTTATATCAAATTAAACTAGACATCATAAGGTTTAATTTGACATAAGATTCATCAAAATAGCACGGGTAGATTTTGAGATATCATCGTTTGAAGTTAAGCTAACATTCTGCCTGAAACTGCCAGAATTGCACACTTTACTTATCTTGCTTATTTGAACGTGCAAACTTGCTTGGAATTGACTGAAATTTTTATGACATACTATAAACATTCTAAACTTGATCTCTGCCAAGTTTGAGAGCTTGCACAGGTGTATAAGTGGTTCAACCAAAGCGCTCAAAACAGTGAACTGTTTCTGGAAATTCCAGAATCTGAGGCTAAAGAGGCAAAGGGGTCTTCAAACAAGTTTTTGAAGGTAATTGTAGTGTAATTTCCGCTAACCCACTATTCACCCCCCCCCTCTAGTGGTGCTATACAGGTCCAACAACACTATGTAGTGAGAATTCAATTCACAATTACAACAAGTTCAAATTGTATATAGTGCAATGTAAGTTCAGAAATTGATCTAAAACAACAATTGGATAGCTCTTTAACAGTGTGGGGCTTAAACAATTCCTAACTTTCAGAATGTATCTAAGTCCAACAAGTTGTTTGAAACAATTGAAATCAACAAAAAGATAAAGCTATTAGCATTCACCAAGATTTCAAATGAGCTTTAAAGAGTGGTTTAAATCACACGGTTTTGGGCACTTGTTTTTCTGTTTTTTTTGATGCAATTGATCTAACTATTCTTAAGATAGCTAAATGCAACTTAGTTGTATCTAAATGCAATTATAAGGGCTGATTACTCTAACAACTAATGGAAATCAGTTTTGATGCAAACTAGCTAACTTGTTTTGTTTTGTTTTTAGTTGATCTATCCTACTTTGTTTATGTTTGGTTTTTTGTTTGTATGATGCAATCAGTTTCTAAGCTAGATGATACTAGATGCAAGTGTTTATATCCTACTTATCAAACGTGTAACACTAGAAACTAGGCAGCACACTTAGTTAACTAAAACCACTTGTTTTGTTCTTAGTTTTCGGATTTCTTGTGCTAAACTAAACAACCAACTAAAACACTTAAACTATGTTGTAAACTAGTCTAACCAAGCTAAATAAGGCAGCAAACAAAACGTTTAAAACAGATTGCACACAAGTAAAAAAGAAAACAGAATTTTAACAACTTGATTACAACTAACTATCAACTAATCTATTTTTTGTGTTCAAAGTTTTCTGTTTTAAGGACTTATCTAAACTACCATTTAAACTTCTAGATTAGGACCTAATGAACAATATCTAGGCCAGATTGAACAAGCACAAGCTGGTTACACACGGTTCTAAACTTGAGCTACACAATCAGATTCTAACACTCTTAAGTCTAGTCTAAGTTATTTTTGTGGGGGTTTTCAGTTTTGCCACTTAAAACTAAGTTACCAAACTATTGTAAACTATCTAATAAACACTTTAAAACATAAACTAACTACCTGAACTAACAGATTCTACACGGACATAAAACAGTTTACTAAACAGTTTTGGGCAGCATCACTCATATGCAAGTTTAAACAATGTAAACATGAATAGAAGACTAACCAACGCTCTGATACCAATTGATGAGCCAAATGAAGGCTAGAAAAACGTTCCAAGGACTTTGTCTCCTATTCCAAATTGATTTGAACCTCAGCTATGGCAAAGAACATCACAATGACACCCCTTGAACTGTAACCGTTTGTTCTTGGCTCAATTTATGCCAACACCTCTTCCTCTTTGGCATTCCAACACATCTAAAACCTCATTGAGACCCTAAGATGCTGTAAACCAAAAATGAAGTAAATACTAACAAGTTCTAGGCTATGAACTTGAAAGAAACCGTTAAGTGGTTTTAACTTCAACTTAGAAAGTTGAGAACTCCCTAAAGGAATGTTTGATTGAAATGTTTTCTTGAAATTGTGTTGTGTTTACAATCTGATTCCTATGCTATTTATACAAAACGAAAATTACAAGAGTACAAGGTTTATAGTACAAAGTACAAGACTAAAAATAAGGTGCTTGTTTTTGAACAACTTTGGCTCCAAGAATCTGGTTGCTTGCCGTGCTCTCCATCCTGTTTTCCAGCCTTTTTCTTGATCAATTTGATTGGTTAATACATGGAGCAGCTTGCTTTGGAATGGCCTTTTGATTGGTTGCAAGTTGGCTTTGAATTTTCAAAGGATTTAACGTTTCTTCCATGCTTGATTTTCAGCCAAAGTTTTGATTGGATAATGTATTGAGCAGCTTGCTTAGAAATGCCTTTGATTGGTTGTATTTGAGGCTTTGAATATTCAACTCAATTATGCCTTCAACCAGCCGAATTCCTCATGGTTTTTGATTGGATCTTTTGTTGTACAGCTTGCTTGCTTTCCTTCACTTGTTTTTGATTGGTTTGTACATTTGCAAGACTCCTTCCTATTGGCTAATGATGTGAGCAGCTTGTTTCATCCATTCTTAACGTGAAGAACAAATCTGATTTTGACATGAGTGCTTGTCACCACCTTGCTTGTAAGCTACTTGCATTTCACCTCTTTGCTTGGACAAAAATTCAGATTCTAATTGCATTTCCAAGCTATGTACGTGTACCTGAAAGACAAGGCAATAATACAACACAAACTATCCTAAAACAAGGTTAACCAACCAACAATAATAAAAAGAACAACTAAAGATATGTACAACACGTTTTTGATACAATTAGATCAAAGCTTGTATCATATAAACCCAATGGACATCATCTCTGCTTGGTTCATCCTCTTCATGCCTGTAAAGAAATGATTCAACACAATGTAACAATTTCTTAGCCATACTCCTTGTTATGGGACCTGTGTGGGGCATTGAGGTGTCATCGTCAGTGTTTGTATCCACAAGGTTAGGCTGTAGCTCATCAAGTCTTCTTCCTTGTGCCTAACCCTTTGTGAAGGACGTTTGGAAGGTGGAATTGTTGGAGCCCACGAGTTGCACGCATTAAATTGGTATCAGAGCCCAGGTTACTCTATTCCACCATCTATCGTTTCCTTTTCGTTTGAGTCTAGTCATTTCAATTTCGGTTGAGTCCTTCTTCTACCCCTCACTCTACACACCATTGTCTTGCATTTCATACAAAAAAAACGTCCAACTCATTTGCTTTAAGTCCTTGCATATTGCTGCATTTTGCTTTTCATCATTCAAGAGTCATTTCCTTTATTTCCTTTTCGCATCACAATCTGATTTTGAGTCGTTCAAACTTGAACAAATTAGGGTTTGTTGCATTTAGGTTACATTCAGCCTTCTTTTAAATAGTCCAACCATCAGCCTATAAAGCTACCTCGGTTTCAAATCATCTTGTTGCTACCGAAGCTTTTAGTTGGTGATGATTCATGCATCTTATGATTCACATTGTGATTGATTTCATGCTTTAAAACAAGTAGTCATACGTGTGTTTGCCTTCCCGAACCATCTTCAACAACAAAACCCTAACTCTACCCCCACACACACCCACGGCCCAACCAGCTCCACCCCAACCCAACCCTAAAAACTCACCAACCTGATCCCAAACAACCCTATTTACACCCCCAATAAAAAGCCCCAAACCCATTTTACCAAACACAATCAGAATCTAAAAACCCCAATTCATTCAAATAAACCCTAACCCTAAAATTTGAATTTTGTTCAAATTCTGTCCTAAACCGACCAATATCCAAATTGACCACACCAATCATCAATTACCCACCCAAACAGTCCATTTACCACGCCCATTCCATTCCCAAAACCCCATTCCGCAAATTCCTAAAACGTTCAAAAAAAACCTAAATCAAAAACCCTAACCCTAACCCATTCGGCCTTACCCCAACTTCCCTCACTTTCCAAGGTTATTTTTGTTGCAAGTCCAAGCTACAAATTGCATTTTAAATACATTGCACTATTTTGTCCAAAAACGCAAGTGCTAAGTGCAAAACGCGTGAAATTTCAATTCTGCCCTTAGTAAAAAAAAGAGAATCTGAACCTTGCTCAATTGAAATAGAAAGGAAGGAAAAGAAAAACAAAAGAACAAGAGCAAAGAAAAAGGGGCAAAACGTTTGTGCATTGCGTGGAAAATTTTTGGTACGATTTGCAAACCTTGGACACCATATTTCCTTTTACCCCACATTGTCGTCCCCTATATACCCTATTCTCCATCTCCTGATCTTCTTGAACCAATCACACATTTGGTTGCTCGATTGTTGCATGACTTGAACCATTTTGTGGATAGTAAGTGCATAGAATCAAAATTAAATAAAGATTGCCCACGGCAACCCTTAGCTTATCTTTGGTTCAGCCTTATACATCAACTTTGGTTGCTTATTTTCTTTGAATCTTAGTAGAAAGTTCAATTTTGTGTTCATTTCAATTGATTCTACTTTGATACTAAGTGGTGCAACTTGAACGCAAAAGGGAGAACAAGTGGAGAACATTGTGATTTGAAGAAGCATTGGCAATACACTTTCTTATTGATCACTTTGAGCCTTCTTAACTTCAGGTTATCCAAGAAGAAAAGTGGTAAGAGAGTGGAAAGAAGAAAAAGCAGAGTGTTCATAATTTGTTTGTTTTTACTAATCCCTTAACGTTTGCTTGTCTTTGTGTTAGTTTGCTTCTTTCTTTTTTCCCTTTGTTTTCGTTCAATTCCTTAGGTACAATAGAGAGCAGCAATCATTCCGCGTCTAGCAAGTCAAAAGAAGCCGAAACTGTTGACAACACGCAACAACAAATGCTGGAGATGCTTAAGAAACTCATGCATGACAATGAGGTAATTAAGCATCGCTTGGAAGACGTGGAGCGAAGCTACAAAACGAGTGATGGCCAAGGAACAAGCAGGGCCGTTCCCCTACCACAACCGAGGCGCCATCCCCCAGAAGAAGTTGAGGATGACAACCTTAGACCACCACACACCGAAGCAAGAAGGTTTGTTCCTCCTACACAACCAAGAAGGTACGTCCCATGAAGGTACAACGATGATTGCATTCCATATGACCATGATGAGTATGACTTTGATGACCACCCTCCCCGTGGTTACCAAAGACGCCAAAATCCCCTTTTCCTGCAAGATGACGATTTTCTCAAAACCAAAATAAATATTCCCACGTTTTATGGTAAAAGTAATGCGGAAGAATATTTAGAATGGGAAACCAAAGTGGATTTAATCTTTTCTTGTACCAATTATAGTGAATTACAAAAAGTGAGGTACGCTTCTATTGAGTTTTCTGGTTTTGCACTTAATTGGTGGACAAATTTGTGTCGAAATAGAACTAAGACAAGACAACCTCCAATTACCACTTGGGAAGAAATGAAGTTTGAAATGCGACAACGTTTTATTCCAAACAATTATGAGAGTTCTATTTTCACGAGTTTGCATAATTTACGACAAGGTTCCAAAAGTGTAGACGAGTATTATAAAGAGTTGGAAATTTTGTTGGAAAGGTCTAACTTGCAAAAACCTGAAGAAGCCACCAAGGCTCGATTCTTACATGGTTTAAACAGGGAGATTGCGCAAAGGGTTGACCTTCAACCTTATCTCGACCTCACAACCATGGTCCATATGGCTGAAAAGATTGAAACACAATTAAAGGTACGTAATTCCTCCAATTTCAATTCCAATTATCGTACTAATCAGTCTTCGTCAAGGTTTTCCAACAAGCCTTCAGGAACGGGAAGTTCACGGCCTATAGGAGGCCAATCACGTGACCAAGGTGCGTCACAACGAATGGACAATCGTGTGCAATCCACAGAAAGGAGAGATGTCTGCAACCAACAAAAGGCTCCTACCAGAAATTCTTCTGATCCCTCAAACAGGTTTAGAGACATTAAATGTTATAAGTGTCAAGGACGTGGTCACATAGGAAAAGAGTGTCCTAATGCAAAACGAATCATGTTAATTGAGGAGACAAACGAATATGTGTCTGAGTCCGAGCATGAAAACGAATCTGAGCATGATAATGAAATTGAACCTGAAGAGGATCTAGGCGCATTAGATGATTTTGACAATAAGGAGTTTCTTGTTGTGCGTAGAGCTTTAAATGCATATCCGAAATTAGATGATCACGAACAACATAGAGAAAACATTTTCCATATTCATTGCATGATAAATGGAAAAGTGTGCACCATGATCATTGATTCCGGTTCTTGTGCGAATGTGGCTAGCATCGAATTAGTAAGAAAATTGAATTTGCCTATGACTAATCATCCGCATCCTTACAAACTTGCATGGCTAAATGATTGCGGTGAGGTTAGCGTAAGTAAACAAGTTTTAATTTCTCTTAGCATTGGTAGTTACAAAGATGATGTTTTATGCGACGTTGCACCAATGCATGCTAGTCATATCTTACTTGGTAGGTCATGGCAATTTGATCGACATGTGACATATGATGGTTATTTGAATCGTTATTCTTTCAAATTGAATGGAAAATTGTACAAACTGCATGCACTTCCACCACACAAAGTCCACGAGGATCACCAACGCATGTCCAAGTCTAGAGCCGATCCTAAGGAAAAAGAAGCCGAGAGAAAATTCGTGGAGTGTATGAAAAGTGAGAACAAAAAACACGAGAGCAAGGGAAAAGAGGTAGTGCCCCTAAGTGTCAACGAGTCCAAAAAGAAGTGTGGGTATTTCGCAAAGAAAAGAGAGGTCACACGCGCCCTTTATAACAACCAAACTGTCCTCATCATCATCCCAAAGTCGTGTCACCTTACACTAGAAGAGCTCCCATCAAACTTACCTACCTCAGTTGCATCCCTTATCCAAGAATATGAAGTTCTATTTCCCTCCGAACCCCCATCCGGATTACCACCCATTAGAGGAATAGAACACCAAATTGACTTTGTCCCAGGAGCCGTGTTACCCAATCGCCCAGCCTATCGAGCCAACCCCGAAGAAACCAAAGAAATCCAAAGGCAAGTAGAGGAGCTCCTAGCGAGTGGACAAGTCCGAGAAAGCCTAAGCCCATCTGCCGTCCCAGTCATTTTAGTACCCAAATAGGATGGAACATGGAGAATGTGTACCGATTGCCAAGCCATAAACAAAATTACCGTCAAGTATAGGTACCCCATACCTAGGCTAGACGATATGTTGGACATGTTGCACGGATCTAAATTCTTCACCAAAATCGACCTTAAGCAAGGGTACTTCCAGGTACGTATTAGAGAAGGGGACGAATGGAAGACTGCATTCAAAACCAAGTTTGGGCTCTACGAGTGGTTAGTGATGCCCTTCGGGTTCACCAACGCACCTAGCACCTATATGAGGCTAATGAATGAAGTCTTACGAGCGTTCATATGACGATTTATCGTTGTCTATTTCGATGATATCCTAATCTATTTCCAAACCATAGAAGATCATCTTGACCACATTAGAGCCGTTTTCGAAAAGCTTAAGCAAGAACAACTTTACGCCAACTTTAAAAAGTGATCCTTTTGTTTAGAACGCGTAGTTTTTCTAGGCTTTGTCATTTCGGCTGAGGGAGTAGAAATGGATGAGGAAAAGGTTAGGTCAATTGTGGAGTGGCCTATACCTAAGAATGTAGGGGAAGTCCGCAGTTTTCATTGACTAGCAAGCTTTTATAGACGCTTTGTCAAAGATTTTTCTTCCATAGCTGCACCACTAAACGAAATTGTAAAAAAAGATGTGCCTTTTAGGTGGGAAGAGCCACAACAACTGGCATTTGATGAACTTAAACGTAGGCTGACCACTGCACCCATACTTAGGCTACCAAATTTTGACGAGACCTTTGAGATCGAGTGTGATGCAAGTGGAGTGGGTATAGGCACAGTTTTGACCCAAAGTAAGAAACCCATAGCCTACTTTAGTGAAAAGTTGAAAGGAGCAGCATTGAATTACTCTACCTATGATAAGGAACTTTATGCCCTTGTGAGATCCCTACAAACTTGGTAACACTATCTTCAACCTAAAGAGTTTGTGATCCACACTGACCACGAAAGCCTTAAGTATCTTAAAGGGCAGGGAAAGTTGAACAAAAGACATGCCAAATGGGTAGAGTTCATAGAACAATTCCCTTACGTGATTAAGTACAAACAAGGAAAGGATAATATAGTTGCCGATGCCCTCTCTAGGAGATACACGTTAGTGACTACATTATCTTCACGCTTCTTAGGATTCGAATCACTTAAGGAATTGTACCCCAATGATCATGACTTTGGCACCATTTTCGAGGCATATAAAGAAGCACCATTTGGGAAATTTTACATACATGAGGGTTATCTTTTCAAAGAACAAAAATTGTGCGTTCCCCAGTCATCCTTACAAGAAGCATTGACTAGAGAAGCCCATGGGGGAGGTTTAATGGGTCATTTCGGAGTGTTCAAAACCTTTGAGACTCTTAAAGAACATTTCTATTGGCCCCACATGTGAGTAGACGTCGAGAGGTTGTGTAGTAGTTGCATCACTTGCAAACAAGCCAAATCCAAGTCCCAACCACATGGCCTTTACACGCCTTTACCCGTACCTAATGCCCCTTGGATTGACATTTCCATGGACTTTGTGTTAGGACTTCCTAGGTCTCGGGGAGGACGCGATAGCATTTATGTTGTGGTTGATCGATTTTCAAAAATGGCACATTTCATTGCATGTAGAAAAGTTGATGATGCCACACATGTTGCTGATTTGTTCTTCAAAGAAATTGTTAGATTGCATGGCATGCCACGTACAATTGTAAGTGATAGAGATACGAAATTTTTGAGTCATTTTTGGCGTGTTTTGTGGGCTAAACTTGGTACACAATTGCTGTTTTCAACCTTCGCACACCCACAAACGGATGGACAAACAGAAGTCGTTAATCGTACTCTTTCTCAACTTTTGCGTGCCATTTTGCAAAAACACATTAAACATTGGGAAGATTGTTTACCATATATTGAATTTGCATATAATAGGAGTGTCCATCACGGTACTATGCATAGTCCATTTGAAATCGTGTATGGCTTTAATCCCTTGTCTCCCATAGATTTGATTCCTATTCCCGTGCATGAACGTTCTAGTCTTGATGGTAAACAAAAAGCGGAAAAGATATGCGAAAGAACCTGTGTTTACAAGAAAAGATTAAAGTTTTCGAAAGGCAAACAATGGTTGCTGGTTGATCGCAGGGTATAAAAGTCACGCCTGCGAACGCAGGGTATAAAAGCGTGACCTGTGAATCAACAGCAGGATATAAAATATTTTATGGGGCCACGGACCTATCAGCACGGATATATGATATATGTAATGGGGCCGTGGACCTATCAGCACGGATATATGATATAGGTAATGGGGCCGTGGACCTATCAGCACGGATATATGATATACGTAATGGGGCCATGGACCTTTCAGCACGGGGTATAAAGTTATATGTTATGGGGCCGTGGACCTTTCAGCACAGGGTATAAAGTTCTGTTTGCTGTGGACTGATCACCCACAGGGTATAAAGTTCTGCTACGCGAAGAATATGATAAGAAAGTTATGAAATGTTTTGTGAAATGACACGCATGACATGTTTATGAAAGAAGACATATGCATGGGTGTTGTGTGTGGTTTTAAAGAAATACATGCATCATGATACACGAAGCATAAGATTTGACATGCAAGAAATGTGACTAGTGTATGTCTTGTTTATGTGATATGTTGTTTTGGTACATGTTTGTTCTCGTATCTGCGTATCATTTATGTGATTTATCTGTTTGAGGAATTCTTATAAATATGCTATTTGCTAACCCGAGAACCTTATTTTGGGGAATGACTTATACACTGGTGACTCGTCGTGTGTGATCCCGTAAGGTGTATAGACGGGTTACTTGCTGGCGATATTTTTGCTAAGAACAGATACTCTATTTCCTTTTCTGGTGAGCCAGAATACGAAATGATATTTGTCGAGGACGATGGCGAGTGGGCTCAATGGGATGATGAACATGGAAGTAGATAGATGTTTGATTACTTTCTTTAAGTTGGAAAACTTGATGTTTATTATGCCGTACTGGAGGATATGTTAGACAGTTGATCGAACACCTTTTATTTCCGCTGTATTTTCTGGTTACATTAATGATGGTGAAGTTTTAAATTTTACGACGTTTCCGCTGATTTATCTTACGTCATGAATGATGTACGCTTGATCTACTTAGACGCTTCGAAGTTCTCATAGTAGACTACGGTGGGTGCACTGGTTCTGATACCAGTATCGGGCCGGGGCGCTACAGGTGGTATCAGAGCCTAGGCTTCAGATCTATCTCAGAAACTTAGGTTCATGATCTTTTAGACATTTAAGATATGATTCTCCTTTAAGGTTGATCCTTAGTTATAAGTACTGATTTCTCTAGAGTTTAAGTATGATCTGGGTTGGGTGTGTGCGAGCGCGTTATCATCTAATTTCGTATTAATAGTTTTACATACCTCACCCATTCTTACGCGTTCAAGCTTTCAGTAACATCTTGTATTTACTGAATGCTAATGCAATGTTGATCTTTCAGAGAAAATGCCTCCAAGAAGGGATAACGCAGGGAACTGAACAACGAATAGGAGAACCGGCCACCACAAGTTGTTTTACCCCAGGTGCTCACTGATGCGCTAACGGTGATTGCACAAGGGTTTGCTCAACAGCATCAGCCTCCGTCTCCTCCACCGCTCCAGCTTAACATCCGGTTCTTTTATGGAGAGATGAGAAAGATGAGGGTGCCGAAGTTTGGAGGATGTACCGATCCTGAGGAGGCTCAGCACTGGTTGGCTGAGGTAGAGAAATGTTTTCGATTGGTACAAGTGCCTGAGGAGATAAAGGTAGATGTGGCCACACCCCTTCTATGTGGCAAAGCTGGTGAATGGTGGAATGGAATGGTGTTGAGAATGACCCCACCAATCTCATGGGCACAGTTTTGTGACGTTTTCCTAAAGTATTACGTATCGGAGACTGCGATACTGGAAAAGATAAGAGCGTTTGACAGATTGGAGCAAGGAAGGATGACGGTGTCGGAGTATGCGGATCGTTTCCATGCCTTGGGTAAGTTTGCCCCTGCGATTATGTCTGATAATCGTCTTAAGATGACGAAGCTCGAGAGGGGTTTGGACTCAAGGATAAAGTCGGCAATAGTGAACGCAGGAATGAAAACTTACGAGGACATGTTGGATGCATGTTTTTGGATTGAGAGTGACTTCCGCAGAGTAGCGGCAAGAGCAGCTAGTGCAGGAGCGTCTGACAGAGGCAAAAGGCCAAGAGATGATGTGAGAGTTGGTGGAAGACCCGGACGTTGGGTCAAGATTCCGAAAAGAGGTCCAGTTGGAAATTTTCAGAGACTCCCACCTCAGAATCCAGTAGTTCAGCAGGCTATGGGAGTTTGTCCACACTGCAACAAGAATCACGTCGGAGAGTGTAGAAAGGTGGCTGGAGCATGCTTCCGATGCGGTCAAGCGGGTCATATGATTAGGGACTGTCCAGAGATGAAGAAAAATAACCCGGGAGAAGCGGCTCAGCAGCCGAGAGCAAAGCCACGAGCAAATGCCCATGTACATCTCATGACAGACACTGCTGTGCAGGAGGCTACCGATGTGGTAGCAGGTATCATTTAAATTAAGTTTGAATTCTTATTGAATTAAGTATTTACGTGTTTAACTTTTTGTGTAAAACTTGATATGTCCTTAGGTGCGGTTTTAGTAAATAAGATACCTGCCAACGTGCTTTTCGATAGCGGCGCAAGCCACTCCTTTGTAGCAAAGAGATTCACTAAGCACCTTGGTAGTTTGCCTGAATGGTTAGAAACTCCGTATCGTGTTCAAGTGGCCGGAGATCAAATTATGGTTTCGTACCAGCAGTACCGGGGTTGCGAGTTAGAGTTTGAAGGACAAACATTTTCCGCCACCCTGATCCCTATTCAGATGTACGACTTTGACGTTATATTGGGAATGGACTGGTTGGCCAAGTATCACGCCAATATTGATTGTCGATTGAAACAAGTTACAATCAAGAACGCTAAGATGGAAGATGTAATGTTTCAAGGGGAACCGGAACGAAAGCAAGTACCCAAGAAGGTGTATGTATCGGTTGCACAAGCGTGCAAAGCCTTAAGGAAAGGTGCTGAGGGATTCCTAGTGTATGCCATGAATGTTACTCAGGAGGTACCGTCTATCGAGCAAATTCCAGTGGTCAATGAATTTCTTGACGTGTTTCCGGAAGATTTACCGGGATTACCACCCCCGAGGGAAGTCGAGTTCGAGATAAACTTGATTCCAGGAACTGAACCTATTTCTAAAGCCCCTTATAGAATGGCTCCGGCAGAGTTGAGAGAGTTGAAGGAACAACTGCAGGAGTTATTAGACAAGAAGTTTATCCGCCCTAGTGTATCGCCCTGGGGAGCACCTGTGTTGTTTGTGAAGAAGAAAGATGGTAGCATAAGACTTTGTATCGATTATAGAGAGTTGAATAAAGTTACCATCAAGAATAAGTATCCGCTTCCACGAATTGAGGATTTGATTGACCAGCTCAAGGGTGCCAAAATCTTCTCTAAAATTGATCTCCGATCAGGGGTACCATCAACTGCAAGTGAAGGCCGAGGACATCGCAAAGACAGCCTTCCGCACAAGATATGGCCACTATGAATTTTTGGTGATGCCGTTTGGATGAACAAATGCCCCTGCAGCTTTTATGGACCTTATGAATACCGTCTTTCGGGAACAGTTGGACAAGTTTGTAGTGGTATTCATAGATGATATTCTGGTGTATTCTTCTGATGAGCAAACTCACGCCGGGCATTTAAGAATCGTTCTAGGCATCTTAAGGCAGAAACAACTGTACGCTAAGTTTAGCAAGTGTGAGTTTTGGTTAAGAAGTGTGGCTTTTCTGGGTCACGTGATATCAGAGGAGGGAATTGATGTGGATCCGAAGAAGGTGGAAGCTATCACAGAATGGCCTAGACCTACTAATGTCACCGAAGTTCGAAGCTTCTTGGGTCTAGCGGGGTATTATAGGAAGTTTGTCGAGGGATTCTCAAGCATAGCAGTGCCTCTCAGTCGTCTTACTCAAAAGAAGTCCAAGTTTGAGTGGACGCCGAAATACGAGCAAAGTTTCACGGAGCTTAAGAAGAGATTAACGACAGCTCCAGTATTAGCTCAACCCTCCGGAACTGACGGGTTTGTAATTTATAGCGATGCGTCAAAAAACGGTTTAGGTACGTAAACTGTAGTATAATGGTATGATCTTGTATACCAATTAAGTTTAGACTAATACCTTGTTTGTAGGTTGTGTTTTGATGCAAAATGACCGAGTCATCGCATATGCCTCAAGACAGCTAAAGCCTTATGAGCAAAACTACCCAACACACGATCTTGAACTCGCCGCAGTTGTATTCGCCTTAAAGATTTGGCGGCACTATTTGTATGGAGAAAAGTGCACGGTATTCACGGACCATAAGAGTTTAAAGTATTTATTCTCTCAGAAAGAATTAAACATGAGGCAGCGGAGATGGTTGGAATTGCTAAAAAACTACGATTTGACAATCCATTACCATCCAGGAAAGGCTAATAAAGTGGCGGATGCGTTAAGCAGGAAGTCCAGCCATGCGCGACAATCACCATTGGAAAGAGAGATAGAGGAATTTGGTTTGGATTTGGTGGAATCCACGGTGAACGTTCTGACAGCATTGACCATCACAACGAATTTGATTGATCGAATAAAAGAGGCTCAGAAGAATGATAAGACCCCCAGTGAAATAACGGAAAAGGTGAAACATAGTCAAGTTGAAGGATTTCGGACCAAAGAGGATGGGAGCTTATAGTTTAGGGAAAGATTATGTGTACCTGATGTTGACGAACTTAGAAAGGAAATTTTGCAAGAAGCTCATAGTTCGAGGTTATCAATATACCTTGGTAGCACCAAGATGTATAGAGATCTCAAACAATATTATTGGTGGTCCGGAATGAAACGACATGTTGCTGAATTTATAGAAAGGTGCTTAGTTTGTCAACAAGTCAATGCGGAACACCAACGGCCTGGTGGATTGTTGATGTCATTGGAAATTCCGGAATGGAAAAGGGAACATGTCACGATGGATTTTATAGCAGGTTTACCGAAGACAAGAAGTGGATATGACATGATTTGGGTCATTGTGGATCGTTTAACAAAGTCTGCACATTTTCTACCTGTTTCAAGTGAAGCGTCTCTTGACAAGTTGGTGAATCTATATATGGATAGTATTGTTTGCTTGCATGGAGTCCCAGTAAGCATAGTGTCCGACCGAGATTCACGGTTTACGTCTAAGTTTTGGACAGCATTTCAGAAAGCCATGGGTACAGAATTAAGGTTGAGTACCGCGTATCATCCCCAAACCGATGGACAGTCCGAACGGACTATTCAGACCTTGAAAGATATGCTAAGGACTTGCGTGTTGGATTTTAAAGGGAGTTGGGATGAAATGGTAAAGCTAATGGAGTTTTCTTATAACAACAGTTACCACAGCGCAATTGATTGGCTCCTTTTGAAGCTTTGTATGGAAGGAAATGTAGGTCCCCGGTTTATTGGGACGAAGTAGGTGTGAGGATCATCACCGGACCTGAGCTATTGGAGAAAACGCTAGAAAAGGTGAAAGTGATCCGGGAAAGACTCAAGGCAGCTCAGGATCGCAACAAGAGTTGAGCAGATTCCAAACGACGACCATTGGAATTTAATGTGGGTGAAAAAGTCTATTTGAGGGTATCACCTACGAAGGGTGTTATGAGGTTTGGAGTAAAAGACAAGCTAAGCCCTCGTTCTATTGGTCCTTACGAAATACTTGAGAAGGTGGGAGCCTTGGCATATAGGTTAGCATTACCTCCGGTGTTGGCACAAGTTCACAATGTCTTCCACGTATCACAACTAAGGAAGTACGTGATGGATCCAAGTCGTGTACTTGAGGCACAACCTTTGAAACTCAATGATGATGTTACTTATGAAGAGGTATCGGTGAAGATAGTAGATCGGAAGGACCAAGTTTTGAGGAAACGAGTGATCCCTTATGTGAAAGTTCAGTGGAGCAACCACACGGAACGCGAGCCCACTTGGGAACTTGAAGAACAGATGCGGGAGAAGTATCCTCAACTCTTTGACTAAGGTACATAAGTTTCGAGGACGAAACTTTTTGTAAGGGGAGTGGAATGTCATATCCCGTAATTTTTAAGTCCGGCTTTAATAATTAGAAAACAAATTAAAATGTGAGTTCATTAAATGTATAGGGTATGAAGTGTGGATAAAACAAAATATATGGGGGAAGATAGACAAAAGTGGAAATTGAGGGAACTTGGCCAAATGCCAAAATTTGCCCAACTGCATGTGGGGGAAGTTACACAACAATTGTATAACTTCCCCATTAACCAGCCGTTGGGGAGGACACCAAAAAGGAGAAGGAAACGTCTGAGGAAAAAGAGAGAAAAGAGAAAGGGAAAAAGGAAGAAGAAGAGGAAGGAGAACTTGCAGTCAACCTAGGTGCAATCCTTACCGAAATTCTGCAGTAGATTCGTAAGCCTAGCTAGAAACAAAGGCAAGTAATCTTTCTATACGCTTTACGTAAATTTTGTTACCTTAGGCCCTATGTTCTTACAAAGAGAAAACTTGGATCACACATTAGTAGCTTTGGCTTGTGTTTGTAAAATGCTTTACTATATGTAATTGTTGTTGTTGTTGATGGTGTATAGTCATGTTCTTTGGGCCGATTCCTGAAAAATGGTTATGTTGTGATCTTTGTTGATAATTTGCCCATAAAAGTATTATCCGTAATGTGATCATTGTTTTGGTATAAGATCTTGAGTTCATTAAGTACATTCTAGGTGTTTTGAGTGTATTTGCAGAAGGTTTAAGGATTAAAGATGTCATTGGTGTAGACTTGTTGTGTTGGAAAGTTGAAGAGATACATTGGAGGTTGAAGGTGATAGAAGGCTTAGGATGGACACTACTTTACATGTTTAGGAATCAACTCTTGCTAGTTGTGTGTTAAGTATGATGAATCTAGGTGCTAAGATGGATCTTGAAGTGTAAACATGAAAGGGTTGAAGAAGAAAGGTGTTGGGAGGAAGTTACTGTAGAAACAACTGCAGTTCTGAAACATCAGAACACTTCGAACACCTACATTAGGCGCTTCAAGTCACATTAGGCACCTAATGTAGGCGTTCAATGTGTCCCAGTGCATCCCCGTACACTTCGAACACCTACATTAGGCGCTTCATGTCACATAAGGCGCTTCATGTAGGCGTTCGATGTATACGGCACATTCCCGAACACTTCGAACGCCTAGAATAGGCGCCTCATGTCCTCTTTAGGCGCCTCATGTGGCATTCCAAGTGTACTGGAAGTCTTTTTGACCCTTTAGGCGCCCTATGTATGTGTAGTAACTCTATACACTTCTTTTGAACATAAAATGCAAGGGTATTTGAGGTGTAACGGAGGAATAGATGGTAAGTTTGACTAAGTAAGAATAAGATTGAATCCCAAGTGAATTAGTGAGATGAACGGACTTGGAAAGATACGAACATGGAGTGTGTGAGGTGCAAGACGGTATACTTGATATGTAAGATGCGTGTGTGTGTTACATGTTTGATACGAAGTTACATGAGCATCCTGCATCATGACATGAGCACTTGCATTTGACTTGAGGATAGCTTTGCGAAAGAACCTGTGTTGATGAGGCTGAGGAGCAGCCCCCTAATGAGGAGCTTGCACAAGGTGCCCTTAACCATAAGGGGCCTTTGACAAGGAGCCAAACCAAGAGGACTAATGGTCTTCAACTTGGTTTTGATGTTGGCTCCTTTCTAACCAAACATGTGCAAGATGAACCAATGGACGCTCCTCCTAAATGGGTGCTCATTGTTGAGCTTAAGAACTGATTATCCAATGATTTTCAATGTCAATAAATAAGTTAAAGGGTTGGTGGGAGGGCAGGATAGTCAGTCCACTTGTTGGTGCCGTTTCTGTGGCTTTTAGTTGCCTTTTCCTTTGATTCTTTTAAAGTTTGTTTTAGAATACTTATGTTTGGTGTATGAGTGTGATTTGTAGGTGTTACAGGTCTTGGATCAAACGCCTTGAGCTTTGGAAAGGAAGGCTTCTCAGATTTGGACCAAGCTTGTCCATACAAGGCTGTTTTGTGGTTTTGGGCTTTCAAGTGGGATTGGGCGTGCATGGAACCAGCTGGACCTTGAAGTAGACTTAATTTAGAGCATCTTTCATGTTTTGGGTTTTGTCAAAATCAGTCCACAAAGAATAGTTACAAGAGTTGCAAGGAAGAAGTCCAAAACAAGCCCAAGTGTGCAAATTAGGGTTTTCGGTCTTCTTGAGAGGGTGGCAGCCGCCTAGCATCATCAAATGCAATTAAGAGACCTTCTAGAATGTCATAAATCAGATTGGGATGATTGGAATGAATTATGGAGTCATAATTGAAGATTTGGAGCAATTAAGGAGATAATTCAAGTAAGAGAAAGTTACCAAAATTAGATCTTGTGTCACAAGGAAGGCTGAATGGCGTTTAGTGAAGGCAAATGGATGCACAAGGCAAGTTCTAAAAGGATGGTTAATAATGCAATAATTGGTGATTGAGACAATAATTGTGGATTTGCCAAGAGAGAGAAGCTTACCTAAAATAACAAATTCAGATTTTGCATCTCAAGGAAGGAAATGGCGCAAACATGGAAGATCCCCAATGCACCTAGACGTTTTTGGAGATTGGCCAAGAAGACTTGTAATCAAATATATTGATCACTTAGCATTTCTTTTGGTAGTTAGACTATTTTCATCTTTGAGACTAAAAACCATACGGTTTTGTATTGTCTTTTGTTCTTGAGTTTCTTGAATAAAAGTTTGTGTTTTTCCTTTGGTTTACACATATCTAAATCAAGGCTAGACCCAATTAAGGATTGTGTGTTCCTTGTTGGTGATCCACAATCCAAGGATTAGGAGTGACTGGTTGGATTGGACGGATTGAAACACATATAACCAAACGGATTTGGAGGCTTGAAAGGAAGGTGGTTGCTTGGCACCATTGTCCATCACATTCAAGGCTTGAGGGACGTTTGGAGAGTGAAGAAAGATCGGGGCAACATCAACATACGAACCATATTCGTATCATGTGTTTACAAGAAAAGATTAAAGTTTTCGAAAGGCAAACAATGGTTGCTGGTTGATCGCAGGGTATAAAAGTCACGCCTGCGAACGCAGGGTATAAAAGCGTGACCTGTGAATCAACAGCAGGGTATAAAATATTTTATGGGGCCGTGGACCTATCAGAACGGATATATGATATATGTAATAGGGACGTGGACCTATCAGCACGGATATATGATATATGTAATGGGGCCGTGGACCTATCAGCACGGATATATGATATATGTAACGGGGCCGTGGATCTTTCAGCACGGGGTATAAAGTTATATGTTATGGGGCCATGGACCTTTCAGCACGGGGTATAAAGTTCTGTTTGCTGTGGGCTGATCACCCACAGGGTATAGAGGTCTGCTACGCGAAGAATATGATAAGAAGAGTTATGAAATGTTTTGTGAAATGACACACATGACATGTTTATGAAAGAAGACACATGCATAGATGTTGTGTGTGGTTTTAAAGAAGTACATGCATCATGATACACAAAGCATAAGATTTGACATGCAAGAAATGTGACTAGTTTATATCTTGTTTATGTGATATGTTGCTTTGGTACATGTTTGTTCTCGTATTCGCGTATCATTTATGTGATTTATTAGTTTGAGGAATTCTTATAAAGATGCTATTTGCTAACCCGAGCACCTTATTTTAGGCAATGACTTATACACTGGTGACTAGTCGTGTGTGATCCCGTAAGTGTATAGACGAGTTACTTGCTGGCGATATTTTCGCTAAGAACAGATACTCTATTTCCTTTTCAGGTGAGCCATAATACGAAATGATATTTGTCGAGGACGATGGCGAGTGGGCTCAATGGGATGATGGACATGGAAGTAGATAGATGTTTGATTACTTTCTTTAAGTTGGAAAACTTGATGTTTATTATGCCGTACTGGAGGATATGTTAGACAGTTAATCGAACACCTTTTATTTCCGCTGTATTTTCTGGTTACATTAATGATGGTGAAGTTTTGAATTTTACGATGTTTCCGCTGATTTATCTTACGTCATGAATGATGTACGCTTGATCTGCTTTGACGCTTCGAAGTTCTCATAGTAGACTACGGCGGATGCACTGGTTCCGATACCAGTATCGGGCCGGGGCGCTACACATCCGTACACATGCAAACTATCCGACATATTTGTTTTCATTTTCTTGATCATCTTGAATCAGATTACCTCCTTAATTAGAACTTAATCTGTATAATCTTGCTGCATATAATTGTTGTTCTTGAACTTAGGGATTGCACCTAGTTGTTTTCAATCAGCCTATACTAAAAAGCTCTCTACTTTTGCTGAAATTGCCGATGAGTCTTGAATTGAATCTAGTTGCTTGAAGGTTTTAGTTGAATTAGTTTTGTTTGTGATTGGATATTGTGATTCTTTGTGGGTTAATTTACTTCAATTCGTTCCTATATACCCCCTGCCAAAAACACTTCAAACGGACCAACCTTTTTCTATAAGTAAATGAAACCCTACTTACGGCCTAAACCTCAAACTTTCTCCAAATACCAAACACATCCACCCCTGAATAGCAACCTCCAAACGCCTAAATCCATAAATTTCATACATTTGTACCTCCTCAGAGTCCCAAACAGAACCTAATTCGAAGGCAAGCCAAAAGAAACTTGGTTTTCAACAATATCATTCAACAGAGCAAATTGGATAAAAAACCATTTTGGAAAATGTGCAAGGAAATATATCTTCAAGAATTACCAAGTACCATACATATTCTATTCTTGAAACAAGAAAGGCAAGAAAAGCCGAATTGAAACCGTTCTCGAAAGCAAAAAATCAAGAAAACAAAGAAAATATAAGAACTTTGCCTATATACATCAGAATTGAGTCATTCAAAAGGCATTTTGATCCTTGATTTCTCTATTTTTGAATTATCCAAAAAGATTGGGAAAACAATTCTGGAAATATACTATTTTCCCCTTAAAACCAAGATTGCACATATAAAGCACCAAAGGGGAAGATAATGCAATCTTGGCTAACAGTGTGGGCACATTTCCTTCTCGATGAACAAACTTAAATGCGCAGCAACTGAGCTCCATGGGTATCGCCTTAATCTCAAATACTAAGAGTCCCATGCTTGACAAGTCTTGTTAAAGTTTGTGGTTCTTGAGTTGTCAAAGAAACAAACGTAAATACGGAAAGTAACGAAAACACGCAAATTGTTCAACTTGGTTCGGCAAATCACATATATTCACAAGTCGATGACTTTATCAATATTAAGAACAATATAACTACATAGGACTTATACAATAAATTGACTTCCTTTAGTTAATTGTTGCCTTGTTCATCGTAACTTCCAGCTTGATCAATGTCATCTCGAGCTCTACTCGAGTTAAGTATGGAACCCCTCAAATATTTTATACAAACTCCCGTTGCATATTCGAATGTCCTCATCAAGAACAGATACACTTTTTTTTTTTGTAAAGGCTG
Organism: Eustoma russellianum; assembly: GCA_036186865.1. Taxonomy (NCBI): domain Eukaryota; kingdom Viridiplantae; phylum Streptophyta; class Magnoliopsida; order Gentianales; family Gentianaceae; genus Eustoma; species Eustoma russellianum. Next base: position 17,200,086 of record AP025053.1, read on the forward strand.
AATGAGCTAGCAACATGATAATCTAGTGGTTGGAGATTTTTTGCTTGTTTGACATCTAGGTCGCAACTTAACACAGAACCTGGCACAAGGTATGAATGAAAGCAGTGTGAGAGTCCAGCTTAGTTTCCTGCAAAACAGCACCAGAAATGAAAAGATAGTCTCTAAGTTCACTGATGCAGTTGAACTGATGATCAGTCAGGGGATTGTATTAGTTACACAATATTTGATAGAATATTTGACACGCAATATTAATTGATATGAATTTATTAAGTCACAAATACTTTCCATATTTAAAGGATTATTCATCAAAAAGAAACAATCTTTTAGATGATATCAATTTGCATGACTGGCTTAAGATTGCAATATAGCAATTAAGTCGATCATAATAAGCCTGCTAAACATGAAAACGATTTGGACTTAATTAACTTATCCAATAATCAAAACAAAAGCCAACAAATATATAAAATAGGAAATGTCCCAACGACCAATTTTCTGACATTCTCCCCCTTTGGCTTGTTATGACAAAACTTGCAAAATATAGCATAATTCACAAGACTCTCCCTACATGTTATGCCCGCTACATTTGAAAGGAAAAAAAGGAATATAAAACATTTATGTGTGTAGATATATACTTATCCTAACTAGATTAGAATTAGAAGAGTAAGTTGGAAATCAAATTCTAAAAGAGTTTAGGATTACCTAAATTGAACTTCAATTACTAGGAAACTACTAACAAATCAATCTTAAATCTATCTATATAATATACTAATCTAAACAAATGATACCCACACACACAATTACAACCCATCTGCCGCCTTCTTGTTGGGAAGAAAGGAAAAAAAATCAGTATTATCATATTCATCTCCAGACAAAACCCCACCATAGACACCACACAAGTTCTATTTTGTTGTTGCAAATTGTCTTTTCCTAAAAGTTGTCCCAAGCAGTAGCCAAAGAAAAATAAATAAATAAAAGGCTGCTGCAACTTGCCATTCAGTCGTGATACCGTAAGGAGGAGAAAAAGAATTTTCAGATTCAACCAACCCTAATGCAATCGTGCGGCATAGTATGCTTGGTTCGAAGTATCCTATATATATTTGCTATGAATTTGTGAAATTCGTATTTATATTTTCTTATCAAAATATGGATCATACATAAGTAAGTATATCTGATTGAATAAATTGATATATATATACACACATACATACATACATATATGTGTGTGTGTGCGCGCGTATGCGCGTGCGTGTGTGGTGTCATGTGTGGAAATATGTATACGGAAGCAAATCTGTGGTGGAATGGATGAAAATTTGAAAGGAATTATACGTGTATGTTGAAAAGGCTTGATGACATGGGGTATTTGAAGGTGCAAACATTATTAGAAGCATTTAATTGATCAATACATAAAATAAATGTATTCTTTAATTGTGAGTGAATTGCAAACTTAACAATTGTTTTGAAATTTCAGCTTTTAGCAAAACTGTTATTGACGTACGATGTGTCTTTAAGTTGTGAAAGGTGGTAGGGAATTTGCATTTGATTGATGTGTTATTTAAGGGTATGTAAAGGCTGCTTGGAAGCTGCAATTAAAAAATTACAATTAATTAATTGGATACAAATTGGTTGATGTGGTATTTATATGTAGGCAGGAGGGGCAGTGTCAATTTCGGCCATTAGGAAACAATAACATATGAAACATTTGAGTCTAATAATATGAATATATAAATATATGTATAGATATCTATGAACATGATTGCTAATATGTGTGTTTTGGGATGTACGGCCGAACCATTATGTGCAGTGGGAGGAGGTGTCTGTTTCGGCTAAGTCTGACTATGCTTAAGTATGTGACACAATTTTGATAGGCATATAAATCGTAGTCGATGAAATTGTATGGTTGTAGGCGAATAAATTGGTGAATCAATATTGTTTTTGGGGAAAAAGTAGATCGACGGAGATGCGTGTATGCATATGCATGTATATACACATGTATGGGCGTGAACATGTATGTGTCTATATGTACATGTAAGTGGTAGTTATTATGATATTGATATCGTAATTTGATAGGTGTTTGTATTTGATATTTGTGTAATCGTATTGGATGTTATTGGAATTAATTGTATTTGACTTGATCGAAATCGATCGTTTAAAAATATTTGAAACATCGAATATTAGGAATTTGCTTTGAAAAGTTGAGATAATCGTATTGATATTTGAAAATCTTTTTAAAACAAAGTTGCATTGCATATTTTTTTTTGGAAATTCACCCTTACAAGGGAAAAAATAGAAACCTATAAACTAATTATTTTAAGTAAGTCAAATTAAACTTTGTTATTAAGTATTGATTTTTATACTGCAATTGTTTAGATTCGAACCTAGAGGAGAAGGAAGTTAATTCGTCAAAAAAATAGGTGTCTCTTCCCCCCTCAAATGAGTATGATTCATTCATGCTTTGATGGTATACTAATGTGTTTCGTTGTTTTTATTTGTTTAAGTTGTAAATTTTGTTACGTTGTTTTTATTTGTTTAAGTTGTAAATTTTGTACATGCTGAAAAGCATGAGATATGTTGTTTATGGCTACTATGTGCGTGTATGTGTGTGAATTTGGTAGTAAGATTGAATTGGAACTAAGAAAAATACCCTTGAAGAATTGAGGGAAAAAAGAGGAGAACTTTTACACTAGGAGCCTTTAAAAATTTGTGTTTTCGCCTTAGAATAGGTTCCTATAGACTGGAAATAGGAGAAAATGGGGATGGGATCGAACAATGAATCACAGCGCGCGTTGCCACTGGTGGAACAACCATTAAATAAATAAATAATTAATTAATTAAATTAAGGCAGAAAACAGGCCGGCCAACGGACTGGGTCGGCTGGCCAACGAGTCGGACCGAAGGCGGCCCATTAACCTCTCAAAAAAATGTATCGGGTCTGGCGGATCAGGCCAAGAAAATATAATTAAATACCAATAAAATTCAAATAAATTCCAGAAAATATAAAAGGTAAAATTTAAATTATTTTCACTTAATTTCTGAAATTTGATAAATTTAAGTAATTAAAAATTAATAGTAATAAATAGAATTAAATAAGGGAAACATAGGGGAAATTAATAGAAAATTCTAGTAAATTAATACAAGCTAAGGAAAAATAAGGGTGGTGAAAATAACAACTATTCAATATTCAAAAATTTTACGAAGCCAAATATTGAGTGCCGGAGATGGTGAGGATGGGCGTACGGGCCCCAGGCGACTTTGTTGTTGCATTCATGGCACGTGCATTGCATTTGGAGTGGGTTGAGATGTACAGGTCTCAGACGCTCGAGTGGAGTGGATCATGGTGTACGGGCCATGGGTACTCGGTCATGGTGGATCATGGTGTACGGGTCATGGGCATCGGTTAAGGTGGATCGTGGTGTACGGGCTGCGGGCATCGGTCAGGGTGGATTGTAGTGTACGGGCTACATGCATCCAGTCAATCCCGGGATCATGCATTGCATATAGGTCTAGGGGCATATTTCGTGACATGATTTTTTGTTGCGTGTGACACGTGGATGGAGCATGCATCACGTAGTTGCGTATTTTTATGTGGAGTGTTTCACTTACCGCAATATTTTATCTTATGCATGTTATCTTATCTTTATGTGCTATGTGGTTATATCATTCGGTATGCATGTTTTATATTTGTTTGGGGCGGGCATCTACTGGTTGATTTTTAGTCACTCACCCCTGCTTTCCAGGTGAGCCAGATGAGGAATACGAGCACATCTTTTTTGAGGACGAGACGGGCATAGCAGAGTAGACTGGTTGATAGCTGCAGCTAGGTTTCAAGGGGGCTCTGCAGCTATTTGTGTTTACGTATACTTTGGGGATTTTTCACACACTTCTTAGTACTTTTATTATCAGAGTTTTATTCAGTAATGTAAGAACGATTATTGGAGGTTAATTTAAGTTATGATTTACGTTTCCGCGAGAAAAATTTCTACGTCATTTCTGACATGTAAGAGATTGATTCGACGCCTTGTATTCTCCTTAGCGAGATACGGCGGGTGCACTGTTCCCGATGCTAGGGCTCGGGAGCGGGGTGCTACAGGTGGTATCAGAGCCGAAGCTTCAGACCTGCTTCGAAAACATAGGATTAACTAAGCTCACCTAGACATAAGCTACGATCTTTTCTTAAAATGACGATTTTACCCCTAATAAACAAAGCAGACTTAAGAGATGATTTTGGACTTAGGCTATGATCGAGTTATGGGAGGTGTGTGCCGATGGAGAGCTTTCTCTGTCTAATTATCGTTTTACCCCGTGTCCAACCCTTTTAACTCGCTATTGACTAATCTAATTTCTTTTCATGAACTGGAATTACAGAAATGCCTCCACGATGTGAGCCAGCTGGAAGTGGTCGTGAGAGCCACCAGAATTAAGGGATCATCCTCAAGCACTTGAAGATGTCATAGTCACCATGACCAACACCTTAGCACAGTAGCACCAGCTGCTGAACTAGCATGCACCGCCTCCACCACCATCGCACTCGGACCTGAGATTCTTCGACAAGGAGATGCAGAGGAGTGATGGCGCAGCACAAATTACATCGTCGATCACTTGGATCTAATTTCGGAATAAGTTTAAGAAGTACTACGTGTACGACAGTGCGATCTATCAGAGCATGGTTCTAGATCCACGGCGGAAGCATAGATTTGTTGAGAAATATGTTTGTATAATTTTCAAAGCCATGATTCTAAGTGTTAAGTGCATAAAAATATCACACATGATGTTATATGTGATTAAAAGTTGAAATAGTTGAAAAAGTTGACATCGATCTCTTAGGTAGGTGCACATCGATCGATCTATGTAAGGCAGTAAAAGTTCAAGACCTTACTGTGAGACATCGATCTCTAAACCTGAGACACATCGATCGATCTATGTACATGGAACCCTCACTTTGATCGATCGATGTAGGTCAGAGACAAAACCTGAACCTTTCTGTGAGACATCGATCTCTGAAGCTGAGGTACTTCGATCGATCGATGTTTAAGGTTTTTAGAAATAATTTTCTAAAATGTGTTAAAATTGTTGTTTTCATTTGTATATGATTTATACATGCTCATTATGTGAATCTTATGTGATTTTGATGATTTTAAATGTATTGTGACTAACGTGCCTTGGAAGTTTCTACAACTTACCAATAAGGGCAAAATTGGTATTTTGAGTTTTGTAGGAACATCACATGGTGAAAATAATTCAAGGGGGTATTCTTATACTATTTATCATGACAAAGGTGATATCATGATTATTTCTGACCATCCGGGTCATTTCTGGAGTTTTCACATGCCAGGGGTATTTTGGTAATTTCACCCCAAGGGTATTTTTGGTATTTTCACTAAAGGAATCTATTGAGCATAATATTATCTTCATTCTGGAGCTGATTTATTATTAACTTGAAGATAATATGGTGATTCTTTATCTTATTCTCTCACATGATGATATTATTGACTATAGCTGGATATGTGACGATTTGAGATGTCACATTCTATTTTTTCTTGAAGACACTCTTATATATGTTATAAGAGCATATTTATCATCATTATTCAGAGTTGTTCAAGGTGTCAAAGGTGTGGAAATGTTCATGACATATAAGAAGAAATATTGGGAATTTCGGTGTTACACGTTGACATAATCTTGTCAACTATTATCTATTGATTTCTTCTTCAAAAATCTGAGTTGCTACACATATATATATGTTGAAACATGTGCATATGCAGTTGGATATGATGTGGTGTTCATTTTATGGCTTGGTGACAATTGGACCAACCAAAAAGGAGCTATGCCAACTTGGAATTTTGTAAATATAGCCAACGGCTATATGGCTATTCTTGGCAGATTTTTTTGAGTCAAAATGGAGCTCTCACATGTCCTATTATTGTGCTTGAAGTTGGAGATATTTTGGTGGTATTATCATTTCTTATTTTATTAAGAAAAATCAAAGTTTTTTTTGAAAAGAAAAGGAAGTAGCCAACGACTACTTGATGGATAATTGGAGTTGATTTTTATTTTGAAGTTGTCAACACTCACATGCCTATTATCTTGCCAAAGAGTTGAGAAGACGATGGAGTTGTTATGGCCATATTATCTTCACATTTTCAAGATAATTCCAAGTCATTTCTTGGAGCTAATTTTTCGGCCAACATCATTTTGCCAAGGTGGACCAATTATGTTGTCTTATTTTGCCATGTGTACAAGGACAGCCAATGATGAGAAGACATTTGGATTTGATGATGAAGATGGTGACACATTGGAGTTCTTATCTCCAAGGCTCAAATCACACTACAAATAAGAGGCAATGGTGAAGAAGATGAAACACACTTGAAGCTTACAAGCATTTATTGAATCGTCTAGCTATCATCTTCTTGTTGTTGTTGTTCTTGTTCCATCCTTTGTAGCTAAGGTGTTCTTGTTATTTTTGTTGAGCTACAAGCCTCTTGAGCTTCATTTGTAAGATTGATTAGCCATTTCTATAAGGCTATATCAATAGGTGATAGAGGTGTTGCGACTAAGTGTTGCTTAGAAGATGATTATCCAAGTCTTGAATAGGGTTGGTGTATAACCCAAGGATCAAGCTTGGTTCTCGTTGTAAGGTTATTCATTTGATAGTGAAATCCAAGGAATGGTGTTCCTTGGGACTGGAATTGGTCACATTGACCAAACCAGGATAAATCCTCGTTGTTCTTGTCTTGTTTCTTCATTTCTGTTTCTTGCCCGTTTTTACTGCAGTTTTCACACAATTTGTCACAATTTTAAAAAAATAGCTAAACACTTCCAAATTCGTTATTTTTGGTGGAGTTACATTTCAGACTGTTAGCTTTCATTTGCAACAAGAATCACTTGATTTGAGCAAGGGAAAGTTAGTCTTTCAGTCTTTGCAAGATAACTACTCCAATCTGGCTGCAATCAGACCAGTTTTGAGAAAACCTAAATTTTGTATTTATCAAGAATTGTTTAAGGTCAGTGCCTTTTGGAAAATTCATCTACACATCCTAATGAGTGTTTTGATATAAAGATCAACCTTTTTGGTTGAGTAATCAAAGAGAAACACTTTTTGCAAAATCAGCAACATTCTGTCCAATTCTGTCCAGATTGACCACCAGAATCTTTTTATTTGTTTGAAGGGCCAAAAAATCTTATTTTTATCTGATTTTTGGCGAGAGTCTTTTTAACACATTGAAGTTGAATTCTGGAAAGTTTCATAATTTTTGGAGTTTTGCACAATTAGTTTTGAATTTTTCAAAACGGGTTCTGAATCTGAGGTGGTCTCAGATTCTGTTTTCAAAGGGGATTTTTACAAAGGGTTGTAGTGTAATTTCAGCTAACCACTATTCACCCTCCTCTAGTGGTGTTTATTGCAGGTGCACGGTCCAACAATTGAGAGCCTGGTCTACACCACTCAAAGAATCAAGATTCAACACCATACGAACAATACAAGGCCAAGAAACAACAATTCATTATATACTGCTTGTCTCAAATCCAAGGTACATACAATGGCTATTGTTTCTCACAAAGATGAGTTGGAAGGTATGTCTACACAACGCCCTCCTCTTTTTTATGGCAATAATTTTGTTCATTGGAAACTAAGAATGAGGCTATTCTTAATGGCTATAGACATCGATTTATGGTCTGTAGTTGAAGATGGGCCGTACATTCCAATGAAAGTTGTACAAGTTAGTAGAGTAACTCAGGAGGTTGAAAAATATAAAAGTGAATGGTCATCGGATGATAAAAAGAAAGTGTTCATGAATGCTAAAGCTATGCAATTACTTTTAAATGGACTTACAACTTCTGAAGCAGGATATGTGTCAAATTGCACAAGTGCACACGATATGTGGAAATCACTTGTATTAAAGCATGAAGGTACTAGTGGAGTAAAAGAGTCAAAAATAAACATGCTTATGACTGAATTAGAGTCTTTCAAAATGTTGCCGAACGAATCCATAACATCTATGGATTTGAGGATTACTAATATTTTCAATGCCCTTGAAGCTTTAGGGAAATCATTCTCGAACAATGAAAAGGTTCAAAAGGTGCTGCGAAGCTTTCCTGCTGAATGGGATCCAAAGGTCATGGCGATTGAAGAGACGAAACCAATCACAAAAATGGACAAATTGATAGGCTCACTAAGAGTGTATGAGGTAAAACTAAACCAACGGAAGTCCGAGTTATCTAAATCATCAAGTAAGTCAATAGCTTTCGAAACAACTGAAGCACATACAAGTAATGATGATAGTAATAGTGATACTGAATTAGATGATGACTTGATATTAATAGCAAGAAAACTTAGAAAGTTTTTCAAACGTCCTAATAGGAATAGACAACGTTCTTCTTCTTCTTCTTCTTCTCAACCTAGGAAAAATAACCCAAACAAATGGTATAATAAAGAATTAAAGTGTTATGGATGCGGTCAAAAAGGACATATTTCATATGATTGTCCCACGAAAAAAATAATACTAACAACAATAATAAACAAGCCAAGGACAAGGAGGTACAAATGACAAAGACAAAGGAGTCTAAGGCAAGGAAAGGGAAACGAGCAATGAAGGTGAGCACATGGAGCGATTCATCCGACTCAGAATCCAAAACTGAGGAACCTCAAGTCTGCTTCGTATCCGATGAGGTATGTTCTTCTTCTCATAGTGATCTGATAGTGACATGACATTTGATAAAATGTATGAAGAGTTCTTAAGAATGCATGCTCACTGTAAGAGGCTCTCTAAAGAAAAGAAGAAACTAGTTGAAGAAAATGACAAGTTGAAGGCGTCCAACTTGGAATTTTCCGATCAATTAGAATCTCTTAAACAAGAGTCTACTAATACTCTTGATTCTTTAGAGAATAAAATCGAATCATATAGGAAAGATGAACAAAAGATAAAAATGGAAAATAATATGTTAAAATCTAAGTTAGAAAGTTGTGAACATGAAATAATACAACTTAAGTCGTCTAAACTTAACTTAGAAAAAATGTTAGAACAATTTAAATCATGTGCTAATATGTTAGATACACTAATCTCATCACAAAAGTATGGTAATGATAAAACCGGCTTAGGCTATAAAGAAGAAAATGAAAAATTAAATAAAAAGACTAAGTTTGTTTCATCTAGTACAAAGTTGCCATATAATACAACAAAATCAACTTTGCCTGCTACATTTTCTTCTACACCTTCTTCTACTTATATCAAGGCAAAAATACAACACACATCCACAAATATACACATGCATAAACATACATCTAGGCCAAATTTTGTATCTAGACAACCTAGAAATTATGCATATATATATATATATAAGAATACAACTAGAAAGAATAAAATGTATCCAACTTATTATGAACCTAAGTGTAGGCAACACTCATATAAGTCTTGTAGAAATGCCTATGAACACACTTATATAGCGCCATTCAAGAAACAAAATCGCATGCCTTAGACACATTATAGAAATCGGCCATCATATAATGATTATCAACCATGGCATAACGTGTATAACAATGCATCTTCACTTATGTGGAATGATCATCTATATGCTAATCCTTTTTATTTTTCAAATTATAATCATGCTAAAAATATGCCTAAAAGGTAGGGGTGAACAAAATTTTTAAAAACCGGACCAAAAAACCGAACCGGGCTGATCCAAACCGTTCAAAACCGAACCACAGTTTAACAGTCGGTTTTTATGTAAAGAAAAAACCGGACCGTTTTTTCCGGTTTGGTTCCGGTTCAGAAAATTTTAAATCGCAAAACCGGACCGGGCCTATTTAATGTAATATATATTAAATAAATATATTATAATTATTTTTAAATTTTATCCCCTCCCCGATAAACCTAGTAACTTGGTCACCCTTTCCCAATTCCCCCTTCCCAGATTTCACTTTCTCAATTCCCCATTTCCCCTTTCCTGCTCCTGCCTTCCCCAACCCCAGTCCCCAACTCGTCAAATTCTTGTTCTTCCCTTCAACTTCGAGCGCTTCTTCACTCCATCACCTCCACTCCAGGCTCCAGACTTCCAGTGCCTCAGCTTCACCATCAGCCCGTCACGTTGCTGCTTCGTTAATCGTTAGTTACACACTTCGTTAATCGCTGCTGCACCATCAGTCCATCACCATCATCTCACTGCTTCTTCTATTTACAGAACTGTTTTGATCTACATCCAGATCTGGTAAATTTCTTACCCAGATGATAGATCTGTTTTGCTCTGCGTTTTTTTTGCATGCAGGTTTGATGTATCTAGATTTGTGGATTTTTGGTGTTTATGTTTCGTTTATTGACATGCCCTGCATCCATCGTTAAGTGGTTCTAGTTTCCTATGGGATATTGGAGAAGTTTTTCATCTCTTTTCACCTTCCTTTCCCTCTTGTGTTTTTGCACTTTCTATTTTTGGTCTTACTTTGTTTTTGCTGTGTTGCAACCTATGTTGTTATTTTGTAAATTCATACAAGTTGCTGCTGTTGTTAGACGCCGTTATCCATGCTATGCAGTCTGGTGTCCAAACTTTGGAAGAAGGAATGACTTATAGCCTAAAAGAGAAGCTGTGTTTGAATGAAAGGTAAATTTGGTTTGCAATGTTCTCTGTCTGCTGTGCCATGCTAAACATGTGAATATTTTCTTTCTGGTTTTTTACAAGATACACATACAATTTTATCTGTGAACAGAAGTTCATCGTTTCAAGGAGGCAAACTGATTAAGGGAGGTTGGTTAGGGCGGAGCTTTCAATCGTGGTCAAACACCTTTGAGAAGGCGACAGAGGAAATGGTGAAATTCGAAAATATAATTACGTCGAATATGATTACACAGAATTACTCAATCACAATTATTGTATTTATTTTTTTGTATTCATTTCTTATCATAGTTATGATAGCTAATACTATAAAAAGATTGTGTACCAACAAAATGAATGAAAAATATTTTGACTCATAAAACAAACACTGCACCTGCTAAAGCTGAATGTAGTTGCATTTACTTGCCTCTCTGGTAGATTATGCTTCAACAATTAGTTTAAGTTTTAGCTATTTTAGTTAGAGATTAACAGTGGAGAATTGTATAAATTTTTCTTCCCCCTTCTTGAGTAAATGTCAGATTTCTTATGAGAAGACACATGCTCTATACCCTGCTTTCTGCGCTTTTTAGGTAAGAAGAATGCTCAAGATAGAATCGTTATTGCTATAAAGTTTGCTGCATATCCGTGGCCGTTAAAGAGGCATGTATGTCAGCTTAGGTGCGCTTGTGTACATTGTGTTGAAGAAATTTTGCAAACCGGTAAAAACCGGAACCAAGCCGAACCAAACTGGACCGGTCAAACAGTTTGTTGACCAGTCCCGGTCCAGTTTTTGTTTTACAATTTCAAAACCGTTTCAAACAGTTTGGTGTGTGACATGTCCAAAAACCGGCCGAACCGGACCATGTACACCCCTACTAAAAGGTATGTTCAAGTTTGGATACCTAAGGGATGTCTAAACAAGAATAGTGTCCCTAACATTCAAGGACCCAAATAAAGGGTACCAAAAACTTTGTCTCTATTGTAGGACAAACGTACGGAATGCAAGAAGGAGGCAAAGTCAAAGAATCTAAAAAACCAAATGGTTTTTAGATAGTGGATGTTCGAGGCATATGACGGGGAATTCCAAACTATTCATCGAATTGGAACATATTAAGAATGGAGGAAAAGTAACATTCGGTGACAACAACAATGGACAAGTTGTTGGAAAAGGAACAATTGGGGACCCTGACACATTTCAAATACGAAATGTATTGTTAGTAAGCAATCTCTCGTATAATTTACTTAGTATTTCTCAACTTATAGACTGTGGTTATAATGTCTCTTTTCTTCCCAATTCTTGTGATATAATAAATGAAAAAGGAGAAACGGTTTTAAAAGGAAATAAGAATGGTAATATTTATACTTTTACCTTAAATAACATGTTAGATGCTAAGGTTAAGTGTCTAATATCACATGACTTAGATGTGAATTTATGGCATAGAAGATTAGGCCATACAGGAATTTCAACCATTAGGAAATTATCTAAAAAGAATTTAATTAGAGGTATGCCTAAGTTAGACTTAGATAATTTTCAAATGTGTGAAACATGTATTAAAGGAAAACACATTAAAGAAACATTAAAACCGAAACATGAAGTGAGTACATGTACTAGAATTGCTTCACTTAGACTTATTTGGTCTAAGTAGGATAAGAAGTCTAGGTGGACACTACTATGTGTGTGTCATAGTAGATGATTACTCACGCTACACATGGATATTGTTCTTAACACACAAAGACGATGCTCCATTAGCAATCGAAACCCTTATTAAGCAACTTGAAAACATTTATGAAGAAGATGTTAAAAGGATTAGATGTGATAGAGGTGGAGAATTTAAAAACAAAGATGTAATCAAATTTTGTGAACTACATGGAATTAAACATGAATTCTCACCACCTAGAACACCACAACTCAATGGAGTTGTTGAACATAAAAATAGAACAATTCAAGAAGTTGCTAGGACAATGCTTTGTGAAAATAAATTACCTAAATTTTTATGGGCTGAAGCTGTTAGTTGTGGATGCTATATTATAAATAGGCTTACTATTAGAAAGAAATTGAATAAAACGCCTTATGAATTGCTAAACAATAGACAATCTAAGATAGATTATCTTAAAGTATTTGGACGTAAATGTTTTGTGCTGAACACTAAGGATAATCTAGATAAATTTGAACAAAAGTCTATTGAATGCATATTTGTTGGGTATTCAACAAACTCAATAGCATATAAGTGTTATAATCCTGCATCTAGAAATATAATTGAATCCATACATGTAAAATTCAATGAAAATGCATGCTTTGAAGTTAGTGATAAAACTCAACATAAACCTGAGAATAATGTTGAAAATATGTTTGATGATGATGTAATACTTGAGCCTGTACTTGATCATCTAGAACCAACTCCCCCTGAACAAGACATGCATGAACCCTTAGATGAAATAAATGAAGTAACTTTGCAATTACAAGATAATCAAATTACATATGATAATGTTCACACTAATGAAACATTTGAACAAGATGAGGGTGAACCTAGTCAATCTAGGAATTGGTGGCATCCTAGAGAACTAATCATTGGGGATCCAAGTGTTGGGGTTAGAACACTTAGAAATATAAGTCAACTTGAAGGACATAGCTTAATCTCACAATTAAAACCTAAGAATGTAAAGGAAGCCTTAGGTGATATATTTTGGATAGATGATATGCATGAGGAATTAAAACAATTCGCAAGGAACAATGTGTGGGACTTAGTACCTAAACCCAAAAACAAGTCTATAATAGGAACGAAATGGGTGTTTAGGAATAAAATGGATGAACAAGGAAAAATTATAAGAAATAAGGTTAGACTAGTCGCACAAGGTTATAATCAACAAGAAGGAATAGATTATGAAGAAACCTTTGCACCCGTTGCACGACTAGAAGCAATTAGATTATTACTTGCGATTGCAAGTCTAAGCAATATTAAGCTCTTCCAAATGGATGTCAAGAGTGCATTCTTGAATGGATACATCCAAGAAGAGGTGTTTGTCAAACAACCCCCTGGATTTGAAGATCTAAAGAATCCTAACCATGTTTACAAGCTTAAGAAAGCTCTATATGGTTTGAAACAAGCTCCAAGAGCTTGGTATGATAGATTTGCAAACTTTCTTATTGCAAATAATTATCAAAGGGGGACCATTGACAACACATTATTTCTAAGAAGAAAAGGTAATGATTTGTTAATAGTTCAAATATATGTAGACAATATTATCTTTGGTTCAACTAACCCTACCTTAGTAAAAGACTTCAAAGAGTGTATGAAGTAAGAATTTGAAATGTCAATGGTAGGAGAGTTGAACTATTTCTTATGCCTTCAAATCAAACAAACCCCACAAGAAATTCACATTAGCCAACTTAAGTATGTCAATGATATGATTAAGAAGTTTGGCTTTGAAGAGTTGAAACCTACAATTACCCCATGAGTGTTAGCACCAAACTTGATAAGGATGAAAATGGTAAACCTTTTGATGACACGCTCTATAGGTCTATGATTGGATCACTGTTATACTTAACTGCATCAAGACCTAACATCATATTTAGTGTTTGCATGTGTGCTAGGTTTCAATCTTGTCCTAAGTTATCACATTACATTGCAGTGAAAAAGATCTTTAGATATTTTAAGCATACACCTCACTTAGGACTTTGGTATTATAGAAACGCTAAGTTACATAGATCTATCACATCGATCGATCTATGTAAGGCAGTAAAAGTTCAGCACCTTACTGTGAGACACCGATCTCTAAACCTGAGACACATCGATCGATCGATGTACATGGAACCCTCACTTCGATCGATTGATGTAGGTCAGAGACAAAACCTGAACCTTTCTGTGAGACATCGATCTCTGAAGCTGAGGCACTTCGATCGATCGATGTCTAGGGTTTTAGAAAATAATTTTCTAAAATGTGTTAAAATTGTTGTTTTCATTTGTATATGATTTATACATGCTCATTATGTGAATCTTATGTGATTTTGATGATTTTAAATGTATTGTGACTAATGTGCCTTGGAAGTTTCTACAATTTACCAATAAGGGCAAAATTGGTATTTTGAGTTTTATAGGAACATCACATGGTGAAAATAATTCAAGGGCGTATTCTTATACTATTTATCATGACAAAGGTGACATCATGATTATTTCTGACCATCCGGGTCATTTCTGGAGTTTTCACATGCCAGGGGTATTTTGGTAATTTCACCCCAAGGGTATTTTTGGTATTTTCACTAAAGGAATCTATTGAGCATAATATTATCTTCATTCTGGAGCTGATTTATTATTAACTTGAAGATAATATGGTGATTCTTTATCTTATTCTCTCACATGATGATATTATTGACTATAGCTGGATATGTGACGATTTGAGATGTCACATTCTATTTTTTCTTGAAGACACTCTTATAAATGTTATAAGAGCAAATTTATCATCATTATTCAGAGTTGTTCAAGGTGTCAAAGGTGTGGAAATGTTCATGACATATACGAAGAGATATTGGGAATTTCGGTGTTACACATTGACATAATCTTGTCAACTATTATCTATAGATTTCTTCTTCAAAAATCTGAGTTGCTACACATATATATATGTTGAAACATGTGCATATGCAGTTGGATATGATGTGGTGTTCATTTTATGGCTTGGTGACAATTGGACCAACCAAAAAGGAGCTAGTTGGCAAAATTGCCAACTTGGAATTTTGTAAATATAGCCAACGGCTATATGGCTATTCTTGGCAGATTTTTTGAGTCAAAATGGAGCTCTCACATGTCCTATTATTGTGCTTGAAGTTGGGGATATTTTGGTGGTATTATCATTTCTTATTTTATTAAGAAAAATCAAAGTTTTTTTTGAAAAGAAAAGGAAGTAGCCAACGGCTACTTGATGGATAATTGGAGTTGATTTTTATTTTGAAGTTGTCAATACCCACATGCCTATTATCTTGCCAAAGAGTTGAGAAGACGATATAGTTGTTATGGCCATATTATCTTCACATTTTCAAGATAATTCCAAGTCATTTCTTGGAGCTAATTTTCGGCCAACATCATTTTGCCAAGGTGGACCAATTATGTTGTCTTATTTTGCCATGTGTACAAGGACAGCCAATGATGAGAAGACATTTGGATTTGATGATGAAGATGGTGACACATTGGAGTTCTTATCTCCAAGGCTCAAATCACACTATAAATAAGAGGCAATGGTGAAGAAGATGAAACACACTTGAAGCTTACAAGCATTTATTGAATCGTCTAGCTATCATCTTCTTGTTGTTGTTGTTCTTGTTCCATCCTTTGTAGCTAAGGTGTTCTTGTTATTTTTGTTGAGCTACAAGCCTCTTGAGCTTCATTTGTAAGATTGATTAGCCATTTCTATAAGGCTATATCAATAGGTGATAGAGGTGTTGCGACTAAGTGTTGCTTAGAAGGCGATTATCCAAGTCTTGAATAGGGTTGGTGTATAACCCAATGATCAAGCTTGGTTCTTGTTGTAAGGTGATTCATTTGATAGTGAAATCCAAGGAAAGGTGTTCTTTGGGACTGGAGTTGGTCACATTGACCAAACCAGGATAAATCCTCGTTGTTCTTGTCTTGTTTATTCATTTCTGTTTCTTGCCCGTTTTTACTGCAGTTTTCACACAATTTGTCACAATTTTAAAAAAATAGCTAAACACTTCCAAATTCGTTATTTTTGGTGGAGTTAGATTTCAGACTGTTAGCTTTCATTTGCAACAAGAATCACTTGATTTGAGCAAGGGAAAGTTAGTCTTTCAGTCTTTGCAAGATAACTACTCCAATCTGGCTGCAATCTGACCAGTTTTGAGAAAACCTAAATTCTGTATTTATCAAGAATTGTTTAAGGTCAGTGCCTTTTGGAAAATTCATCTACACATCCTAAGGAGTGTTTTGATATAAAGATCAACCTTTTTGGTTGAGTATTCAAAGAGAAACACGTTTTGCAAAATCAACAACATTCTGTCCAATTCTATCCAGATTGACCACCTGAATATTTTTATTTGTTTGAATGGCCAAACGATCTTATTTTTATCTTAATTTTGGATAGAGTCTTGTTAACATGTTGAAGTTAAATTCTGAAAAGTTTCATAATTTTTGGAGTTTTGTACAATTAGTTTTGAATTTTTCAAAAACTGGTTCTGAATCTGAGGTGGTCTCAGATTCTGTTTTCAAAGGGGATTTTTACAAAGGGTTGTAGTGTAATTTCCGCTAACCACTATTCACGCCCCTCTAGTGGTGTTTATTGCAGGTGCACGGTCCAACAAGATTTAGGCTATGATCTTAGAAATTAAGTTACGATTTTGCCCTAAGTTAGGATCTTAGACATAAGCACTGATTATACATTAAGCATGTTATTGGAAATAAGATGAGACCTTAGAGATTAAGTGATAATCCTACCCGTAAGTTTCGACTTAGACATAAGTGACGATCTTGATTAAGAGTTTATCTTTGACTTAAGCATTGATTTTAGTCATAAACATTGATTATATGCTAAGTATGATTTGGAAATAAGAACTGATCTTAGACATAAATGGCGATCTGAACATCAGGTGATGATTTGAATATAAGCACTGATCTTAGTCGTAAGCTGTAATTATATTCTAAGCATTGAACTTAGAAATAGGTAATGATTTTAGACGTAAGGAATTATGATACCGAGTATCGATTCTAGAAATAAGTGATGACACTAGACCTAAGTGATGATCAGATAATGGATATATCACGTATGCCTAGGGCATCCTATACGATTTTGAATTATTTGCCTTACTTAAGTGTTAATTATAATATTTTGCATAAATCCCTTAGATCCAATTCCTGCAAACCTGGTACCCTTATGATAAATGAAGTGGGGTCATGCCCCTACCTCGACATTAGTGTCAGAACCTGACTAGGTCTAAGTTGAGATCGTAGCTCTTAAGGAATGAATTGTAGCAAATGATAAAGGCCAAGTAATGATTTATAAGTACTATGATCAATAGACTCGAGCAAAGGATAATGTACAAAGGGGACTATCATTATGAATAAGAGGTTGAGTTTTAGGTTATTAACATAGGCAGAAGACATCAGTCTTATTAGGGATATTGGTTAATAGTGATAAGCGAACACTACTAAAATCAGTATAGTGGAATAACAAAGTAGTAGGTGTTGATTCCTAGAAACACGTAAGTAGTGATGTATAGAGTAGGCTTGAATTGAAATAAAATCAGTATGAACAAACAGTGGATGTTTTTCAAGCGATATATAACTAAACTAGAATTAGCGGTTGAAATAACCAAGTAAAGAAGTACGGTGGATCAGTGTGGCGCGCGGAAGCATGGTGAATTAGAATGCCCTAAGTCGATCAATAATTATTATGCCATACTAGGATTGAATAATTTAAGTGAAAGATTTGTAAGAAACGGTACATAGGTGGATTTTTCATTGACATTAAGGGGTGATTTAGAAGAATCATACGAAGTACTGGACTATTATTTTACAAATAGTTAAACGATTTATTATAAGCACGTATACTAAAATACACTCTATATGCAAAGGTATTTCAAATATTTTGCTTCTAAACACTCCGACTACTTTCATTCTATTTTTATGTAGTATATTACTTTACAAGGCTCTATTCTCTTACGAATTCGTATAGCAACCTAACGGAATTTTGACCACCCCTTGCAAAACTGATATATTTTAAAATAATGAGGTTTTCGAAGAACGATATATTTATATATCTCTTATATTTCTTAAACTTTGGTTTAACTATATTTATTTTGCTAAAATAATTCTAGTTTTTAACTATCGATATTGAAAGTATTTTATCCTTAAATTCTTTTGAACATATTTATCTGCTAGCGATGAACTTATTGAATTTTATGAAGCAGAAATAGTTTTAAAATAAATATACATCTTTCAAATTGTTTTTTTTTATGAAACTTCACATTTGTCGAGTTTTCAAATTGTTTTATGAAACTTTATAATCGCTGACTTTTCAATTGCTGGATTTTGCGAAACAAAACATAGCTTTCAAAGTATATACTTCGTTGGAAAGAAAAAGACATCGTGTTCAAATCGTTTTGTAAAAGGATATTTTACAATTGTTGTGTCTCAATTATTTTCAAGTGGTTTTAAGCCGTAATACTTTTGCGACCAAGTTATATGATTGTTTTATAAATGGTCATTTAAGACACCGCGTTGCGAAAACAAATAAATGATATTTTGACTATTGTGTTTACAAAAAGAAATAGAAGGTATATTATTTTAAATAGTTGAAGCTATATTTCAAATTTTAGTTACGTAAGTTACTTTCTCTAAATTAAAAGAAAATGTGTTCATACACATACTTCGTATACTAGAGGGTTGACGATATCTCGCAAAAGTAGGGCATGATCATAGGAATAGCCTGATGATATAAGAATTGATTTCAATGACTTGGGAGAGTAATGCATAGTGTATTGAAGGACTCGATGGATATTACGGATAATCATGAAGTAAGAGATAAAATCATATATGATAAATTAAGAATTCGAAATCGTAGATTGGCAATAAGTTGGATGATACACGTTAAGTGGTATAAATGAAAGCTTATAAGTCCTAGTTGTAGAGAATTAAGTTAAAGATTAGAGTACACCTAAGAACCGATTTTAGAGGACTGCTGATGACCGCAGATATAAGTACGTTATAAACCGATCCATAGAGACAGATAGGCTTGAACACATATGATGGTTTAAGAGAAGTTCCTAAGTTGTAACTACGGAGACGTTAAGCTATGATCGTAGTACTCATAAGTACTGATTATAGAAAGTTGCTCATGGCAGCAGATATAAGTAGATATAGACTAACGATTGAATTGTAGAACCCCTAGTATGGTGATGATACCCTTAAGTTATTGATTACGCGATACGCAAGTTTCGAAGACGAAACTTATTGTAAGGGGGGAGGAATGTTATGCCCGCTACATTTGAAAGGAAAAAAAGGAATATAAAACATTTATGTGTGTAGATATATACTTATCCTAACTAGATTAGAATTAAAAGAGTAAGTTGGAAATCAAATTCTAAAAGAGATTAGGATTACCTAAATTGAACTTCAATTACTAGGAAACTACTAACAAATCAATCTTAAATCTATCTATATAATATACTAATCTAAACAAATGATACCCACACACAATTACAACCCATCTGCCGCCTTCTTGTTGGGAAGAAAGAAAAAAAATTCAGCATTATCATATTCATCTGCAGACAAAACCCCACCATAGACACCACACAAGTTCTATTTTGTTGTTGCAAATTGTCTTTTCCCGAAAGCTGCCGTCCTCAGCAGCAGCCAAAGAAAAATAAATAAATAAAAGGCTGCTGCACCTTTCCATTCAGTCATGATACCGTAAGGAGGAGAAAAAGAATTTTCAGATTCAACCAACCCTAATGCAATCGTGCGGTATAGTATGCTTGGTTCGAAGTAAGTATCCTATCTATATTTGCTATGAATTTGTGAAATTCGTATTTATATTTTCTTATCAAAATATGGATCATACATAAGTAAGTACATCTGATTGAATAAATTGATATATATATATATATACACACACACATACATACATACATACATACATATATGTGTGTGTGTGTGTGCACGCGCGTGTGTGGATGCCGTGTGTGGAAATATGTATACGGAAGCAAATCTGTGGTGGAGTGGATGAAAATTTGAAAGGAATTATACGTGTATGTTGAAAAGGCTTGATGACATGGGGTATTTGAAGGTGCAAACATTATTAGAAGCATTTAATAGATCAATACATAAAATAAATGTATTCTTTAATTGTGAGTGAATTGCAAACTTAACAATTATTTTGAAATTTTAGCTTTTAGCAAAACTGTTATTGACGTACGATGTGTCGTTAAGTTGTGAAAGGTGGTAGGGAATTTGCATTTGATTGATGTGTTATTTAAGGGTATGTAAAGGCTGCTTGGAAGATGAAAATAAAAAAATACAATTAATCAATTGGACATAATATGGTTGATGTGGCATTTATATGTAGGCAGGAGGGGTAGTGTCAATTTCGGCCATTAGGAAACAATAACATATGAAACATTTGAGTCTAATAATATGAATATATAAATATATGTATATATATATCTATGAACATGATTGCTAATATGTGTGTTTTGGGGTGTACGGCCGAACCATTATGTGCAGTGGGAGGAGGTGTCTGTTTCGGCTAAGACTGACTATGCTTAAGTATGTTATACAATTTTGATAGGCATATAAATCGTAGTCGATGAAATTGTATGGTTGTAGGCGAATAAATTGGTGAATCAGTATTGTTTCTAGGGAAAAAGTGGATCGATGGAGATGCGTGTATGCATATGCATGTATATACACATGTATGGGCATGAACATGTATGTGTATATACGTACATGTAAGTGGTAGTTATTATGACATCGATATCGTAATTTGACAGGTGTTTGTATTTGATATTTGTGTAATCGTATTGGATGTTATTAGAATTAATTGTATTTTGTAGAACCTGCAAGGCACCACTAGAAGGGGGGTTGAATAATGGTGTGCGAAAAATTTGGTTTTTAAAATTGTTTTAAACCAAAAACCCAACTTCTGAAAACAGTTTCTGTTTTCAGGACCTGTTTTGAAACATTTTGAAAACTTGGTTACAAGTCTTCAAAAATTTTGAAATTTGGAGAGATCTTAGCCTCGGATGTTCTAAGTATCTCCTAAAAATTTCAGATTAAAATTCAACCTTTAACCCCTGTAAAAGTTATTGGTGGTCAGATTACGCAAATCTTCCAGAAACGGTAGTCTGATTTGAAAAATTAAGTCCGATTAAAACGTGACTCCAAATGCTCTGAAAATTTAATGACAAACCCCTTATTATGTGTATTTAATTGGTTTGAAACAGTTTTGAAAAATACCTTTGGTAAATTAGTCAAATACGTTCAAAGTCACAACCTTTGAAATCCTGAAAATCAGACTGCACTAGTCTCAGAACTTTTGACGTTTGCATGACTTATACTTGTCCAAAAGGGTTGAAACTTGCGCCAAATGAACATTAAAATGTGTGGCTATGTTTTTGGAAAGTTTGGTGATTTTTTAAGTTCGTTTTCTATTTTTAATAACGTGATAAAAATGATGCACTGTGCTGGAAACTGAAAGTAAGTACTGAAAAGTAAAGAACACGAGGAACTTTATAATGGTTTGGTTAAATCAACCTACTCCAGTCTTCGAGGACACCTTCCTCGGTTATCACTAATCACCAAACAACAAACAACAGCTTACCACACATGGTTGATGGAGTTACACACCAACTCTAACCCTTTACAAACCTTGTAAGTGATTATAATGATCACGAACACCACCACCGAGCGGATGCAAGATTGGTCACAACTTGATCAATCTTTTGCAACAATATAGCGTGTATGGTGGTTTCTATGAAGCCTATTCAAGATGTATGAATATGAATACAATAGGCTTAAAGAGAGAAGAAAGAAAGAAGTGTAGAAGGAGATGGTGAAGACGTTTTGCACTAGAAGATTTGTGAGACTTGTCTTGTCTTTTGTTTGCTCTTTTCCCCCTCTTTTTATCAAGTTGTGGCCACCCCCTATACCTTTTCTTCCTCTTGAAAATTATCTTTTAAGTCCTTGGAAGAATATCTTGCATCATTGTGACATCCACTTGCTTACTTGGCAACTCCTCATTGGATGATCATTATGCCTTGCTTACTTGGTACTCATTGACTAGATGAAAGTTGTCATCATTTGATGACTAGATAAATCTGAAAATAACACTTAAAAACATGTGCCAATTAGCCATAAAATGTTGCCATAAGTCACATAATAAATTCCATAAAATTTGCAAGATAATTCATCTACATTTTCATCCATAAAATCGGCCATCATAACTTCTACACATGTTGAAATTTCAGCATGTGTGATATTCACACTACATTCAAAATATTGCCATGTAGGTAGTAGATTTATCCCTTGAAAATGAAGAATCAAATATGCTTAATTTCAAGACCTAAATTTCCGCCAACCCAATTTAACACATGCTGAAATTTTCAGCATGTGTGATATTTTAAATATCATCACAATATTTCCTTAACATCTTCAAAACATTGCCATTTTATCTTCCAATCAATCTATTCAATGTAAAGAAGTAAATATGACACAGTCAAGATTAAAAATTCGGCCAGCCTTAATGCACACATGCTGAAATTTTCAGCATGTGTTACAAATGTGACATAGTTTGAAATATTACCTTGTGTAGCTTCTTCCTTTATGTCACCAACCTTGTATACTTCATTCTTGGCCAATCAAGATGTCAACAAAGCTCCACATATGTTCCAACAAGGCTGAAGTGGCGTGTGACAATGGTTGTACACGTGCTGAATTTATCTTTGCAAACTTTGTAAAATAGTGCACAATAATTATACACATATGGTATATTCCAATCAGCCCTGAATTGATTTTTCTAGAACACTTTAGAATGTATAGTGTATGTAAAAAATGTCTAGATACATGTTATATGTCATGCCAAAAACGTTCCATGTGTCGTGTTCGTAGAAACCGAATTTTTGACGTTTGTCAATTACCCGATTTTTCTCTGATTAAATTCCAACTTTTTGCACATGTTATATATATTATGTTACACATAATATACATAAATTAAACTTTAATATTCAGCTCTCATGGCTAAGTAAAGTGGCTCCTTACATGTGCTAAAATTGTTGAATTTGAAATCTCCACAATTTGGCCTTAATTGGGGGTGATTTGTGTGTGCCAACATGAAATGATTTTATGGTTGAATATACCATGTAAGCCACGAAATTTGTGGCCATTTTTGAAGTGTAGGGGCTGGCCATCTATATATGGCAAGTATGTGACACGTTGGCGAAGTTTCGGTATTCAACCGATACGACAATTTTTGGTTTAGAATCTTGTAACGTGTCGTAATAATTTTGTCATCACCATGAGTTATATCATATGATATAAGACCTGAATATACTCATAAATATGAGGTAAATATAGTGGTGTGACGTTAACGTATGTTCGTAAAATATATAACGTGTCGGTAGTACGTTGGAATATATGTGTATAGTGCCTTTAAAAAAATATGAATATATATATATATATATATATATATATATATGTATGTATACATATGTAAAAAGGCGTGTATAAAGGAGAGGAGAAAGCTTTCCATTCTTCAATTTGTTGCTTTTGTGCCTTCTCTAAATATATCACCATTTAATGAACTACTTAGTTCATTTAACTAAGTACTTCACTTAGTGAACTAGTTTAGTTCATTAATGGTGGCACCTGAAAATAGTTCAAACACAACAAATGTTCGCCATTTGATGTAAGCTTTAAAGCTTCATGGATCATTAGTACGGCAACAATATATATGAAATATATAAGGCATGTTTCATGCAAACACGTGTCAAGTCATAAAACGTGCCATGTATTTCTTCAATACACGTTATCTAAATCATGCATTTTGTAATCACTCAAACCCCTTTTTCTCAACAATCTCCCCCTTTTGATGATTTACAAAATAATCCAAGTACATGATTTAAATTTTGTCGCTCCCCCTCCAACCGTGCACAAATTCAAATTTGAATTTTGAATTTTCTCTCCCTTGATTTGTGCAATCAATCTTTCTTTCTCCCCCTTAAATCATGCATTCTCTCCCCTTTTATTTTGGAAAGACAATCAAAAGTGCATGTAAAGATGAAGAAAAAAAATCATGCATTTCAAATAATATCAAAAGTGCGTTCTTAAGGGTTATTTATTCAACCCTTTGAGAAATGTCCCTTTTGGTACCCAAATTTGGATGACCTTTCTAGGTCTTCCAAAAGGTGAGAATTTGGCCTTTGGCAGATAATCCCATCATGCATATAGTATGGTTTCTGTTTTTGATATGTATTTCAGTCTGCATGCACGGTGCGTGATCTAGATGCATTTTTATGATATGAATGCCGCATATGCATCAATGGCTTTCTTTCATATCTATATGACACATAATTGTACTTTGTATGATATGAAGAATAAGAAGCACGATGAGATGAGATGAGTGGTGTACTAGTCTTCTGCTTAGGTTGTATAGTTTCATGCGGTTTCATAGATGTAGATAAAATCAATTTTGTAACCTTATTTTGTACTTTATTCGCTTTAACGTATTCTACTCCGGTTTTATCATTTTCATGCTTCTGAGAAGAGATAAGATGATCTAGAATACAAGTACCGTATCGAATTGTTTTCTAGTCTTTTCTAGATCTTCGTTTCTTAATTTCAACTTTGAAATCACAGCTTTCAATTCAGTTTTATGTGTTGTCAATGATGTGATCTCTGATTTCAAAGCATTTATGATGCATGACGATTCTTCTTTTGAATCGTTTAATTGAGCAACAAGATTCGTGTTCGAAGATTCTAACAACTTCTTGTCTTCAATTAATCGCTTCTTTTCTTTTGCAAGAGTCTTTGAAAACTTATGCAACTCTAAATATTGACTAAATAAATCATCGTAAGAACATTCAGAATCAGAATCAGAGTAGGAAGATATCTCATTTGATGCCTTAGATGTAAAGCACACTTGTGCCTTTTGTTCTTCCGTATCGTCAGTCTCAGAGTCAGATGTGTCACTCCAAGTGGAGGCATTGAAGGCTCTTCTCCTTTGTTTAGGTTCTGAGACGAGTCTAGTTTTAGTCCGATCCTTGTCAAGGTATTTGTTCGTTTGTTTGTCCTTGTTCGGACAATCATATGACAAGTGTCCAGGTTGTCCACATTCATAACACTTTATTTCCTTATTTTTATTTCTATGATCCTTAGATGAAGTAGACTTATGTTTTTTTAATCTATTTTCTCAAGATTTTTCTTAATCTTTTAGCCATCGTGATTAAATCCTCATCATCAGAATCTGTGTCACTATCATCTACGACGTATTCATTTGATTTAAATGCTATAGCCTTGTCATTTCTAGAAATAGACTCGGAATTTCTTAAAGTGAGTTTGTTTTCATATACCTTTAAAGATCCGATTAGTTCCTCCATTTTTATTGATTTGGTTTTTTTACTTTCCTCTATTGCTGTGACTTTAGGATCCCATTCAGATGAAAGACTTCGTAGTACCTTCTGGACCTTTTCCTGCATAGAGAAAACTTTGTCAAGAGACTCAAGAGAATTATAGATGTTAGTCAATCGTAAATCCATCTCAACAATAGACTCATTTGGCAACAATTTAAAAGACTCAAGTGTGGATATAAGCATATTAATCTTGGACTCCTTTACTTGGCTAGTCCCTTCATGTTTCATTTCAAGAATTCTCCACATCTCTTGAGCACTAGAGCAATTTGATACATAACTAGATTCACATTTGCTTAAACTGTTTAAGAGTAATTGCATGGCTTTAGCACTCATACTCAACTTCTTTTTGTCATCACTAGTGTATTCTTGTTTCGTTTTTATAACTTCTTGTGTGACACCATCAACAATAGACAACTTAGAAGAAACAAATAGACCGTCTTCTATGATGGACCATAGATCAATATCAATAGCCATAAGGAGAAGTTTCATTCTTAATTTCCATTGAATAAAGGACTCACCATCAAAAAGAGGAGGCCTTACGGTAGACATTCCTTCTTGCACGGTTTTGTAGCTAGTGGTTGCCATCTCACTAAGATCGTTGGATCTCCTTTTCGTGAGTGTGTCTGCACTCTGATACCACTTGTAGGACCTGCAAGACACCACTAGAAGGGGAGTTGAATAGTGGGTGCAGAAAATTTGGTTTTTAAAATTGTTTTAAACCAAAAACCAACTTCTGAAAACAGTTTCTGTTTTCAGGACCTGTTTTGAGACGTTTTGAAAACTAGGTTACAAGTCTTCAAAAATTCTGAAATTTGGAGAGATCTTAGTCTCAGATGTTATGAGTATCTTCTAAAAATTTCGGATTAAAATTCAACCTTTAACCCCTTTAAAAATCATTGGTGGTCAGATTGCGCAAATCTGCCAGAAACGGTAGTCTGATTTGAAAAATTAATTTCGATTAAACCGTGACTTCAAATGCTCTTAAAATTTAATGACAAACCCCTTATTATATGTATTTAATTGGGTTGAAACAGTTTTGAAAAATACCTTTGGAAAGTTAGTCAAATACGTTCAAAGTCTCAACCTTTGCAAGCCTGAAAATTAGACTGCACTAGTCTCAGAACTTTTGACGTTTGGATGACTTATACTTGTCCAAAAGAGTTGAGACTTACGCCAAATGAACCTTAAAACGTGTGGCTATATTTTTGGAAAGTTTGGTGATTTTTGAAGTTTGTTTGCCATTTTAAGAACGTGATGAAAATGATGCACTATGCTGGAAACTGAAAGTAAGTGCTGAAAAGTAAAGAACACGAGGAATTTTATACTGGTTCGGTTAAATCAACCTACTCCAGTCTTTGAGGACACCTTCCTCAGTTATCACTAATCACCAAACAACCAACAACACCTTACCATACAGGGTTGATAGAGTTACACACCAACTCCAACCCTTTACAAACCTTGTAAGTGATTACAATGATCACAAACACCACCACCGAGCAGATGCAAGATTGATCACACCTTGATCAATCTTTTGCAACAATGTAGCGTGTATGGTGGTTTCTATGAAGCCTATTCAAGATGTATAAATATGAATACAATAGACTTAAAGAGAGAAGAAAGAAAGAAGTGTAGAAGGAGATGGTGAAGACATTTTGCACTAGAAGATTTGTGAGACTTGTCTTGTTTTTTGTTTGCTCTTCTTCTCCTCTTTTTATCAAGTTGTGGCCGCCCCCTATACCTTTTCTTCCTCTTGAAAATTATCTTTTAAGTCCTTGGAAGAATATCTTGCATCATTGTGACATCCACTTGCTTACTTGGTAACTCCTCACTGGATGATCATTATAGCCTTGCTTACTTGGCACTCATTGATTAGATGAAAGTTATCATCATTTGATGACTAGATAAATATGAAAATAACACTTAAAAACATATGCCAATTAGCCATAAAAATGTTGCCATAAGTCACATAATAAATTCCATAGAATTTGCAAGATAATTCACCTACATTTTCATCCATAAAATCGGCCATCATAACTTCTATATATGCTGAAATTTCAGCATGTGTGATATTCACACTACATTCAAAATATTGCCATGTAGGTAGTAGATTTATCCCTTGAAAATAAAAAATCAAATATGCTTAATTTCAAGACCTAAATTTCCGCCAACTCACTTTAACACATGCTGAAATTTTCAGCATGTGTGATATTTTAAATATCATCACAATATTTCCTTAACATCTTCAAAACATTGCCATTTTATCTTCCAATCAATCCATTCAATGTAAAGAAGTAAATATGGCACAATCAAGATTAAAAATTCGGCCAGCCTTAATGCACACATGCTGAAATTTTCAGCATGTGTTACAAATGTGACATAGTTTGAAATATTACCTTGTGTAACTTCTTCCTTTATGTCACCAACCTTGTATACTTCATTCTTGGCCAATCAAGATGCCAACAAAGCTCCACATATGTTCCAACAAGGTTGAAGTGGCGTGTGACAATGGTTGTACATGTGCTGAATTTATTTTTGCAAACTTTGTAAAATAGTGCACAATAATTATACACATATGGTATATTCCAATCAGCCCTTAATTGATTTTTCTAGAACACTTTAGAATGTATAGTTTATGTAAAAAGTGTCTAGATACATATTATATGTCATGCCAAAAAGTTCCATGTGCCGTGTTCGTAGAAAACCAAATTTTCGACGTTTGTCGATTACCCAATTTTTCTCCGATTAAATTCCAACTTTTTACACATGTTATATATATTATGTTACACATAATATACATAAATTAAACTTTAATATTCAGCTCTCATGGCTGAGTAAAGTGGCACCTTACATGTGCTAAAATTGTTGAATTTGAAATCTCCACAATTTGGCCTTAATTGGAGGTGATTTGTGTGTGCCAACATGGAATGATTTTATGGATGAATATACCATGTAAGCCACGAAATTTGTGGCCATTTTTAAGTGTAGGGGTTGACCATCTATATATGGCAAGTACGTGACACGTTGGCGAAGTTTCGGTATTCACCCGATACGATAATTTTTGGTTTAGAACCTTGTAATGTGTCGTAATAATTTTGTCATCACCATGACTTATATCATATGATATAAAACCTGAATATACTCATAAATATGAGGTAAATATAGTGGTGTGATGTTAACGTACGTTCGTAAAAAATATAACGCGTTAGTAGTACGTTGGAATATATGTGTATAGTGTCTTTAAAAAATATGAATATATATATATATATATATGTAAAAAGGCGTGTATAAAGGAGAGGAGAAAGCTTTCCATTCTTCAATTTGTTGCCTTTGTGCCTTCTCCAAATATATCACCATTTAATGAACTACTTAGTTCATTTAACTAAGTACTTCACTTAGTGAACTAGTTTAGTTCATTAATGGTGGCACCTGAAAATAGTTCAAACACAACAAATGTTCGCCATTTGATGTAAGCTTTAAAGCTTCATGGTTCATTAGTACGGCAACAATATATATGAACTATATAAGGCAGGTTTCATGCAAACACGTGTCAAGTCATAAAACGTGTCATGCATTTCTTTAATACGCGTTATTTAAATCATGCATTTTGTAATCACTCAAACCTCTTTTTCTCGACATATTTGACTTGATCGAAATCAATCATTTAAAAATATTTGAAACATCGAATATTAGGAAATTGTTTTGGAAAGATGACAGAATCATATTGATATTTGAAAATCTTTTTAAAACAAAGTTGCATTGCATATTTTTTTGAAATTCACCCTTATAAGGGAAAAAAATAGAAACCTATGAACTAATTATTTTAAGTAAGTCAAATTAAACTTTGTTATTAAGTATTGATTTTTATACTACAATTGTTTAGATTCGAGCCTAGAGGAGAAGAAAGTTAATTTGTCAAAAAGGTAGGTACCTCTTCCCCTCTCAAACGAGTATGATTCATGCATGTTTTGATGTTGTACTAATGTGTTTCGTTGTTTTTATTTGTTTAATTTGTAAATTTTGTTACGTTGTTTTTATTTGTTTAAGTTGCAAATTTTGTATATGTTGGAAAGCATGAGATATGTTGTTTATGGCTACTATGTCCATATATGTGTGTGAATTTGGTAGTAAGATTGAATCGGAACTAAAAACAATACCCATGAAGAATTGAGGAAAAAAAGGGGGAGAACTTTTACACTAGGATCCTTTAGAAAATTGTGTTTTGGCCTTAGAATAGGTTCCTATAGAGTGGAAATAGGAGAAAATGGGGGTGGGATCGAAAAATGAATCGTAGCGCGCATTGCCACTGGTGGAACAACCATTAAATAAATAATTAAATAATTAAATTAAGGCAGAGAACAGGCCGGCCAACGGACCAGGCCGGCTGGCCAGCGGGTCGGACCGAAGACGGCCCATTAACCTCTCAAAAAAAATATATCGGGTATGGCAGATCAGACCAGGAAAATATAATTAAATACCAATAAAATTCAAATAAATTCCAGAAAATATTTAAAGGTTAAATTTAAATTATTTTCACTTAATTTCTGAAATTTGATAAATTTAAGTAATTAAAAATTAATAGTAATAAATAGAATTAAATAAGAGAAACATAGGAGAAATTAATAGAAAATTCTAGTAAATTAATACAAGCTAAGGAAAAATAAGGGTGGTGAAAATAACAACTATTCAATATTCGAAAATTTTACGAAGCCAAATATTGAGTTCCGGAGATGGTGAGAATGGGCGTACGGGCCCCAGGCGACTTTGTTGTTGCATTCATGGCACGTGCATTGCATTTGGAGTGGGTTGAGATGTACGGGTCTCAGACGCTCGAGTGGAGTGGATCATGGTGTACAAGCCATGGGTACTCGGTCATGGTGGATCATGGTGTACGGGTCATGGGCATCGGTTAAGGTGGATCGTGGTGTACGGGCCGCGGGCATCGGTCAGGATGGATTGTAGTGTACGGGCTACAGGTATCCAGTCAATCCCGGGATCATGCATTGCATATAGGTCTAGGGGCATATTGCGTGACATGATATTTTTGTTGCGTGTGACACGTGGATGGAGCATGCATCGTGTAGTTGCGCATTTTTATGTGGAGTGCTTTACTTACCGCATTTACTTTATCTTTTGCATGTTATCTTATCTTTATGTGCTATGTGGTTATATCATTCGGTATGCATGTTTTATATTTGTTTGGGGCGGGCATCTACTGGGTGATTTTATGTCACTCACCTCTACTTTCCAGGTGAGCCGGATGAGGAATACAAGCACATCTTTGTTGAGGACGAGACGAACATAGCAGAGTGGACTGGTTGATAGCTGCAACTAGGTTTCGAGGGGGCTATGCATTTATTTGTGTTTACGTATACTTTGGGGATTTTTCACAGACTTCTTAGTACTTTTATTATCAGAGTTTTATTAAGTAATGTAAAGACGATTATGGAGGTTAATTTAAGTTATGATTTATGTTTCCGCGAGAAAAATTTCTACGTCATTTCTGACGTGTAAGAGATTGATTCGATGCCTTATATTCTCCTTAGCGAGATACGACGGGTGCACTGTTCTCAATGCTAGGGCTCGGGAGCGGGTCGCTACACTACATGTTATAAACCCAACAGACATTTAGATACAAAATAACCAGAGAGTGATCACAACAAAATCTTGCTACAACAATACTTATAAACCCCCAAACATTTCTCTCTCTCTTTTTGTCGAGCAAGACAAACAAACTACTCTTCAGGAAGAAAATAATCGATGAACGCCTTAACAGTCTCCACAAGATCAGCAATATCAGATTGCAGCTCCTGAATTTCATTACTAATGTTCTGCTCGAACTCGTCCAGCCTTTCAGTCGCAGTAGCCTTCAGCAATATACAACAATGCCGAAGAGCCTGCTTCTCCACCTCTGTTTCTGGTTAGACACCTCATTGAACCTTAGGTCATCAATCGGCCTTCAGGCATAGAGTCAAGCTTACAGTCTGCACCGTCAGCCCCCTTTGAAGCGCTTTTGGCGGAAACCTTCTTCTTGGACCTTTGATTCTTTTTTTAATTACGATAATTGTCTCCTGTCCCTTGATGTTTTCCATAATCTCCAATACCCCTAAAATCTTATAGAATAAACCCTTAACCCCCTTAATGTTTGTTCACGCATTGAGTTTTCAGTCATTCCTTGGGTATTCTTCCTGTTGACCTACAATATAGATTGCATTGGTACATGAAATTAGTATAGCTGAATGCTATTTCTCAATCATACAAATGCTTAACTGGTTGCTTTTTTTCTGCTTGATTGTGCTGTTGGGACTCTAGTTGTTGTGATTGAAGTGAGTCCAAGTCGACATCATCCCCCATGGCATTCAGTGATTAAAAGACAAGGGCATCAGTGGATGATGTAATTATTGTTGTGATGGAACACCTTTGTACTTAATACAAACACTTATTAATAGGGATGATGTAATTATTGTAAATGGTTAATTGTTATTCTTTCATTGTAATTAGAGAATAGGATGTACAAATTGTATATGGAGTGTAACAGTTGGCGGTTAAAATAGGATAGAGGAAGAAATAGCCATTAGGAGATGGGACATCGTTATAGCCATTGGCCGCCACTATTTTTGGACGAGCAGTTTGTGTATATACATTAAACCATGAATAAACGAATGATCAAGCGTTTTAAGCTTGTTTTTCTTCATCTTCTTCTTAAATTCTATATGGTATCAGAGCCCAAAAACAGGAATCATAAACCAAACTTCTAAATCTATTTGAAGAACATGTCTTCACAAACAGCAGAATCAGCTGTACCAGCATCAGCTGGGCAAAACTCTGGTGCAACTGCAGGAAATGCACCACAAAACATTGTGGATGATTCTTCTACCACAATTACAAATCATAAACTCAATGGAGACAACTTTCTTTCTTGATCAAGGGGCATGGAGATGTATATTACTGGAAAAGGAAAAGAAGAATACTTGTATGTGACTGTTGTTGTTCCATAAAGCACTAATCCAAGGTACAGAACTTGGAAATCGGAAAATAATACGATTAATGTCATGGCTAATTCGGGCCATGATACATGAAATCAGTGATGATTTTATAATGTATGACACTGCTGCGGAGATACGGGAAGCAGTTAAGGATATGTATACCAAGAAGGATAATATCTAAGGGCTCTATGATATAGAGGCTCAGCTAAGAGACATCAAACAAGGTAATATGCATGTGAATAAATATTACACAGTTGACCAAAGCATGGCAACAAATTAATTTTTTGATGTTCATCATTGGACAAGTACTACTGATTTTAAGACATACAAAAACAGTGTTGAACAAAGGAGATTGTTTACATTCTTGAATGGACAAAATCATCACTTTGATGGAACCATGGGAAGAATTCTCGCTACAAAACCTCTTCCAACATTAAAAACTGCATTTGTAGAAATCAAGCATGAGGAAAGCGGAAAGAAACATGGGAGCCATTTCTAATAATAATGTGGAGATGTCAGCATTGATCACTTAAAAGACAAAACTTGAAGAATCAAATGCTTTGGCAGTCAGAAACGATAGATCGAAACTGTGTTGTACTAAATGCAAAAAAGAATGGCCATACTATTGTCTTTTGTTATTTTATCAAGTGATTTCCTCCTAGACATCCAGCAAACAGAGAACGTCTTTCTGAAACTTTTTCCTTCTGGAGGAGCAATGACAATACTAGAGGTAACAATCAGTGGAAGGGAGGATCAAGACCCAACTTCACCAGAGCTAATCTCGCAACTGGGGAGGAAACTACTAAAGTATACCTTCCAATCAGAGATTAGATCACTAGACTACTGGAACTGCTAAACAAACAGGGGCTGGAGACTCCTGTTCACACTTCCATGGCTACACTAGAATCAACACATAATGGAACATGGGTAGTGGACTCTGGTGCATCTGATCACATGACAAGTAATGGTAACCTTCTATATAATTTTGAATCCTTTACTCTACCAAAGAAGGTTTATATTGCTAATGGAAGCTCATTAGAGATAATAGGTGAAGGTATAGTTAAACTAAGTGAGTCACTTATTCTGAAAAATGTTTTGTATGTGCCAGGACTATAGTTTAGTTTGTTATCAGTAAGAAAAATAACCCTCATCCTCTGAGTGTTAGTTTTAGGAGAAATTTGCAAAAAGAGGATCATTGCCAATTCTAAGTATACTAATGGACTTTATCTACTTGAAACCAATGCTGAAGAAAGCAAAGGATTGCATTCAAAGCTAGAAGATTCAAGTAGAGTTTCCTATGGTGACAGTGATGTATTACTATGGCATAGGACATTATTAGGCCATCCTAATTTTGCGTATCTGAAACACTTGATGCCACAATTGTTTGGCAAGACTGAAATGAAAAATCTCTTTTGTGAACATTGCAAAATGGCTAAACAAACAAAACGCATACACAGCATAAAAGTGTATCAACCTAGTCATCCATTTAATCTGATTCATACAGATATTTGGGGACCTTCTAAAACAGCTAATATAAATGGAACTAAATGGTTTATAATGCTTATAGATGATCATTCAAGAGTAAATTGGGTATACTTGATGAAAATTAAGACAGAGGTAAGACAAATATTTAGACCATTTTGTGCATTGGTAAAGAATCAGTTTAATACCAGTATTAAAACTGTAAGGTCAGATAACGGATCATAATACTTTGACGAATCATTGAAGGATTTTATGAATGAAAATAGAATATATCATCAGTCTTCTTGTACTTACACTCCACAGCAAAATGGAGTAACAGAAAGGAAGAATACACATGTAATGGAAGTTGTAAGAACACTATAATTTACTATGAATGTTCGTAAGGGCTTCTGGGGAGAGGTTTTGTTATCAGCCACATATCTGATTAACATAATACCGTAAAGAGTTTTATCATTTAAATCACCTAGAGATGTATTTCTAGAGATGTATCCTCATACTAAGTTGTTATCAGAAATTCCTTTTAGCACATTCGGATGTACTGTATTTGTTCATATACATCCTCACCTGAGAAGTAAGTTAGAAGCAAGAGCTAAGAAGTGTACTTTTGTAGGGTACTCATGAACTAAAAAGGATAAAAATGTTTTTGTCCAATCATCAGAAAAATGTATGTCACTTTGGATTTAACGTTCTATGAAAATGATGCTTTTTACAAAACTGACACAATAATGGATAGTGCAGGTACTAAACAAGAATGGACTATCACTAAATACTTTATTAAGGAAACTGGAAAAGAGAAAGAGAGTAACCATCCTCAGAGATTAGACATAGAAAGAGAAGAAGGACAATAGAGACTAGAATAGAAGAACTGAGACCTCCTGTAACATAGGTCTACACTAGAAGAAGAACTGTTACTCCAACAGGAATTGGAGAAGTTCTTGAAAATACTCAAGGAGAATACATGAAACAATCTGAAATGGATGATAGACCTATAACACTAAGAAAAGAAGCTAGAGAATATACCAAGTATCCACTCCATGACTTCCTAGGAACAAGGGAGATCTCTAAGCATCCAGTTCAGAATCATATATCCTATAAACTACTAAACCCAAAATTTAGAGCCTTTATAGTTGCTTTAGATCAGACATATATTCCTACTAACATACATGATGCACTTATGATTCCTTGCTTGAAGGAAGTTGTAAATAATGAAATGCAAGAAGTATTACTTAACAATACTTAGGAATTAGTATCATGTATCAGAGGTATTAAACATGTAGGATGTAGATGGGTATTTACAATCAAACATAATGCTGATGGAACCATAAATAAGCATAAGGCTAGGTTAGTGGCTAAGGGTTTCACACAGTCCTTTGGAGTTGATTATTTAGAGACATTTGCTCCTGTTACAAAACTTAATACTATAAGGGTGTTGTTTTCAATTGCAGTAAATCTGGATTGGGATCTTTTTCAACTAGATGTTAAAAATACGTTTTTGAACAGGGAGTTACAGGAAACTATCTACATGGATGTTCCTTCTGGATTTAATCATCCAAATAAATCAGTAATGTGTAGATTAAATAAGTCACTATGTTTGTTAGAACCAGGAAGCCTGATTTGGTTGTGGTATTCATAGTATATGTAGATGATATCATAATAACAAGTAATGACATAGACAGAATTCAAAATGTTAAGAATCATCTAGCCAAACAGCTTGAGATGAAAGACCTTGGAAAGATACGGTATTTCCTTGGAATGGAAATAGCTAGGAGTAGGAACAACTTATAATTAATTAGAGAAAGTATGTGCTGGATTTGTTAACTAAGACAGGGTTATTAGGATGTAAGCCAGCAAGTACCCCGATGGAACAAGGATACAAACCTAGAAATTTATGGGACATGACCCCAATAGATAAAACTAAGTATCAAAGATTAGTAGGAAGACTAATATATTTATCACATACAAGGCCTGATATATCATTTGCAGTAGGCAAAGTGAGTCAATTTATGCATAGTTCAACTAATGAGAATTTGCAAGGAGTACTAAGAATTTGCAAGTACTTGAAGAACTCCCCAGAACAAGGGTTGGTATTGAGAAAAATCAAGACAGAAGCGTGTCCATGTACACTGATGCACACTGGGAAAACTCTAAGGAAGATATGAAATCAACCACAGGATATGCAATATACGTTTGGGGAAATTTAGTCAGTTGAAGAAGCAAGAAACAGCCTATTGTCTCAAAGAGTAGTATAAAAGCAGAATTACGGCTCTTGCTCTTGGAGTCTGTAAAGGATTATGGATCAAGAAGATTATCAGTGACCTAGAGCTCAGATTTGTACTACCTATCAACAGACTATGTGCCAATAAATCTGCTATTAATATGGCGGCGAATCTTATTCATCATGACAGGTCCAAACATATAAACATTGATAAGCATTTTATCAGGGAAATGATTGAGGAAGGAGGTTAGTCTTCTATACGTCTCAACAAAGGAACAGGTTGCTGATTTCCTGACCAAACCAGTTTCAGTAAGCATTTTTAGAACATTAATGAGCAAGCTTAACTACATTTATGCTGGTTGAGATTGAGGGGGAATGTTGGAATTTAGTGATTAAAAGACAGGGGCATCAGTGGATGAATCAGCAGAAAGAAACTGAAATGCAGCAGCAAGAGTGGAGCTTGAACATTTCGTCGAACACCTTTGTACTTAATACAAACACTTCTTAATATGGATGATGTAATTATTGCAAATGGTTAATTGTTATTCTTTCATTGTAATTAGAGAATAGGATGTACAAATTGTATATGGAGTGTTATTTGGCGGTTAAAATAGGATAGAGGAAGAAATAGCCGTCAGGAGATGGGACATCGTTATAGCCGTTGGCCGCCACTGTATTTGAAAGGGCAGTTTGTGTATATATACATTAAATAATGAATAAACGAATGATCAAGCGTTTTAAGCTTTTTTTCTTCATCTTCTTCTTAAATTCTATAAAGAAACCCTTACAAGCGGTTGCATTATGCCCAGTAGACCCACACTTTCTGCAATGCACCTTCACAACCCTTCTCATCTTGCGTTTCTTCCCATGGTCTTTATCCTTAAGAGCATCTCTTCTTCTTGCTTTCCTTGGTCTTCCTTGTTGGCTAAATGGGATAGGAGGGGTTCAACTTATGCTCCATGCTATTTATTGGATAAAGTCGTAAAGGACATTTGCTTGAATCCACTGAAATGTCACAGCATTGTAACAGTCAGCTGTGTGCTCATATATATCAAGGTTTGATTCCTTCAATGCAACTTTGCTATGAATACAAGGAATGCCAGACAATCAGCTAGTGTATTCTTTTTCTTTCCTCATGTCAAAAAGCAAACATT
Source organism: Eustoma russellianum (assembly GCA_036186865.1). NCBI lineage: Eukaryota > Viridiplantae > Streptophyta > Magnoliopsida > Gentianales > Gentianaceae > Eustoma > Eustoma russellianum. The sequence continues at coordinate 17,237,619 of AP025053.1, forward strand.
TAATCTGGTACCTTCACGCTCTGTTCCAAAGAGGAACCCATCTTCTTGAATGCTTCATAGTATTGTCAATAGCTTGCTTCATTAAACGGCCTACTGGATGCTCAAATTTTGACATCCAATCTCTTCTTTTTTTGGATCCTTTGAATCACATATTCTCTGATATCCTCTAGACACCTCAATATAGGCTTTGTCCTTGCTTCCTATATATGGACTTCGAATGATCCACAGATGTTGTTCACGATCATGTCACATTGTGTATGTGTTGGAATAAAAAGCCTTGACCTACTACATTGGTTATATACCACCACACATCACCACTGCACACCACCACCTCACCACAGCACTGCACCACTGCACCACTGCCCACACTTCACCACACCACTGCTACACTGCTAATTAAACACAATCATTTCACCAGACCAATGCACACTAGTAAACCACAGGTAATTAAATACAAGCATTCCAGCATAACATTCAAAAAGCATAATATATTACATCATGGTATGCAGGCTTGTCGCCAAACAATAGATCACTGCTACCAAACTAAGCTACATAACATTTGAAAAAGCAGAATAGCATATGGCTAGGTTGCAGCAGGGGCTGATCCTTGTTGTGTAGCATGTGATGAACTTGTCCTTGAGGTCATAGCAGCTTGGGGTGGCCTTTGTGTCTGCATGAAAAACATCCGAAACAATTGTTGAACACCCAAAGCAGAAAAATAACATACTATGATCTAGTTACTTTATTAAGCTTAGAGGAAAGAAGGACAAGATTTTTGCCTGACCTTATGTTGTGGCCATGCTGCATACACCTTTTCCAAAGATTAGGCATTCCTTTTTTGTAGCCTTCTTATGATTCTTAGGCTCTTCCTGAGTTCTCTTCCTATGTTTCTTGGATTTGCCAATCTGCTTCCTTACATCTGGTGGATGTATTAGAGCTCGGTCATTTTGGTTCCAGTATTTGCTCGACGTTATTGGATACATTACAGATGCATAATTCTAAATAGATATGGATGTGTACCTAATCAGCCACTGATCCCTTTTTAACCTGTATAGCAGCACATGCATGCCTGCATGAATAATCTGTTGGAAATAATTCAAGTCAGAAAAATTGACTTCTGTATAGTAATGGCCGACCTACCAAGCTCAGGGTAGACTGGACTGATCTGCAGAGTCAAGACAGTTCAGATAGCGCAATTGGGTTTGCGTTCTGAACAGTCAGCCGACCTGCCGACCTGAACTGAATAATACTTCAAAACAGTGGCGTTTTGTGATATCAGCCTTCCAGCCGAGCTGAACTGAAGTCAGACTGATCAGAAAGATCAAATCAGTCCAGTCAGCGCAATTGTATTTGCATTCTGGGCCGATCCCCGACCTGCCGACCTCAGCACCTTAGCACAACAAACAACAATTGTGCTCTCAACCCCTTCAGCCGAGCAGAGCTCAGCACGGCAGTGCTGCAGAACAACGAATGTTATCAGGACAACAACAGAACTCAGCAGAGCAACACTGTATACCAACAGTGCTGCGATCTCCTATGGTCATCTGCGCTCAGCATAAAGCAGAGCTCAGCTTGGCAATAACCTCAATAGCTCAGCTGAGCAGAGAGCCAAGGTGAGTCCAGGCCTATGTCCTTAAGACGTATTGCTCCGGTATACTGTGTCCAACCAGAGAAGCAACTGTTGCCTAGGATACAACGGAGGTCAGTTCAGAAAAGCGGCACTACAGCGTTGAACTCAAAGAACCTGTTAAGACGTCATGAACTTCTCAGTATACTGATGCAGAGTGTTGTATGAGGAGAGAATGAATATGCAGCGAGGAAGATTGCAGAGAAAGAAAATAACTTTATAATTTTTTTGAGTGTGTGTCCACAGATGTCACCTTCAGCCACTATTAATAGGGAAATTTTGAGGTCAGTCTATTATAGTAAGTCCAATCTTAGCCTTAGAATCATATACCAGCTCGGCCTGAACCATTGGATCAGATTACTACGACAGGTCTGCTCTCAACCGTCAGATCAACTAACTGTTCAATCTGAGCCGTCAGATCAAAACAAATTCATGTCAGCTCGGCCAGTTACATCTGACAAACTTTTCAAAATTTGACCTTATCCTATCTTAACAACCTGGAGAGTTTGAACTGAAACAAACTTTACCTCGGCTGATAAGATCCTACCCGGTGCTATAGGACCCGGCCTGCAGTCTGCAGCCCGCAGCCCAGCCTGTAGCCCAGTCCGAAACCTGAGCCCATCATCTCAGTCTGCTACCTGAGCCCATGAGGTACGAAGCTCAGTCCACCTGAGCCCATCAGGTACAGGCCGAGCTGACCTGACTTTCCCTTATATTTTGAGCATTAATTTCTCATTCACCCGGTATTGGAATCGAGTGATACAAAAGCCTACAATTATCTACTCATCGCGTAGATAATTAAGAACTCATTAATTTCCACTTATCACTAGTAAAACTAATCATAATATTAGCTCAAAGTACGTTGCTGACCACATTTTGCAACTTGGCCTAATTTCAATTTCTTTTCAATTTTCTCCAACAATCTCCCACGTGAATGGGAATTAGCGCAGAGTGTTTATGCAGACTCTATCGAGAAGTCAGACAAGAAAATGTTGCATCTGACAAGGTAGCTTTTGGCCTTGAAACTTTCATAGTGAAATACTATCGGATCCATTCAGCTAATTAGTGAACTTAATTGTCTTGAACTAACTGGCCTTTAGTGTGAACCTAGACAACAGTACTCACATAACATTTCATTTAACACCTTTTTGGTTCTCATGATTGTGTTCATTTTTGCCATGAACCACCTAGTTTCAAAAAGTGTATTAGAGGACGCTGGTCTTACAAAATCCTCACAGAAGCAGCCACACGTCACACTTACATAGGTGTTTCTTATCAAGAGTATTCTGTCATACCCCACTTGATATATCAAGATATAGGAACCATTAAAAGTCTTAGCTTGCCCTCATTCCTCTGCAGACAGCGCTTTTATTTAACAGAATGGATAAGTGCTTACTGAACTCCATAATTTAGTTGTCCCATTGAATCAAGATTCTAGGATCTCCAGCCAACAAGATTGGGTTACCGTCACAAAGTCTCATGCATTATAGGATTTAGTCACATTCCATTTGTCAAAATTGACATTCGATCTCTAGGCAAGCCTTTTGTAAGCGGATCCGCAAGATTCTCCTTTGATTTTACATAATCAATGGAAATCACGCCATTAGAGTTCAACTGCTTAATGGTATTGCATCTCCAACGCATGTGTCGAGACTTACCATTATAGATGCTGCTTTGTGCTCGTCCTATAACTGACTGACTATCACAATGTATGCTAACAGGAACGATTGGCTTAGGCCATCAAGGCACATCTTCCAGGAAATTTTGAAGACATTCAGCTTCTTCTCCGGCCTTATCAAATGCTATAAACTCCGCTTCTATCGTAGAACGAGCTATGCACGTTTTCTTCATTGATTTCCACAACACAGCACCCCCACCAACAGTGAATAAATATCTACAGGTGGATTTAGAATCTTTACAGTCAGATATCCGGTTGGCATCACAATAGCCTTCTAATACTGTTGGATATCTTAAGTAATGTAATCCTAGATTCATCGTATACTTCAAGTATCTCATTACTCTATTCAGAGCATTCCAATGTTCATCACTTGGATTACTGGTAAACCTGCTCAATTTGTTTACCGAACACGCTAAGTCCGGTATTGTATAGTTCATTATGTACATCAGACTTCCGATTACTTGCGAGTACTCCAATTGAGCTACTGGCTCGTCTCGATTTTTCCTTAAGTGTGTACTTAAGTCGAGTGCAATCTTCATTGGTTTCATATCAAGCATATTGAAACATTTTAGAACGTGTTCAATATAATGAGTTTGTGACAACACAAGTACTTCGGTTATCCTATAAATTTTAATTCCTAGAATAATGTTGGCAACTCCCATATCTTTCATGTCAAAGTTCATCGTCAACATCTTCTTTGTATTTAAGATGATATCCCAATTACTTCACATGATTAGCATGTCATCTATATAAAGACATACTATTACATATGCATTATGTGTGTTCTTAATATAGACACACTTGTCACACTCATTGATCTTGAAACCATTAGCTAATATAGCTTGATCAAATTTCAAGTGTCACTGTTTAGGCGCTTGCTTAAGTCCGTACAGGGACTTAACGAGTCTACAGACTTTAGACTCTTGTCCTGGAACCACAAATCCTTCCGGTTGTTCCATATAGATTTCTTCATCCAACTCACTATTTAGGAAAACAGTCTTTACATCCATCTGGTGGATTTCTAGATTATAGATTGCAGGAATAATTTTTGTGCTATCTCTGCAGGCACATATAGAGCTGGGGGTCTCACTAGAAGCAAACTCTATATTTCTTGGGATAGGGGTATTGTTTGTCTGTCGCTCACCCTCCCAAGACCCTAGCGATAGCTTTTGCTGCCGTTGGGATATACTGGGTATGATTGTTGTTGTTGTAGACTGCAGCAATAATAACTAGCATCCTTATAGAAGTAATTCTAGTTAATGGTGAGTAGGTGTCAAAAAAGTCAAAACCTTCCTTTTGTCAATAGCCTTTAGCTATCAACCTGGCCATGTACTTTTCGATAGACTCATCCTCTTTCAACTTCTTCTTAAAAATCCACTTGTACCTGAGTGGTTTACTTCCTCGTGGAAGATCAACCAACTCCCAAATATGATTCTGAAGAATCGAGTCTATCTCACTGTTGATTGCCTCTTTCTAGAATGGAGCTTCTGTAGTTGACATTGCCTCAGAAAAGTTCCTTGACTCATTTTCTACCATATATGTTAGAAAATTAGGACCAAACAAATTTGGTATTCTGGCACGCTTGCTTTGACGAAGTTCCTCATCACCTTGATGAGTCTCCTCACGCACTCGCTTACCAGCTCTTCTTTCTTCTTGTTGTTTCTTGTCTTTCCTTGGAAAGACATCTTCGAAGAACATCGCATTCCTTGACTCCATGACAATGTTTTCATGTATGTCAAGAATATCTGATTTGTGCACTAAGAAATGATATGCACTACTGTTTGTTGCATATCCGATGAATATGCAATCAACAATTTTATACCCAATTCTCACTTGTCTTGATTTAGACACAACCACCTCAGTCAGACACCCCCCACACTTTCAAGTATTTGTAGCTAGGATCGTAGCCTTTCCGAAGCTCATACGGTGTTTCATCCATCTGCCTGGATGGGATTCTGTTCAAAATGATAGCTGAGAGGACGCCTTCCCCTCACAAGTTTTGAAGTAAGCCAGAACTTATCAACATAGCATTCATCATCTCTTTTAGAGTTCGGTTTTTGCGTTCAGCAATACCATTTGATTGAGGTGAATATGGTGCATCCATTGATGAATAATGACATAATCTGAACATAACTCATTAAATGGTGCATCATATTCGCCACCTCTATCACTACGAATTGCTTTAATTCGTTGCTAAGTTAATTCTCAACTTCATTTTTATAGTCCTTGAGAGCATAAAGGGCCTCATCTTTTCTACTTAGCAAATAGACATAATAGTATCGTGTGCAATCGTCGATAAAAGTTACGAAATATTTTTTACCACCTCTCGTTTGCACAAACTTTAAATCACACATATCGATATGAATTAAATCCAAATGTGCAGCGTTCCTTTCTATTGAAGCAAATGGCGCCTTTGCCATCTTCGCTTCTACACATATTTGGTATTTTTCATTATCAAATTTTAATTTGGGCAACAAGTCAAGATTAACCATACGTTGTAATGACTTATAATTCACACGTTACAAACGAAAATGCCATAAACAAGAAGGTTCAAGCATGTAAACAGAAGAGGTATCAATATCATTAGCCTCTGTGGGCAAATATTTCTTTGGTATAATAGTGATGGCATTTAATTTGAACATCCTATTTGTCAAGTACTCCTTCCCCAAATACATGCCAATTTTTGAAAGAATAACCTCGTTGGACTCTAACACTAGTCTAAAGCCATGCATGACTAGAAAAGATCCAGATACTAAATTCGTCCGAATGTCGGTGACGTGCAACACATTCTGCAGAGTCAGATGAGTCCCTGAGGTCAGGTTCAGAACAACTTTGCCCTCGTCTTCAATCTTCGAAGAGGCCGAGTTTCCCATGTAAAGCTGTTCATTGTTCCCCTGCTGGTACTCTGTGAACATCTCTCTTTTGGAGCAGACATGTCTCGTGGCCCCAATATCAAGCCACCATTCGCGCATGTTCCCCACAACATTGCACTCTGAGCCACAGCACAAAGGTTCAGATCATCCATAGCATCAACAATGTTCGCCTTTGCCTTGGACTGCTTCTTCTTGGGCTTCCGGCACTCATTGTTAACATGCCCCTGAATGCCACGGTTATAACATTTTCTGGTAAACTTCTTGGCAATCTGATTGCCTTTCTTGTTCACCCCTAGATGTCCTTTCTTTTTCATGGCCTCTGAAACATGAGCCTTGGCTTGACCAGCAGTCGTCTGTGGCTTTCATTCAGATTTGCGCTTGTCTTCCTCTATGCGGAGTCGGGCAATCAGATCCTCCAATGTCATTTTCTTTCTCTTGTATTTGAGATAGCTTCTGGATTCCCTCCACGAAAGAGGTAGCTTCTCAATAACTGCAGCCACGACGAAAGATTCACTGAGCAACATGCCCTCCTCTTCCATCTCGGCTACCAACGTCTGAAGTTCCTCAACTTGAGAAACAACAGTGCGAGAATCAGACATTTTGAAATCCAGGAATTTACAAACAATAAATTTCTTAGTGCCAGCATCTTTCATACGATATTTCTTTTCCAAATCCTGTCACAATGACTTTGCGGTTTTGTACGTGCAGTACAAACCATACAAGGAGTTGTCCAAGTACCCCAGAATATGGCCCAGACAAACCTAATTGTTGAAGTTCCATGCCTCAAAAAAGAGTTTGTGCCCCATATTTTGGGTCGGTCCTCCTTAGAACCCCCCACAGGTGGGTCCTTGGTCAGGAATGAAGCCAACCCCATGGCAGTCAAGAAGAACAACATCTTCTGCAGCCAACGCTTGAAGAAGCTCCCACTGAACTTCTCATGTTTCTTCACTTGGGCTACTGCTGGACCCTGTGCAGGAACGTTCTTCGGCACTCTAGCATTTGGTGCCATTGAAGCAGAGCTATGCACGTCTTCACCTTGAACAGAGCTTGAACTCGCGTACTCCATAAGTTTCTGTTAAGATTCAGAAACAAACTGGAATCAGTACAGAATCAAAACAAACACGTCTTAAGAATTATTAGAAATAATTCAAGTCTGACAAATTGACTTCTATACAGTAATGGCCAACCTACTGAGCTCAGGGTTGGCTGGACTAATTTGTAGAGTCAAGACAGTTCAGATAGCGCAATGGGATTTGCATTCTGAATAGTCAGTCGACCTGCCGACCTGAACTGAAGAGCACTTCAGAACAGTGAGTCTGTGCTATCAGCCTTCCAGCCGAGCTAAAATGAGGTCAGACTGATCAGACAGATCTATTCAGTCCAGTCAGCGCCATTGTATTTGCGTTTTGGGCTGATCACCGACCTGCCAACCTCAGCACCTCAGCACAACAAACAACAGTTGTGTTCTCAGCCACTTCAGCCGAGTAGAGCTCTTTACAGCAGTGCTGCAAAACAACAAATGTTCTCAAGACAACAGCAGAGCTTAGCACAACAACATTGTATACCACAGTTTTGCGATCTCCCACGGTCAACGGGGTACAGCACAAACCAGAGCTCAGCTTGGAAATAACCTCAACAGCTCAGCTGAGCAAAGATCCAAAGTGAGTCCAGGACTCTGTCCTTAAGACGTATTGCTCCGGTATACCGTGCCCAACTAGAGAAGCAACCGTCTCCCAGGATACAACGGAGTTCAGTTCAGACGAGCGACACTACAACATTGAACTCTAATAACCTGTTAAAACGTTCTGAACTTTTCAGTATATTGATGTAAAGTGTATACAAGGAGAAAATGAATATGCAGCAAGGAAGATTGCATAAAAAGAAAAGTAACTTTAGAATTGTTCTGAGTGTGTGTCCATAGTGGTTAATTCGGTCACTATTTAAGGGAAATTTTGAGGTCAGTCTATTACAATAAGTCCAATCTCAGCCTTAGAATCAGATACAAGCTCAGCCTTAGAACCAGGTCTGCCCTCAGCCGTCAGATCAATTAATTGTTCAATCTGAGCCGTCAGATCATAACAAATTCATGTCAGCTCAGCCGGTTACATCTGAACAACTTTTCAAAATTTGACCTTATCCTATCCTAACAACCTGAAGAATTTGAACTGAAACAAATTTTACTTCAGCTGACAAGATCCGACCCGGTGCTACAGGACCCGGCCTGCAGTCTGCAGCCCACAGCCTGGCCTGCAGCACAGACCGCAGCATGAGCCCATCAGGTACGCAGCTCAGTCCGCTACCTAAGCCCATCAGGTACAGACCGAGATGCACTGACTTTTTCTTGTATTTTGAGCATTAATTTCTCATTCACCCGGTATCGAAATCAAGTGATTCAAAAGCCTACAATTATCTACTCGTCGCGTAGATAATTAAGGAATCATTAGTTTCCACTTATCACTAGTGAAACAAATGATAATATTAACTTAAAGTACGTTGCTTACCACAGTTTGCAACTTGGACCAATTTCAATTTCTTTCCATTTTCTCTAACATAATCAATGATCAGAAACAACCTACAACGGCACTCTCTGTTATCCAGAAAATCACATGCAAGAATCACAATGATTTGCAAACACTAAATAACCAACATCATCCATGCCAATGTGCAGAAAGTTTTCACACAACATCATATGCAACCAAAAGAGACATACAATCTACACAAAAGAACACAAAAATCATTCTAACATCATCAAAGGAACCATTTTTTGACTAACCTCATTAAGGCAGAGCGATGTCTTCGTAGTGATCGTCAACTTGATGTATCTTCTCCTTGCTGATACAGTGCCTTTTGCTTGTAACTGAGGTTGAGACCAGTACTGAGTGCAGGATTTGAGAGGATGAAGATGATGTAATTGCTTGAGCTACTGATATTGTGCTAACGTGTGGCAGTTTTGCCTAAAAAATCCACTTTTACCTTTTAGTCCAAAGGTTAAGGGTGTATTTTATAGCATTAGAAGGAATATTGGTGATTGTGCCAACCATCAGAGGACAAAAGATAAATATTGCTTTTAAATTTGGCCGGAGTCTCCTTCAGGGTGTGTGGAACATTAGTCTCGTGTTGTTTTTGTAAATCACTTTGTCTAAAAACAAGCGTGTGTTTAGATTGTAGAGATCGGGATCATTTGCCTGATTTCTATCTTTCCTGGTTTCCAGGTGTCCTTCGTAGTGGCATAGGATGACTCAACAACAACAACAATCATACTCAGTATATTCTAACGACAGGGGTTAGGGGAGGATGAGAAACAGGCAAACAATATCTCCAACTCAAGGGATAGAGAGTTTGCTTCTACTGAGACCCCCGGCTCTAAATATACCTGTATATATAGCACAATAATAGGAATATGTATTAGTGAAGGGATTTTATTAAACATAAATAAAAAGTATTCAATATTAAAATAGTCATAACAGTAGATATGCACAAATATTTGAAAGACAAAGACCAAAACAAAAAAAGTACAAAGTCAACCTAGACACTATCTAATCCTCTAAGTATGGCATAGGATGACTCGTTTTTCTTAATTTTGCTTTTGGACTTTTTAGTGCCTGAAGAGAAACCACATGTTGAAGGAGTGGCCACTGTCTCAGTTGGTTGATCCTCATCTGTCATCTCCATATCATCACTAGGTGGTTATGTACTGCTCTTAGAACCTGTGGCTAAAGTTTTCTTCGAGTTGGAGTTGGCAGACTTTAATGCACTTTTTTTGCCATCTGCAAGCTTTTGTAATGGAGAGGAAAATAGAGAAGAAAAAAGCTTTTGCAGTCATAATGATCTTTGGAGAATCACAAGGAATTAAGTGTTGTTTAGAGAGAGCTGTAAATTTTGTATTGAAAGCCAAAAAATAACTGCTGTTTCCAAAGCAATTGAATCCCAATTAAATAACAAATTCCCACAAAAACTGAGCCTCTATCACAGAGTATTTTGTTGGAAAAGTATTTCTAAAGTACTTTAAAATTTGCTCCAAACTTATATAGAAACATGTGTGATGTTGTTTGGAAGATTGAAAGAAGATTTGAACACTTTAAACTGGTAAGAAATCACTTAGATCGATCCATGTGTAAGTTGGATCAAACTAAGTGAAAACTGAAAAGAAGTTGAGTATTCTGTTGGACATCGATCAATGACATCGATCGATTAATGTGGATGACATTCGTGTGGATGCATAGCTGAAACTCTCTGTCCAACATAGATCGATTGATGTGACATCGATCGATACATCTATGTTGGCAGGATGCAAAGTTGGAAGTTTCTGTCCGACATCGATCGATCGATGTGCCAACAGTGAAAACTTTTCATTTTGAATTGCATCTCTTGATCCAAGGTTCATCTTCCTTCATCTATGAACGGTAATCAACTGACTTGGGGAAGTTAAAAGCTGCTGAAATGAGTTTTTAAGATTGGTTTTTAACACAACCCAAGGCTTATAAACAGTATGCCTTGGTATTTTACAAAAAAAGAGAACAAGTCTTGCAAAATTTTAAGATTTTCAGCTTTTGTCTTCTCGAACTCTTCTCCTCCATTATCACCGCTTCTTTTTGCAAGTTCAATCCCTTTCTCGTAGAGCAAACGAACAAGGGAAACCGTTAAATCCTGGGAAGCATTCGCTTGTAGTTTACCTTGCTCAACCGGTGGAGCGAAATTGCTTTTAAGGACAGTGATTTCCTATCACGTCTCGGCATTTTGTTGTGTTGTTATTGTTTTTTGGTTCATATTCACTCAGTTTTTCTAAAAATCTTGAAAGCAATTTCGGATATGACAACCAAACAATCTGTTGTTCCTGATATGTCCAAATTAGAACCTTTGATGGAAAGTTCTTCAAGAGATGGTCTGCAAAGGTTCTTTTCTTCCTTGAGATGCTGTCTGTCTCCTATGTTCTGACAAAGGAGAGACTTGCTGAAGATGGAGAAGCACTGAAGTACGATGCATATAATGTCACATGTAGATGACATATTCTTCATTTCCTCTCAAACTCGCTATTTGATATTTACATCAAGTTTCAATCAGCAAGGAAAATCTGGAGAGCACTTCAGAACAAATATGGTTATGAAGATGTTGGTAAAAGAAAGAATGTGGTCAATGAGTTTCTCAAGTTTCAGATGGTTGACCACATATCTATCAATAATCAGATTCATCAGTTTCAAGAACTGGTGGATAATATAGAGCAGGAGGGTATTAATATTGATGCAACCTTCCAAGCTGCTGCTCTGATAGAAAACCTTTCTTCTTGGAACAAATACAAGAACAGAGGCAAGCATCATGATACTAAGCTCTCTATGGATAGTGTAATCAAACATATCCGTATAGAGAAAAATAACAAGCTTGAAGATGCAAGTGGTGATGAAGGTGAAGCTAAGGCCAACGTCCTCGAACATGCTGCCAAGAGACCGAGAATTCAATCCAACAAGCCCAAAGGTAAAACGAAAATGCACGGACAATTCAAAGCAAAACCAAAAAGAGTTTGTTCGGTGTGTGGAAAGCCGGGTCACAAGGCGTTCTTCTACAACAAACGAAAAGGACAATCAAGCAACCAGGCCAACCTTGTTGAAGGAGATGCAAATGAAGCTTTGATGGAGGATGAAACAATTGCAGCAGTCGTCGTCGATGAGGTAAACCTTGTCGGAGGTGCAATAGAATAGGTGGTCGATACTGGAGCCACCAGACATATTGCAACCAGCAGAGATTATTTCTTGATTATCAAGAGATAGATAGTGGAGACCAAGTCTTTTTAAAGGATGCACGAGGAACTCGAGTGATCAGGAAGGGAAAAGTACTCCTCAAGTTGACCTCAGGGAAAAAGCTGAAGTTGAGCAATGTGCTACATGTTCATACCATTCGGAGGAATTTGATTCTGGAGCACTTCTGAACATGGCTAATATTAAGCTTGTTTTTGATTCAGATAAACTTGTGTTATCTAGGAGTGGGAGTTTATTGGGAAGGGTTTTTATTCTGGTGGTCTCTTTGTACTTGATGCTATTTGTTTGAATAATAAGAATGCATCTAGTTCTGTGTACATCGTTGATTCTCTTGATATGTGGATGCCATTAGAAGGTTAAAGAACGCAAATCTAATTGAAGTGATAATGACAATAAGTTTACTAAATGTCATTATTGCACAGAAGGGAAACATCATAAGAAACCCTTTAAGTCGATCAAAAGAGCAACAGAAAAATTGGAGTTAATTCATAGTGATCTAGGATATTTTAAGAACATTATGAGTAAAGGTGGTAAGCAGTATTACATCACCTTTGTAGATGATTTTTCTAGGTTTGCTAAGGTTTATTTGCTTAGTAACAAGGATGAAGCTGAGAATATGTTTATCAAATACAATAATGAAGTTGAGAATCAATTAGATAAAAGGATTAAAAAGGTAAGGTCGGATAGAGGAAGTGAGTATAGCACTTTGTCTTTACAAAAATTTTGTGAAGATAATGGGATTATACATGAGTTTACACCTCCGTATACTCATCAGTCTAATGGTATTGCTGAAAGGAAGAATAGGACGCTTAAGGATATGATGAATATAATGCTCTTAAGTTCTGGATTACCTAGTAATATGTTGATGAGCTACAGCCTAACCTTGTGGATACAAACACTGACGATGACACCTCAATGCCCCACACAGGTCCCATAACAAGGAGTATGGCTAAGAAATTGTTGCATTGTGTTGAATCATTTCTTTACAGGCATGAAGAGGATGAGCCGAGCAAAGATGATGTCCATTGGGTTTATATGATACAAGCTTTGATCTAGTTGTATCAAAAACATGTTGTACATATTTTTAGATGTTCTTTTTAATATTGTTGGTTTGTTAACTTTGTTTTAGGATAGTTTGTGTTGTATTCTTGCCTTGTCTTTCAGGTATACGTTTTTAGCTTGAAGATGCAATTCAAACCTGAATTTTTGTCCAAGCAAAGAGGTGAAATGCAAGGAGCTTACAAGCAAGGTGGTGACAAGCACTCATGTCAATTTCAAGCAATGTTCTTCACGTTAAATGGGTGTATAAGCTGCTCACATCATGAACCAATTAGAAGGACTCTTGCAAATCTTCAAACCAATCACAAATCAAGTTGAAGTCAAGAATGCAAGCTGCACAACAATTGCTCCAATCAAATTCCTTGAAGAAATCGTTGGTTTAAGGCCTAGATGGTTTGAAAATTCAAAGACCAACTTGCAACCAATCAAAAGGGAGTTCAACCAAGCTGCTCACTACAACATCCAATCAGAATTTTGGCTGAAATCTAGCAAGGAAAGGAACGGTTGTCTAAGGAATATTTGTTGAAAATTCAAACACCAACTTGCATCCAATCAAAGGCCATTCCAAAGCAAGCTGCTCCATGTCTAAACCAATCAAATTGATCAAAGGAAAAAGGCTGGAAAACAGGATGGTTTACACGGCAAAACAACCAGCCTTTTGGAACCAAAAGTTGCTCAAACAATTTCCAAGCAAAGCATGTCATTTTAGTCTAGTACTTTGTACATTAAAACTTGTACTTCTTAGCATTTTCGTTGGTTATAAGTAGAGCTAGAATCAGATTGTAAATACAACTACATTCAATCACATTTCAATCAAATTTCCTTTAAGGAGTTCTCAACTTATGCTAGTTGAAGTTTAAGACCACTTAACGGTTTTCTTTCAAGTTCCTAGCCTAGAACTTGTTAGTATTTTACTTCATTTTTGGTTTACAGCATCTTAGGGTCTCATTGAGGTTTTAGATGTGTTGGAGTGCCAAAGAGGAAGAGGTGTTGGCATAAATTGAGCCAAGAACAACGGTTACAGTTCAAGGGGTGTCTTTGAGATGTTCTTTGCCATAGCTTTTGTTCAAATCAGTTTGGAATAGGAGACAAAGTCCTTGGCAACGTTTTCTAGCCTTCATTTGGCTCATCAATTGGTATCAGAGCGTTGGTTAGTCTTCTATTCATATTTACATTGTTTAAATTTGCATATGAATGATGCTGCCCAAATCTTGTAGTGAACTGTTTTTTTTATGTCCGTTTATAGCTTGTTTGTTTAAGTAGTTAGTTTATGTTTTAAAGTGCTTGTTAGATAGTATACTATAGTTTGGTAACTTAGTTAAGTAGGCAAAACCGAAAACCCCTACAAAAAGAACTTAGACTAGACTTAGTGTTGTTAAAATCTGTTTGTGTAGCTCAAGTTTAGAACCGTGTGTAACCAGCTTGTACTTGTTCAATCTAGCTTAGATATTGTTCATTAGGTCCTAATCTAGAAGTTTAAATGGTAGTTTAGATAAGTCCTTAAAACAGAAAACTTGAACACAAAATAGATTAGTTGATAGTTTAGCTTGTAATCAAGTAGTTAAAATTCTGTTTTTAGTACTTGTGTGCAATCTGTTTGAAACGTTTTAGTGTTGCCTTATTTAGCTTAGTTAGGCTAGTTTACAACATAAATTAAGAGGTTTAGTTGGTTGTTTAGTTAGCACAAGCAAAACCGAAAACTAAAGATCAAAACAAGTAGTTTAGCTAACTATGTGTGCTGCCTAGTTCCTAGTGTTATACGTTTGATAAGTAGGACATAAACACTTGCATTTAGTATCATTTAGTTTAGAATCTGATTGCATCATACAAACAAAAACCAAACAAAAACAAAGTAGGTTAGATCACTTGAAAACAAAACAAAACAAGTTAGCATACTTAGCATCAAAACTGATTTTCCATTAGTTGTTAGTAATCAGCCTCTATAAACTTCATTTAGAAACAACTAAGTTGCATTTAGCTATCTTAAGATTAGTTAGATCACTTGCATCAAAAACAGAAAAAGGAAAAAAGAACAAACTGCCCAAAACCGTGTGATTTAGAACAACCTTTAAAGCTCATTTGAAATCTTGGTGTATGCTAATAGCTTTATCTTTTTGTTGATTTCAATTGTTTCAAACGACTTGTTGGACTTAGATATATTCTGAAAGTTAGGAATTGTTTAAGCCCCACATTGTTAAAGAGCTATCCAATTGTTGTTTTAGATCAATTTCTGAACTTACATTGCACTATATACGATTTGAACTAGTTGTAATTGTGAATTGAATTCCCACTACATAGTGTTTAGCCGTGTTGTGTACGAGGAACTTTCAAATTCCAAATACAACAAACCTTGTGCAATTAAAGGCCGTGGGCAATGTCTCATGTAGGCCGTGAGGAGTAGTCTCACAACAATCAAGCAAACCATCCAAAGAAAGAAAATTAAGCTTGATTGAGAAATACGCGAGAGAAAAGCCAATATTTGTCAACAAGCAAGAGGCAAGACAAGAGAGAATTGCACAAGAAAGCCAAGTGAGGAAAAGCCCAAAATTAAACATTGCATAAAGGGAAAATCCCGTGCAAAGCTCAAAAGAAAGAAAGTGCCCAAACCAAACCCCAAAGTGTTGTAGTTTTGAAATATTGAAAGTTTCTAAAGCAAACCCTTGCTAGCACTTTGTTTGTGTGTCTTTACTTTCACTTTACTACAATTGATAATTGCATATGCTGTAAAGTAAATTGAGGGATTGTCTTAAACAACCCCGTAGATTTCATTCAGCCCGAACTACAATTTGACTTCTGTGATTTTCTTGAATCTTTAGGAGATATAGTCTAAATTGCTGTTTTGAACAATTGTCAACATAAAGTAGAGTATTTGCATCTTATCAATATTTTAATTGGCTTTTGAGAT
Organism: Eustoma russellianum; assembly: GCA_036186865.1. Classification (NCBI taxonomy): domain Eukaryota; kingdom Viridiplantae; phylum Streptophyta; class Magnoliopsida; order Gentianales; family Gentianaceae; genus Eustoma; species Eustoma russellianum. Next base: position 17,253,511 of record AP025053.1, read on the forward strand.
TGTTTTCTGAATCATGGGTCCCCAACAGAAAGATAATGCACCATCCCCGTCCCCATCTACTCCTGTCCCATCCCCAGTCCCTGTTACCCTAGAAAATATACAGCAAACACTCACTTTCCTTGTTAATCAATTTGGTTTAATGAGAAGTGACATAGAGGATAACAAACAAAGGATAAGCAAAGTAGAAAAGCCAACCTCAGATCACAAGGAACCTAGTATACCTTTTCAAGAAGGCACCTCTTATGATAATGAATCTCATGTTGAACGTAGAAAAGTCACATCACTTAGAGGTCGAGGTAGAGGTCGAGGTAGTAATGGTGGTCGTAGGAACATTTCTTTTGAGGAAAGATTTGATAGTCTCCCTGAGTACAATGAAGAACCCTATCTAGAAGAAAGATATGATGAACGTCAACCCGATAGAGATGAACATCTTGAAGAAGAATACATTACTACTAAACTGACAATACCCCCCCTTCCATGGAAAAAGTGATCCTGAAACATATTTGCAATGGGAAACAAAAGTAGATCATATGTATTCTTGCACTAACTATTCTGAATTGGCCAAAGTGCGGTATGCAACTTTTGAATTTGTAGATTATGCTTTACTTTGGTGGGAACAACTGAAGAACACCAGGAGAAGAACAAGACAGCCCCCTGTTGTTACTTGGTCCGAGCTGAAACAAGAGATGAGGAAGAGATTCATATCTCCTTCCTATGAAAGAAGCGTTTTCCAGAAATTGCAACAACTTTCTCAAGGTAATAGATCTGTTGATGAATTTTATAAAGAATTAGAACATTTGCTTACCAGGGCTAACATAGAAGAAGCTGAGGAAGCCACCATGGCTAGATTTCTAGCTGGCTTGAACAAAGAAATTGCATTTAAGGTGGAACTTACACCCTACTCTAATCTGGCTTCTATGGTTCACATCGCTGAGAAAGTGGAGAGACAATTGAAGGTAAAAACTTCTAACCCTTCTTTTCGGACTAATCCTGTGAGTTTTCCTAGAACACAGCCCAGGACGCCATTCCGTCCACAACAAGGTCAAGGCCGTGGATACCAAGGAAAATCAACCCAGAACATCCAAAATCGTCCAAAGCTTCCAATCACTGATAAAGGCAAAGCCAAGGTGGAAGGTACGCCTAATTTTAAGACTCGTGATATTCAATGTTTTAAATGCTTAGGAAAAGGTCATTTTGCTAATCAATGTCACAACCCTAAACGCATCTTGTTTATTGAAGAGTCTAATGAGTATTATTCTGAGGAAGAATTGGAAGAGAGTGAAGAAAACAAAGAAATTGAGCAAACATGTGAGGAAGAAGAAGAGATTAGTGAAGAGAATAATGAGTGTGAAACAAAAGAGTTCTTAGTTGTCCGCCGAGCTCTAAGTGCCCAAGTTAAAACTGAAGAACCTGAAATACAACGAGAGAACATATTCCACATTCACTGTATGGTTAAGAAGAAAGTCTGCACTTTAATCATTGACTCCGGTTCATGTACCAATGTTGCAAGTTTTGAACTTGTTAGGAAACTTGAGTTACCTTTAATTAATCACCCCCGTCCTTATAGACTTACGTGGCTTAATGAGTGTGGTGAAGTTAAAGTAACAAAGCGAGTCCTAGTTCCTTTGTCAATTGGTGGGTATTCTGCTGAGGTGTTATGTGACGTAGCCCCTATGCAATCAAGTCATATCTTATTAGGTAGACCGTGGCAATTTGACAACAAAGTTACATATGATGGTTACCTAAATAGATATTCCTTTAGGCATAACAACAAACTGTTCAAATTAAATTCCTTGCCCCCGCACAAAGTCTTTGAGGATCAACAACGAATGTCAAAAAGTCATAATGATCCAAAAGAAAAGGAATTGGAAAGGATTTTCGTCAAAGAGAACCAACTGAGAAGTTCTCATCTTAAAATTGAACCGAAAGAAAACAAAGTTTCTGCTGAACCATCTCTAAAGAAAAGCGCATTCTTTGCATCTCAAAGTGAGGTATTCCATGCTATCAATTCAAACAAAAATGTTTATATCTTGCTTTACAAAGAAACTCTGTTCTCTTCATCTGAAATACCATCTACTTTACCGAGTGAAGTTGCATCTTTACTTCAAGAATTTTCTAACTTGTTTCCTGAAGGAGATCCCCCAGGTTTACCACCTTTAAGAGGCATTGAGCATCAAATAGATTTCATTCCAGGAGCTGTTCTGCCAAACAGACCTGCCTATAGAGCCAATCCAGAGGAAACTAAGGAAATCCAAAAACAAGTTGAGGAATTATTGACTCAAGGTAAAGTAAGAGAGAGTATGAGTCCTTGTGCTATTCCTGTTATCATTGTCCCTAAGAAAGATGGAACTTGGAGAATGTGTACTGACTGTAGAGCCATCAATAAGATCACTGTGAAGTATAGATACCCTATTCCTAGGTTGGATGACATGTTGGATATGTTGCATGGGTCTAGGTGCTTTAGCAAAGTAGATCTTAAGCAAGGATATTTCCAAGTGAGAATTAGGGAAGGTGATGAATGGAAAACTGCCTTTAAGACTAAATTTGGATTGTACGAATGGTTAGTTATGCCCTTTGGTTAAACCAATGCCCCTAGTACTTTCATGAGGTTAATGAATGAGGTCTTAAGGAAATTCATAGGGAAATTTGTAGTAGTTTACTTTGATGACATTCTTATCTACTCCAAAACCCTAAGTGAACATCTGAACCATCTAAGAGCTGTTTTTGTCACCCTACAGAAAGAAGAGTTGTATGCTAATTTCAAGAAGTGTTCTTTCTGTCTGGAGAAGGTTACATTCTTAGGATTTTTGATTAGTGCTGAAGGAATTGAAATGGACCAAGAGAAAGTTAAATCCATAACTGAGTGGCCAACCCCTAAGTCTGCTGGAGATGTTAGGAGTTTTCATGGATTAGCTAGCTTCTATAGACGTTTTGTGAAGGATTTCTCTACCATAGCTGCACCCTTGAATGAATTAGTCAAGAAAGATGTAAGATTTGAATGGAGAGAAACACAACAACAAGCCTTTGAGGAACTTAAGAAACGTCTAACTTCTGCACCTATCCTGAGATTACCCAACTTTGATGAAACATTTGAAGTTGAATGTGATGCCAGTGGAGTTGGCATTGGAGCTGTATTGCATCAAGGTAACAAACCTGTTGCCTACTTTAGTGAGAAACTGAAAGGAGCTTCCATAAATTATTCAACCTATGATAAAGAATTGTATGCCCTTGTCCGTTCTTTACAAACTTGGCAACATTATCTGCAACCTAAGGAATTTGTGATTCATACTGATCATGAAAGCCTTAAGTATCTAAAAGGTCAAGGAAAACTGAACAAAAGACATGCCAAATGGGTTGAATTCATTGAACAATTCCCTTATGTGATCAAGTATAAGCAAGGAAAAGAAAATGTTGTTGCTGACGCCTTATCTCGTCGCTATACTTTGATTACTACTCTTTCATGTAACATGTTTGGTTTTGAGTCTATCAAAGAGATGTATCATTCTGATCATGACTTTAGTTCTATATATCAAGCATGCATTGAGTCACCTTTTGCTAAATATTACTTGCATGATGGTTATTTGTTTAAAGAACATAAGTTATGTGTACCAATGTGTTCATTAAGAGAGTTGTTGATAAAAGAAGCTCATGGAGGAGGTTTAATGGGTCATTTTGGCTCGTTAAAGACTTTGGAAACACTTAAGGAACATTTCTTCTGGCCGCATATGAAAGCACATGTTGATAAGGTATGTGACCAATGTATTACTTGCAAGCAAGCAAAGTCTAGAACACAACCACATGGATTATACACTCCTTTATCTGTTCCAAGCTCACCTTGGACTGATATTTCTATGGACTTTGTATTGGGATTGCCTCGATCCAAAACTGGTAAAGATAGCATCTTTGTTGTTGTTGATAGATTTTCCAAAATGGCACATTTCATTGCATGTAAGAAAGTTGATGATGCTATTCATATTGCTGATTTGTTCTTTAAGGAGATTGTTAGATTGCATGGCATGCCACGTACAATTGTTAGTGATAGAGATACAAAGTTTCTAAGTCATTTCTGGCGTGTTTTGTGGAGTAAACTTGGTACTAAATTGTTATTTTATACAACTGCTCACCCACAAACCGATGGTCAAACTGAAGTTGTTAATAGAACTTTGTCTCAACTGTTACGTGTTGTCATTCAAAAGAACTTGAAGAATTGGGAAGATTGCTTAGCTTACATTGAGTTTGCATACAATAGAGTTGTTCATAGTGGAACATTGCATTCTCCTTTTGAAGTTGTTTATGGCTTTAAACCCTTTGTCCCCGCTTGATCTTGTTCCCATACCTGTTCATGAACGTGTTAGTTTAGATGGTGAACGAAAAGCAAAACTTGTGAAAGAATTGCATGAAAAGGTTAAGTCACAACTTGAAGCTAAGAATAAAGTGTATGCCAATAGAGCCAACAGGAATCGTAAAGTTGTTATATTTGAACCTGGTGATCTTGTTTGGTTACACTTGAGGAAAGAAAGATTCCCTAAGGAAAGGGACTCAAAGTTGAAGCCAAGAGGCGATGGACCGTTCAAAGTGTTGTAACGGCTTGGTGATAATGCCTATGTTCTCGATCTTCCTGAAGAAAGGTATGGTCCTATCTCTAAAACTTTTAATGTTGCTGACCTTTCTCCGTTTAGTATTGATTCAGATTCGAGGACGAATCTTTTTCAAGTGGGAGGGAATGATGAGCTACAGCCTAACCTTGTGGATACAAACACTGACGATGACACCTCAATGCCCCACACAGGTCCCATAACAAGGAGTATGGCTAAGAAATTGTTGCATTGTGTTGAATCATTTCTTTACAGGCATGAAGAGGATGAGCCGAGCAAAGATGATGTCCATTGGGTTTATATGATACAAGCTTTGATCTAGTTGTATCAAAAACATGTTGTACATATTTTTAGATGTTCTTTTTAATATTGTTGGTTTGTTAACTTTGTTTTAGGATAGTTTGTGTTGTATTCTTGCCTTGTCTTTCAGGTACACGTTTTTAGCTTGAAGATGCAATTCAAACCTGAATTTTTGTCCAAGCAAAGAGGTGAAATGCAAGGAGCTTACAAGCAAGGTGGTGACAAGCACTCATGTCAATTTCAAGCAATGTTCTTCACGTTAAATGGGTGTATAAGCTGCTCACATCATGAACCAATTAGAAGGACTCTTGCATATCTTCAAACCAATCACAAATCAAGTTGAAGTCAAGAATGCAAGCTGCACAACAATTGCTCCAATCAAATTCCTTGAAGAAATCGTTGGTTTAAGGCCTAGATGGTTTGAAAATTCAAAGACCAACTTGCAACCAATCAAAAGGGAGTTCAACCAAGCTGCTCACTACAACATCCAATCAGAATTTTGGCTAAAATCTAGCAAGGAAAGGAACGGTTGTCTAAGGAATATTTGTTGAAAATTCAAACACCAACTTGCATCCAATCAAAGGCCATTCCAAAGCAAGCTGCTCCATGTCTAAACCAATCAAATTGATCAAAGGAAAAAGGCTGGAAAACAGGATGGTTTACACGGCAAAACAACCAGCCTTTTGGAACCAAAAGTTGCTCAAACAATTTCCAAGCAAAGCATGTCATTTTAGTCTAGTACTTTGTACATTAAAACTTGTACTTCTTAGCATTTTCGTTGGTTATAAGTAGAGCTAGAATCAGATTGTAAATACAACTACATTCAATCACATTTCAATCAAATTTCCTTTAAGGAGTTCTCAACTTATGCTAGTTGAAGTTTAAGACCACTTAACGGTTTTCTTTCAAGTTCCTAGCCTAGAACTTGTTAGTATTTTACTTCATTTTTGGTTTACAGCATCTTAGGGTCTCATTGAGGTTTTAGATGTGTTGGAGTGCCAAAGAGGAAGAGGTGTTGGCATAAATTGAGCCAAGAACAACGGTTACAGTTCAAGGGGTGTCTTTGAGATGTTCTTTGCCATAGCTTTTGTTCAAATCAGTTTGGAATAGGAGACAAAGTCCTTGGCAACGTTTTCTAGCCTTCATTTGGCTCATCATATGTGGGGTGAAGCCATACTTTCAGCATGTCATATTTTTAATAGAATACCACATAAGAAAACTAGTTTAACTCCTTATGAACTTTGGAAAGGTTATGCATCCAACTTGAATTATTTGAAAGTGCGGTGGTGTTCAGCCAAAGTTGTAATTCCTGAATTCAAAAGGAGTAAAATTGGTTCTAAAACAAAAGACTGTGTGTTTGTTGGTTATGCCTTAAATAGTGCAGCATATAGGTTTATGACTTCAGACAATGGTGCGATTATTGAGTCTAAAGATGCTGAATTGTTTGAACTTGTGATAAGGTTTTTGGACCCCAAACTTCGCCTCAAAAGCTAGCTTGTAAGGGAAGGTTTGAACCCAACCTTATATTCAGCCCAGGATGTACTCCGCGGCCGGTGTGGGACAACAACACATTGGTCACCTTCCCACCCTCTTCAGGACCCGACTGCCTCAGTCGGCGATCTGCCTAACCCCACGAGGGACGGCCTGACCGGAAGCCCAGAGCTCTGATACCAAATGATAAGGTTTTTGGACCCCTAACTTCGCCTCAAAAGCTAAATGATAAGGTTTTTGGACCCCTAACTTCGCCTCAAAAGCTAGCTTGTAAGGGAAGGTTTGAACCCAACCTTATATTCAGCCCAGGATGTACTCCGCGGCCGGTGTGGGACAACAGCACATTGGCAACCTTCCCACCCTCTTCAGGACCCGACTGCCTCAGTCGGCGATCTGCCTAACCCCACGAGGGACGGCCTGACCGGAAGCTCAGAGCTCTGATACCAAATGATAAGGTTTTTGGACCCCTAACTTCGCCTCAAAAGCTAGCTTGTAAGGGAAGGTTTGAACCCAACCTTATATTCAGCACAGGATGTACTCCGCGGCCGGTGTGGGACAACAGCACATTGGCCACCTTTGGCATTGATGAGCCAAATAAAGGCTAGAAAAACGTTCCAAGACTTTGTCTTCTACTCCAAACTGATTTGAACCTCGGCTATGGCAAAGAACATCACAATGACACCCCTTGAACTGTAACCGTTTTTCTTGGCTCAATTTATACCAACACCTCTTCCTCTTTGGCATTCCAACACATCTAAAACCTCATTGAGACCCTAAGATGCTGTAAACCAAAAATGAAGTAAATACTAACAAGTTCTAGGCTTTGAACTTGAAAGAAACCGTTAGTGGCTTAAGCTTCAACTAGAAAAGTTGAGAACTCCTTAAAGGAAGTTTTGATTGAAATGTGTTTGATAATCTGGTTGTTTTTACATTCAAGTTCCTAACCTACTTATAACAAACGAAAATTACAAAGGGTACAAGGTTTAAAATACAAAGTACAAGTCTAAAAAGAACATGCTTGCTTTTGAACAATTTTGGTTCCAAGAAAGCTGGTTTGTTTGCCGTTGCTTCCATGCTTGTTTTCAGTCTCAATTTTGATTGGATAATACTTTGAGCAGCTTGCTTTGAATTCCCTTTGATTGGTTGCAAGTTTGTCTTTGAATTTTCAAACTACACTTGATGAGGATCAAGGGTCCGATGAGGATCAAGGGCCCCATCAAGAGGTCAAAGGTCCTATAACAAGAAGGAGGGCAAGGGAACTTTGTCATCAAGTTGCCACCTTCTTGTACAAACATGTTCAAGATGAACCTAAAACTCCTTGGGTTCATTTCATTGAACCTTCAACTTGAGCTTGTCTCAGCATGCACGCCTACATTCTTGTTTTTAGATTTTATTTTGTGTCGTGTGATCTTAGTTTTATGTATTTGCTTTGTAGGTAAATTAGGTACAAGAGAATGTTTCAAGAGAATGTTTGAAGAATGTTCAAGAGAATGTTTCAAAAGAATGTTTGAAGAGAATGTTCAAAAGAATGTTTGAAGAGAATGTTGAAGAGAATGTTTCAAGAGAATGTTTCAAGAGAATGTTTGTCTATGCTAAGACAAATTCAAAAGTGTCCAAGATAGAGTCTCTTGATCAAGTTGAAATCAAAATCATCTCCATTATCCACAAGAAGGGGGCGGCCATACCTAAAGCAAATGGATAATGATCAATTGAGTTTAAATTCAAAGCTAGGCTTGAATTTAAAATTCAACCTTAATTTGAATTCAATCTCAATCAATTGGAGACTTAAAGTTCAAGAGGATTTCAGCCTAATCTACATCCACTCCAAACGCCAACATGAAGTCATTTTGAAGGATAAGGATCACACGCCATTTTTTGAAGCAAAGATGAGATGGCAATTCAAATTTGAATCCAAGTTTAAAATTCAAGTTCAAGTTAAACTCAATCTCCAACCAGCATTTGAATTCAACATCTCAACCATTTGAAGACATCTCACACGCCTAGATAACCATCCACACGCCACTTGAAGATCAAAAAAGATGGGATTATAATTCAAAGATTGAATTCAAGTTTGAAGTCAAATTGAATCCAATCTTCAACTAGCCTTTGAATTCAAATTCAACCACATCTCCAACGCCAATTTCAGCATCTCCAACGCCAATTTCATCACCAAACATGACTAGATTCATTGAAGATAACATCTTTCAAGCATTTCAAGTTTTAGCTAGAATTATCTTAGTTTAAATTTTCAAGCAAAGTTCAAATTCAAACATTTGTTAGATAGCTTTATTTGAATTATCTCTAGCCATCTCAAGCTAAAGGGGGCGTCTTCTAGGCCTATAAATAGGACCCCTTTGGCTGGTTGTAAACTCACCTTTCGATGAATAACAATTCTTGATATGATACGAATATGGATCGTATATTGATGTTGTCCCGATCTTTCTTCACTCTCCAAACGTCCTTCAAGCCTTGAATGTGATGGACAATGGTGCCAAGCAACCACCTTCCTTCAAGCCTCCAAATTCGTTTGGTTAGGTGTGTTTGAATCCGCTCAATCCAACACGTCGTTCCGTATCCTTGGATTGTGGATCACCAACAAGGAACACACAATCCTTAATTGGGTCTAGCCTTGATTTAGATATGTGTAAACCAAAGGAAAAACACAAACTTTTATTCAAGAAAACTCAAGAACAAAAGATAACATAAAACACTAGGGTTTTTAGTTCAAAGATGAAAACTAGTCTAACTCCTCAAAGAAATGCTAAATGATCTATTTATATGATTACAAGTCTTGTAAACCTCCTCCACAAAAACGGCTAGGGTTTCTTGGATGCTTCCCAATTGGCGCCACCTTCCCTTAATGTGCAACAATCTGAATTTTGTTAATTATGGTAAGTTCCCTTCTCTTGGCAAATTCCCAATTATTGTCTCAATCCTCAATTGTTGCATTATTGCCATTCTTCTAGACTTGCCTTGTGCCTCCTTTGCTTCCTTAAAAACGCCAATAGCCTTTCCTTGTGACACAAGATCTAATTTTGGTAACTTCCATTTTCTTGAATTATCTCCTTATTTGCTCCAAATCTTCAATTTATGACTTCCATAATTCATTCCAATCCTTCCAAGCTGATTTATATCATTATGGAAAGTCTCTTAGTCGCCCTTGAAGAGGCCTAGGCGGTTGCCCCTTGCTTCAAGCAAACCGAAACCCTAATTTGCATAATTGGGTTTGTTTTGGACTTCTTTCTTGCAGCTCTTGTATCTCTTTTTGTGGACTGATTTTGGCAAAACCCAAAACATGAAAGATGCTCCAAATTAAGTCTTCTTCAAGGTCCAGCTGGCTCCATGCACGCCCCATCTCAATTGAAAGCCCAAAATCCCAAAACAGCCTTGTGTGGACAAGCTTGGCCCAAATCTGAGAAGCCCTCCTTTCCAAAGCTCAAGATGTTTGATCCAAGACTTGTAACACCTACAAAACACACTCATACACCAAACATAAGTATTCTAAACAAACTTTAAAAGAAGCAAACGAAAAGACAACTAAAAGCCACAGAAACGGCACCAACAAGCGGACTGGCTACCATTGGATAATCAGTTCTTAAGCTCAACAATGAGCACCCATTTAGGAGGAACATCCATTGGTTCATCTTGCACATGTTTGGTTAGAAAAGAGCCAACATCAAAACCAAGTTGAAAACCATTAATTCTCTTGGTTTGGCTCCTTGTCAACGGCCCCTTATGGTTAAGGGCACCTTGTGCAAGCTCCTCATTAGGAGGCTGCTCCTCAGCCTCATCAATCCCCCCCTCCTCAAAAGGATTCGCCCTCGAATCATCAAGATAAAAATGCTCAAAAGGGGAAAGATCACTTACATTGAAGGTGTTGGAAACTGAACCATACCTGTCTGGAGGAAGATCAAGCACATAAGCATTTGGACCAACCTTTTGAATGACCTTAAAAGGTCCATCTCCTCTAGGCATAAGCTTGGACTTCCTCTCCTTAGAAAATCGTTCCTTCCTTAAATGCAACCAAACAAGATCTCCAGGATAAAACACAACATCTTTTCTATGCTTGTTAGCTTGTTTTGCATACTGTTTATTCTTTCGTTCAAGTTGAAGTTTAACTTTTTCATGCAACTTTTTGATCATTTCAGCTCGTTGCTTACCATCCATGCTAGCACGCTCGTCAATTGGAATAGGCAACAAATCAAGTGGGGAATGGGGTAGAAAATCATAGACAACTTCAAAAGGGGAATACAAAGACCCACTATGAACAGCCCTATTATAAGCAAACTCAATATGTGGTAAACATTGTTCCCAATTTTTCAGATTGCTTTGGATTAAGGCACGCAACATTTGTGACAAGGTTCGATTTACCACTTCAGTTTGGCCATCTGTTTGTGGATGTGCAGTAGTAGAAAACAAAAGTTTAGTTCCCAACTTGCTCCAAAGTACACGCCAAAAATGACTCAAGAATTTACTGTCCCTATCACTAACAATTGTTTTAGGCATGCCATGCAATCGAACAACTTCTTTAAAGAACAGACTTGCAATGTAAGAAGCATCATCTACTTTGTGACAAGCAATAAAGTGTGCCATCTTAGAGAATCTGTCTACCACAACAAAGACACTATCTCTACCACCTTTTGATCTAGGTAAGCCAAGAACAAAGTCCATAGAAATGTCCTCCCAAGGTGCACTAGGTACGTCCAAGGGTGTGTACAACCCATGAGGTTGTGTTTTGGACTTAGCCTGCCTACAAGTGATGCAACTACTACAAACCTTTGCAACATCTGATTTCATGTGAGGCCAAAAGAAATGTTCCTTTAAAGTTTCTAAAGTTTTAAAAACTCCAAAGTGTCCCATTAATCCGCCCCCATGTGCTTCCTTAACCAACAACTCTCGCATTGATCCCTTAGGAATGCATAATCGTTTCTCCTTAAACAAATAGCCATCATGCAAATAAAATTTACCAAAAGGAGAATCAACACATGCATCATAAATGGAAGCAAAATCAGAATCATCCTTATACAATTCCTTAACAAATTCAAAGCCAAGCAAGTGTGAAGACAACTTAGTAATCAAAGTATACCTTCTAGACAAAGCATCAGCAACTATGTTATCTTTTCCTTGCTTATACTTAATGACATAAGGAAATTGCTCAATAAACTCAACCCATTTTGCATGCCTCTTATTCAGTTTTCCTTGACTCTTAAGGTATTTCAAACTTTCATGATCAGTATGAATGACAAACTCCTTGGGTTGCAAGTAGTGTTGCCAAGTTTGTAAGGACCTTACCAAAGCATACAACTCCTTATCATAAGTAGGATAGTTCAATGCAGCACCTTTCAACTTTTCACTAAAATAAGCAATAGGATGCTTACCTTGGGTTAGAACAGCTCCAATTCCCACGCCACTCGCATCACACTCTATCTCAAATGTATCATCAAAGTTGGGCAACTTCAAGATAGGTGCTGTAGTGAGACGTCTTTTAAGCTCATCAAACGCCCTTTGTTGGGCGTCCCCCCAATGGAATCCAACCTCCTTCTTGACTATCTCATTCAATGGTGCGGCTACGGTTGAAAAGTCTTTGACAAACCGCCTATAAAAACCTGCCAAACCATGAAAGCTCCTCACTTCGCCCACACTCTTTGGTGTAGGCCATTCAAGGATGGACTTCACCTTGTCTTGATCCATTTCAATCCCTGCAGAACTGATTACAAAACCAAGAAAAACAACTTTGTCCAAACAAAAAGAACATTTCTTAAAGTTAGCATAAAGTTTTTCCTTTCTTAGCTTTTCAAAAACAGCTCTTATGTGATCTAAATGCTCTTCTAAGGTCTTAGAATAGATCAAGATGTCATCAAAATAAACCACAACAAACTTCCCAATAAAAGCTCTCAAAACTTCATTCATTAGCCTCATGAATGTACTAGGTGCATTAGTTAACCCAAAAGGCATAACTAACCATTCATACAATCCAAATTTAGTTTTAAAAGCTGTTTTCCATTCATCACCCTCTCTTATCCTCACTTGAAAGTAGCCACTTTTCAAATCAATTTTCGTATACCATTGTGAACCATGCAACATATCAAGCATATCATCAAGTCTAGGAATGGGATACCTATACTTTACAGTGATTTTGTTGATGGCCCTACAATCTGTACACATCCTCCAAGTGCCATCTTTTTTTGGAACAAGGATGACTGGCACTGCACTTGGACTCATACTTTCCCTTACCTTCTCCTTGGCCAAGAGATCCTCCACTTGCCTTTGTATTTCCTTTGTTTCCTCCGGATTGGCCCTATAAGCTGGCCTATTAGGCAGGACAGCCCCTGGAATAAAGTCAATGTGGTGCTCAATCCCTCTCAACGGTGGCAACCCGTGTGGTTCCTCCTCGGGAAACAAATCTGCAAATTCTTCCAACAAAGAAACAACACCACTAGGCAAGGTAGATGGTAAGTCATTCTTAGAAAACAAGCATGCAACACTATCTTTGTAAAGAATCACCAAAACAGTTTTATTATCATACAATGCATGGGTAACTTCACGAGATTTTGCAAAGAAAGCATGCTTCTTAGGTGGACGTGAAATTTGTGGGGTGGATGCTTGTGAAAGTGTTTGAACCGTGGGTGAGGGTGGACTGATTTGGGCCGTGGGTTGTGTACCCTTGGCCGAGGAGTTTGTGGCCTCAACAAGGCTTCTCCTCTCCTTTTTAAGAACCTCTAAGAACCGTTTTTCAGCCTCCTTTTCCTTAGGATCTGAATGGTTCTTCTTCATCCTCTTAGCATCCTCATAAACCTTATGTGGAGACAATGCATGTAACTTAAACTTTTTGCCATTGAACGTAAAAGCATACATGTTCAATCTTCCATCATAAATAACATGCTTGTCAAATTGCCAAGGTCTACCTAACAAAATATGACTAGCATGCATAGGAGCTACATCACACAAAATTTCGTCTTTGTAACCGCCAATAGATAAAGAAATCAGAACTTGTTTAGACACATGAATCTCACCACAATCATTTAGCCAAGATAACCTATAGGGATGGGAATGATCAATCATAGGTAAATCTAGCTTTCTAACAAGTTCAATACTTGCAACATTAGCACAAGAACCACTATCAATAATTAACGTGCAAGTTTTGCCTTTTACCAAACAATGGATGTGGAAAATGTTCTCCCTTTGCAAGTGTTCTTCTTCCTCCTTCATGTGTGCACTTAAGGCTTTTCTTACCACAAGAAAGTCCTTATATGCACCCTCTTCATCACTCTTTATCTCCTCAGCTGAGTCCTCTTGGTACTCTTCCTTTGTGGCCTCTTCTTCCTCCTCTTCTGAATAGAATTCATTTGTTTCCTCAAGGTACAACACTTTCTTGGCATTAGGGCAGTCCCTTGCATAGTGTCCTCTCCCTCTACATTTAAAACACTCAATCTCCCTTGTTCTTGGAGGGTTTGCGGGTGCTTTGCCTTTGTTTTTGTCATTTTGACCTAGATTTGCTCCGTTGGTCCTTTGAGTGAAGTGTGGCTTATTTGGAGCGCTAGAACCGTTTTGGCCGAATGTGTTTGAACTTGGCCGTGCTCCTCCATTGCCATTAGACCTAGGCTGCACTTTAGAAAAAGAAGAAGCATTAGTTCTAAAACCAAATCCACTAGTAGAAGAACGTACCTTTAATTGCCGCTCAATTTTCTCAGCTTTGTGAACCATGGAATTGAGATCAACGTAGGTAGTGAGCTCAAGTTGAAACCCAATCTCCTTATTAAGACCTCCCAAAAACCGAGCCATGGTTGCCTCCTCAGATTCTTCAGTATCGATTTTTATCAACAAACTCTCTAACTCCTTAAAGTATTCATCCACACTTTTATTTCCTTGAGTTAGGCATTGCAACTTTTGGAACATGGACCTCTCATAAGATTCTGGAATGAATTTCTTTCTCATCTCGTATTTCATCTCATCCCAAGTTCCAATTGTGGGTTGTCTAGTCCTTCTTCTTATACTTTGAGTTTGGTCCCACCAAATCAAGGCATATTCCAAGAACTCTATACTTGCATATCTCACTTTTTGCAACTCGGTATAGTTGGTATAGGAAAAGATCATGTCAACTTTTCTCTCCCACTCAATGTAAGCTTCAGGGTCACTTTTACCATAAAAGGGTGGAATGTTTATTTTGGTTTTCAAATAATCATCCTCTTGGGGTACATACCTCCTAGGTTGTATTCGGCCTTGAGGTCTTGGGTATACCTCCTCAACCTCTTCCTCTTCATAGTAGTCATTCCATTCCTCCCTAACAGGTTGTGGTCTCATTCCGTGTCTCCTATCTCCTCTACCCCTTGCTCCTCCTCTACCTCCCATGCTTGTGGACCCCTTAGGTTCAGTTCCACGGGATGTTTGGCCTTGGCTTTGAGGTGGGGGCTGTTCTTGGGTAGGAGGTGTGTTGGATGTCATCTTTGCTTCCCACTCATCCAACCTAGATTGCATGGTAGCAAGCATTTGTGCCATCTTTTCCATGGAAAATTCCACTTTGTCTCCTCCTCCTTGGGTACTGTTTGACCCCTCCATGGCAACCTGAAACGCTTTCACAAACAAGAAAAGAAGAAAACTAACACAAGAAACAAAAGTGATTTGTTAGTGAAAACAAAAGGAAAAACGAAAATCTGTTTGGCCTTTTTTGTCCTCCCTTGTTTTCTCTCAATTGTTCAAGTGTTTTTCCTTGGCCAATCTTGAGCTAGAACCTCTTAAGGCAAGTCCCAAATTGGCTAACCACAATCTGTTTCGTTTTCTTTCCTTGCAAGCTTCTTTTGCCTTCAAAAACACCAATTGTTCAACAAGTGGTAAAACAGCGTCAAGAAGTTTAGAGCACAATTTAAAACACACTTAATAACTATGATTCAAAGAAACAAGAAACCAAAAGTGATGTAGTTGGTTGAACCAAAGAATTGCTAGGGGTTGTCCTGGGCAATCTTTAATTAAACCAACTTATGCAATATCAAATGCAAGTTCTTTGATTGATAGTATGAGCGTGTATCCAAGGTGGGGAATTTGAAGGTTAGATGTGTGTTGTTTTGGGGAAAAACACACGGCCTTTGTTTGCTTTTGGTGAACTTGGATGGTAGATGCAAAAAAGATGGAACCTTTTGTACAAAGGAACTTCTTTTCTCTTCCTTTCTTTGTGCACTCCTTTTGTTGGGTTGTGCACGTTTCTTTTCTTTTTTTTTTTTTTTGACGTTCAAAGCAGCTTGATGCAACCTTTGTCTGTTGTTGCGAAATTCAGTTGTGTATGCTTGAAAGATGATCCTTTTTGTGTTTGTATGGATGTGTAGTAGAAAATAGGTTTTTCCTTGGATACCAATACAACCAAAACAAACAAACTTGTATTCAATATCACACAAGCAAATTTAATTAAAAGCTTCGATAACAACAAGGTATTTGACTCAAAGGTAGCTTCTTTTAGGCCTTGGACTGATTTTAGATGGAGTTAAATCCTATTCAATGCAAACAACAATGATCCTATGATTAAGTGTGTTAAAGATGAGATCTTTAATGATAGGTGATCAATAGTGATGCAAAAGGTGAAGTCTTTTTTTGTGGTTTTCGTTGGGCTGAAAGAAAAGAACAATCTTTGTTTTTGTTTTTGATGAAATGAAGTAAAAGATCAAACCTTTTTTTTTTTTGAGAAGAAACGTTTTTAATAAGAATGACACGAACGACAAAAGAAAAGATATTTGAGATGAAGATAAACGAGAGCTCTGATACCACTTGATACGAATATGGATCGTATATTGATGTTGTCCCGATCTTTCTTCACTCTCCAAACGTCCTTCAAGCCTTGAATGTGATGGACAATGGTGCCAAGCAACCACCTTCCTTCAAGCCTCCAAATTCGTTTGGTTAGGTGTGTTTGAATCCGCTCAATCCAACACGTCGTTCCGTATCCTTGGATTGTGGATCACCAACAAGGAACACACAATCCTTAATTGGGTCTAGCCTTGATTTAGATATGTGTAAACCAAAGGAAAAACACAAACTTTTATTCAAGAAAACTCAAGAACAAAAGATAACATAAAACACTAGGGTTTTTAGTTCAAAGATGAAAACTAGTCTAACTCCTCAAAGAAATGCTAAATGATCTATTTATATGATTACAAGTCTTGTAAACCTCCTCCACAAAAATGGCTAGGGTTTCTTGGATGCTTCCCAATTGGCGCCACCTTCCCTTAATGTGCAACAATCTGAATTTTGTTAATTATGGTAAGTTCCCTTCTCTTGGCAAATCCCCAATTATTGTCTCAATCCTCAATTGTTGCATTATTGCCATTCTTCTAGACTTGCCTTGTGCCTCCTTTGCTTCCTTAAAAACGCCAATAGCCTTTCCTTGTGACACAAGATCTAATTTTGGTAACTTCCATTTTCTTGAATTATCTCCTTATTTGCTCCAAATCTTCAATTTATGACTTCCATAATTCATTCCAATCCTTCCAAGCTGATTTATATCATTATGGAAAGTCTCTTAGTCGCCCTTGAAGAGGCCTAGGCGGTTGCCCCTTGCTTCAAGCAAACCGAAACCCTAATTTGCATAATTGGGTTTGTTTTGGACTTCTTTCTTGCAGCTCTTGTATCTCTTTTTGTGGACTGATTTTGGCAAAACCCAAAACATGAAAGATGCTCCAAATTAAGTCTTCTTCAAGGTCCAGCTGGCTCCATGCACGCCCCATCTCAATTGAAAGCCCAAAATCCCAAAACAGCCTTGTGTGGACAAGCTTGGCCCAAATCTGAGAAGCCCTCCTTTCCAAAGCTCAAGATGTTTGATCCAAGACTTGTAACACCTACAAAACACACTCATACACCAAACATAAGTATTCTAAACAAACTTTAAAAGAAGCAAACGAAAAGACAACTAAAAGCCACAGAAACGGCACCAACAAGCGGACTGGCTACCATTGGATAATCAGTTCTTAAGCTCAACAATGAGCACCCATTTAGGAGGAACATCCATTGGTTCATCTTGCACATGTTTGGTTAGAAAAGAGCCAACATCAAAACCAAGTTGAAAACCATTAATTCTCTTGGTTTGGCTCCTTGTCAACGGCCCCTTATGGTTAAGGGCACCTTGTGCAAGCTCCTCATTAGGAGGCTGCTCCTCAGCCTCATCATGATATTTTCTTCACTTTGAGTGATACTTTGTTTTCTTGGTTTTGCATTAAAAACCTAAGTTAAGATCCTTCAAAGTTGAGCGATTTGAAGGTATTGCCATTGCTAAAAGGTGCCGTCCAGGAGGGCCATTTTGGTTTGCCTGATCAACGACCATCTTATAGTGTTGGTCTTGCTCGTTGTCCACACGTTTGATCACTAAGGAAGCAAGGGGAAGTTTACTTCTTTGTGCCTAACCCTTTGTGAAGAACGTTTGGAAGGTAGAATTGTTGGAGCCCACGAGTTGCACGCATCAACACTTGCGTGAATTATGCCTTAAACTTCAAGGATCTGATTGGTTCATTTGTTGTGCAGCTTGCTTGCTTGTCTTCAACTTGTTTTTGATTGGTTTGAACATTTGCAAGACTTCTTCCTATTGGTTAAAGCTTTGAGCAGCTTGTCCATCCTTGTTTGCGTGGAGAACAATTCTTGAATTTGACATGAGTGTTTGTCACCTCCTTGCTTGTAAGCTACTTGCTTATCACCTCCTTGCTTGAACAAAAATTCAGGTTCCAATTGCATTTTCAAGCTACGTACGTGTACCTGAAAGACAAGGCAATAATACAACACAAACTATCCTAAAACAAGGTTAACCAACCAACAATATTAAAAAGAACAACTAAAGATATGTACAACATGCTTTTGATACAACTAGATCAAAGCTTGTATCATATAAACCCAATGGACATCATCTCTGCTTGGTTCATCCTCTTCATGCCTATAAAGAAATGATTCAACACAATGTAACAGCTTCTTAGCCATACTCCTTGTTATGGGACCTGTGCGGGGCAGTGAGGTGTCATCATCAGTGTTTGTATCCACAAGGTTAGGCTGTAGCTCATCAACTTGACTTTCCAATGAAACAAGAGAAAGTAAGTAATACTAGCTATGAACTTGGTGAGTCTAGTATGAAAACTAGTGATGAAGCTGTTTCTTTGTCTAGAAGAAGCAAAAGACAAAGGATTGAAAAATCCTTTGGAGACAACTTTACTACTACCTTTATTTTAGAAGAAGATCCTAAGACTTATAAAGAGGCTATGAAGTCCATAGATGTTAAGTTTTGGAAAGAAACTATAAACAGTGAACTTGAGTCTATTCTTAGTAATAATACTTGGAAACTAGTAGAGTTGCCTAGGGGATGTAAACCTATCAGTTGTAAATGTGTTTTTGGGAACAAACTAAAGGCTGATGGTACAATTGATAAATTTAAGAAAAGACTAGTTGCCAAGGGGTTTACTCAACAAGAGGGAATAGATTATTTTGATACGTATTCACTGATAGCGAGAATAACATCTATTAGAGTGTTAGTGGCTTTAGCTTCTATTAACAAGTTAGTGATATATCAGATGGATGTAATAACGACTTTCTTAAATAGTGATTTAGATGAAGAGATTTATATGCATCAACCAGAATGTATGATTGTTCAAAGACAAGAACACAAAGTGTGTAAACTTAACAAGTCTTTGTATAGTCTTAAACAAGCTCCAAAACAATGGCATAAGAAATTTGATAATGCTATGATTTTCGATGGTTGCATTGTGAATGAAAGTGATCGTTGCATTTATAGTAAAGAGGATTCTGGTTATGTAATTGTTTGTTTATATATTGATGATATGTTGATTTTTGAAAATAACATGAATGTTGTGAATACTACCAAGTCGTTCTTATCATCCATCTTTGACATGAAAGATATGGGTAAAGCTGATTTGATACTTGGTTTGAAGTTAGTCGAGAATTGTGGGGGTTATGCGCTTTCACAATCTTATTATGTCGAAAAAATGTTGAAAAAGTTTAACTTCTTCGACGTAAGACCTGTAAGTACTCCTTATGATACTGCAGTACACTTGAAGAAAAATAGAAATAACAGTGTTTCACAAGTTGAATATGATAGAGTAATCGGAAGTGTGATGTATCTAATGAATTGCACAAGACCCGACATAGCCTATGTAGTAAATAGATTAGCCAGATATACTCATAATCCAAGTAGTGAACATTGGTCTGCTTTAGAAAGATTAATGAAGTATATTAAAGGAACGATGGATTCATGTCTTGATGAGGCTGAGGAGCAGCCCCCTAATGAGGAGCTTGCACAAGGTGCCCTTAACCATAAGGGGCCTTTGACAAGGAGCCAAACCAAGAGGACTAATGGTCTTCAACTTGGTTTTGATGTTGGCTCCTTTCTAACCAAACATGTGCAAGATAGTCAGTCCACTTGTTGGTGCCGTTTCTGTGGCTTTTAGTTGCCTTTTCCTTTGATTCTTTTAAAGTTTGTTTTAGAATACTTATGTTTGGTGTATGAGTGTGATTTGTAGGTGTTACAGGTCTTGGATCAAACGCCTTGAGCTTTGGAAAGGAAGGCTTCTCAGATTTGGACCAAGCTTGTCCATACAAGGCTGTTTTGTGGTTTTGGGCTTTCAAGTGGGATTGGGCGTGCATGGAACCAGCTGGACCTTGAAGTAGACTTAATTTAGAGCATCTTTCATGTTTTGGGTTTTGTCAAAATCAGTCCACAAAGAATAGTTACAAGAGTTGCAAGGAAGAAGTCCAAAACAAGCCCAAGTGTGCAAATTAGGGTTTTCGGTCTTCTTGAGAGGGTGGCAGCCGCCTAGCATCATCAAATGCAATTAAAAGACCTTCTAGAATGTCATAAATCAGATTGGGATGATTGGAATGAATTATGGAGTCATAATTGAAGATTTGGAGCAATTAAGGAGATAATTCAAGTAAGAGAAAGTTACCAAAATTAGATCTTGTGTCACAAGGAAGGCTGAATGGCGTTTAGTGAAGGCAAATGGATGCACAAGGCAAG
This sequence comes from Eustoma russellianum, assembly GCA_036186865.1. Classification (NCBI taxonomy): domain Eukaryota; kingdom Viridiplantae; phylum Streptophyta; class Magnoliopsida; order Gentianales; family Gentianaceae; genus Eustoma; species Eustoma russellianum. The sequence goes on from AP025053.1 coordinate 17,273,890, forward strand.
TTCTAGAAGGATGGTTAATAATGCAATAATTGGTGATTGAGACAATAATTGTGGATTTGCCAAGAGAGAGAAGCTTACCTAAAATAACAAATTCAGATTTTGCATCTCAAGGAAGGAAATGGCGCAAACATGGAAGATCCCCAATGCACCTAGACGTTTTTGGAGATTGGCCAAGAAGACTTGTAATCAAATATATTGATCACTTAGCATTTCTTTTGGTAGTTAGACTATTTTCATCTTTGAGACTAAAAACCATACGGTTTTGTATTGTCTTTTGTTCTTGAGTTTCTTGAATAAAAGTTTGTGTTTTTCCTTTGGTTTACACATATCTAAATCAAGGCTAGACCCAATTAAGGATTGTGTGTTCCTTGTTGGTGATCCACAATCCAAGGATTAGGAGTGACTGGTTGGATTGGACGGATTGAAACACATATAACCAAACGGATTTGGAGGCTTGAAAGGAAGGTGGTTGCTTGGCACCATTGTCCATCACATTCAAGGCTTGAGGGACGTTTGGAGAGTGAAGAAAGATCGGGGCAACATCAACATACGAACCATATTCGTATCAAGTGGTATCAGAGCTCTCGTTTATCTTCATCTCAAATATCTTTTCTTGTGTCATTTGTGTCATTCTTGTTATTCTCAATCATTCAAAAAAAAAATTGATCTTTTGCTTCATTTCATCAAAACAAAAACAAAGATTGTTCTTTTCTTCAGTCCAACGAAAACCACAAAAAAAAAGGCTTCACCTTTTGCATCAATATTGATCACCTATCATTAAAGATCTCATCTTCAACACACTTAATTATAGGATCATTGTTGTTTGCATTGAATAGGATTTAACTCCATCTAAAATCAGCCCAAGGCCTAAAAGAAGCTACCTTTGAGTCAAACACCTTGTTGTTATCGAAGCTTTTAATTAAATTTGCTTGTGTGATATTGAATACAAGTTTGTTTGTTTTGGTTGTATTGGTATCCAAGGAAAATCTGTTTTCTACTACACATCCATACAAACACAAAAAGGATCATCTTTCAAGCATACACAACTGATTCTTACAAAAGCAAACAAAGGTTGCATCAAGGCTGCTTTGAACGTCAAAAAAAAAGGGAAAAGAAAAGAAAAGAAAAGAAAACGTGCACAAAAACAACAAAAAGAAGTGCACAAAGAAAGGAAGAGAAAAGAAGTTCCTTTTGAACAAAAATTCCATCTTTTTGCATCTACTACCCAACCCCAAAAACAACACACATAAAGCCTTCAATTCTCAACCTTGGATACACATTCATACTATCAATCAAAGAGCTTGGATACATCACTTTTGGTTTCTTGTTTCTTTGAATCATAGTTATTAAGTGTGTTTACATTGTGCTCTAAACTTCTTGACGCTGTTTTACCACTTGTTGATCAATTGGAGTTTTTGAAGGCAAAAGAAGCTTGCAAGGACAGAAAACGAAACAGATTGTGGTTAGCCAATTTGGGACTTGCCTTAAGAGGTTCTGGCTCAAGATTGGCCAAGGAAAAACACTTGAACAATTGAGAGAAAACAAGGGAGGACAAAGAAAAAAGGCCAAACAGATTTTCGTTTTCCTTTTTTTGTTTTCACTAACAACTCACTTTTGTTTCTTGTGTTAGTTTTCTTCTTTTTCTTGTGTGTGAAAGCGTTTCAGGTTGCCATGGATGGTTCAAACAGTACCCAAGGAGGAGGAGACAAAGTGGAATTTTCAATGGAAAAGATGGCACAAATGCTTAGTAATATGCAATCTAGGTTGGATGAGTGGGAAGCAAGGATGACATCCAACACACCTCCTACCCAAGAACAGCCCCCACCTCAAAACCAAGGCCAAACATCCCGTGGAACTGAACCTAAGGGGTCCACAAGCATGGGAGGTAGAGGAGGAGCAAGGGGTAGAGGAGATAGGAGACAAGGAATGAGACACCAACCTGTTAGGGAGGAATGGAATGATTACTATGAAGAGGAAGAGGTTGAGGAGGTATACCCAAGGCCTCAAGGCCGAATGCAACCTAGGAGGCATGTGCCTCAAGAGGATGATTATTTGAAAACCAAAATAAACATTCCACCCTTTTATGGCAAAAGTGACCCTGAAGCCTACATTGAGTGGGAAAGAAAAGTTGACATGATCTTTTCCTATACCAACTATACTGAGTTGCAAAAGGTGAGATATGCAAGTATAGAGTTCTTGGATTATGCCTTGATTTGGTGGGACCAAACTCAAAGTATAAGAAGAAGGACTAGACAACCAACAATTGGAACTTGGGATGAGATGAAATATGAGATGAGAAAGAAATTCATTCCAAAATCTTACGAGAGATCCATGTTCCAAAAGTTGCAATGCCTAACTCAAGGAAATAAAAGTGTGGATGAATACTTTAAGGAGTTAGAAAGTTTGTTGATAAAAACTGATACTGAAGAAACTGAGGAGGCAACCATGGCTCGGTTTTTGGGAGGTCTTAATAAGGAGATTGGGTTTCAACTTGAACTCACTACCTATGTTGATCTAAATTCCATGGTTCACAAAGCTGAGAAAATTGAGAGGCAATTAAAGGTACGTTCTTCTACTAGTGGATTTGGTTTTAGAACTAATGCTTCTTCTTTTTCTAAAGTGCAGCTTAGGTCTAATGGCAATGGAGGAACACGGCCGAGTTCAAACACCCTCGGCCAAAACAGCCCTAACACTCCAAATAAACCACCCTTCACTCAAAGGACCAATGGTGCAAATCTAGGTCAAAATGACAAAGGCAAAGGCAAGGCAACCGCAAACCCTCCAAGGACAAGGGAGATTGAATGTTTTAAATGTAGAGGGAGAGGGCATTATGCAAGGGACTGCCCTAATGCCAAGAAAGTGTTGTACCTTGAGGAAACAAATGAATTCTATTCAGAAGAGGAGGAAGAAGACGCAACAAAGGAAGAATACCAAGAGGACTCAGCTGAGGAGGTAAAGAGTGATGAAGAGGGTGCTTATAAGGACTTTCTTGTGGTAAGAAAAGCCTTAAGTGCACACATGAAGGAGGAAGAAGAAAGCTTGCAAAGGGAGAACATTTTCCACATCCATTGTTTGGTAAAAGGCAAAACTTGCACTTTAATTATTGATAGTGGTTCTTGTGCTAATGTTGCAAGTATTGAACTTGTTAGAAAGCTAGATTTACCTATGATTGATCATTCCCATCCCTATAGGTTATCTTGGCTAAATGATTGTGGTGAGATTCATGTGTCTAAACAAGTTCTGATTTCCTTATCTATTGGCGGCTACAAAGATGAAATTTTGTGTGATGTAGCTCCTATGCATGCTAGTCATATTTTGTTAGGTAGACCTTGGCAATTTGACAAGCATGTTATTTATGATGGTAGATTGAACATGTATGCTTTTACTTTTAATGGCAAAAAGTTTAAGTTACATGCATTGTCTCCACATAAAGTTTATGAGGATGCTAAGAGGATGAAGAAGAACCATTCAGATCCTAAGGAAAAGGAGGCTGAAAAAAGGTTCTTAGAGGTTCTTAAAAAGGAGAGAAGAAGCCTTTTGGAGGCCACAAACTGTTGGACCTGTATAGCACCACTAGAGGGGGGGGGGGGTGAATAGTGGGTTAGCGGAAATTACACTACAATTACCTTCAAAAACTTGTTTGAAGACCCCTTTGCCTCTTTAGCCTCAGATTCTGGAATTTCCAGAAACAGTTCACTGTTTTGAGCGCTTTGGTTGAACCACTTATACACCTGTGCAAGCTCTCAAACTTGGCAGAGATCAAGTTTAGAATGTTTATAGTATGTCATAAAAATTTCAGTCAATTCCAAGCAAGTTTGCACGTTCAAATAAGCAAGATAAGTAAAGTGTGCAATTCTGGCAGTTTCAGGCAGAATGTTAGCTTAACTTCAAACGATGATATCTCAAAATCTACCCGTGCTATTTTGATGAATCTTATGTCAAATTAAACCTTATGATGTCTAGTTTAATTTGATATAAGGCTCACTTCAAGATTCACAGGGTAACCTATTCAAATTGAACAAGTTTTGCACACTGGTCAGAATTGTTCACAGAATGTAGCAACAATTTTGTGAAGACGATTTGAATATGCTAAACTCCTTAGAATTTAGTGATTCTTGCGGCTAATGAAAGCTAACACATTGAAGTATAATATATCCAAAATTCATGCAATTCTAAGACTGTTTGCCTGTTCAATTATGCGTGCCAAGTTAGTGTAATTCTCAGGCAGAAAACAGTAAGTGCAGGAAATAAGTAAAGAACACAAGGAATTATCCTGGTTCGGTCAATGTGACCTACTCCAGTCCCAAGAGACACCTTCTCTTGGATTTCACTAAACACCAAACACCAAAGTCACCTTACAAAGCCAAAGGAAGAAGCTTTTCACCAACTTCTTCAAGAGACTTCACCAAAACAAACAGCAACTAGTTTGTTTCACCTTTGCACCTTTGCACCTTTTGCTCACCTCTAAGGAGTAAGCTTTATACACCAGCTTCTCCCTTACAATATGTCGTTTAAAAGGTGTTGAAATGACAAGAAATGAAGAACTATACAATCATAAAGCTTGCTGCAAATGTGTTCTTCAATATAGAAGAGTAGAAGAGAAGAATGGAGACAAAGAGCTGAATGTCTTGCTTGCTTTTCTTTTGTTTTTCGTTGGTGCACTTTTACTCTTCACCTTTGGAGCTATTTATAGCCAAGAGGACAGCCTAAAGGCTCCTTAATGTAGACGTTGGAATGGTTGATAAATGGAGAAAATTCAGCACTTTTCTAGCTATCCAAATTCAGCATTTGACTTTCAAAATAAAGTTGATCTTTTGATGCTTTGAATTGGTCTTCCAATCTGAACTTTTACCCTTCATCTTATCCATTATAGCCGTTGGAATGAGGTGGAAAAACAGCTTCATTTGAACGTTTAAAAGGCAGCTCCAATCAGCAATGTCCATGTGTGAATAACTTGCCATGTATGCAGCTGAATTGGCGTGTATTTTGAACAATTTTATCTCCTCATTTTGAACACTAAATGAACGTTGGAATGGCCTAGAAGATAGGCATTGGAGAGTAGTTCAAAGATAGATAGAAATCAGCCAAGCTTTTGAGTTTGAATTAGTCTTCAACTTTTGAACACATAGCCGTTGCATAGCTTTCTTGGTTGAGAGATTTTTGCTCCAAATTTGAACCAAAATAGCCGTTTGTAACCAGCTCCAAAATATACAAGAATAATCATTTGAAATCAGCACCAAAATAGGATTTATTTCAACTTGCCTTGACTTGTTCAAAATCTGAAAATTTGAACATGATTTGTGTGCCAATATCCGTTTGCACACATATAATATATAGCCATTTATGTCTTCAACATGTAGCATAGAATACCATATGAAGAATGCCAAGAATTCCAAGAAAACCATAGATGTGATAACCATAACACAAGAATTCCAATTGAGATACCATGCTGCCCATGCTGCCCGTTTCCATAAATATAGGACATGTACTATATGTGACATAAACACATATAAACATCATATAAACAATATATAACACATTAGAAGATCCATTGGCAAGTGAAGAGACCAGAATACCCCTTAGCACAAAAATAGGAATTTTGTCCTAGGATGAACCTAGACATGGTGCTGCTCCAGATTCATTTTTGCCATGATGTGACATGACTTATAAATGTGTCATATGATCATATAAATCAGTTGGAAGAAGACCAAATAAGAATGAGAAGTCCAAATGGTGAAATTACCAAAATAACCCTTATAAAGGTCAATAAGCTTCACCACCGTGTCAACTCAGTTTTTATCCGTGTCAAGCATGCTTCTCCTCAGCCAATTAGATTCTAAATTGAATAAGGATCATGTGGGCTTTTGAATGACTCAATTTGGAGTTCATTTGCTCAAGATATGAACCAAAACCTGCAATAGAATACTAAACCGAGCAATTTGCCTTATATTGTAAGTCATGTGACTTCAAGGCTTGGTTAGATCATATAATTAACATGTATTGGCATATATATCATCTAAGATCAGTTTGAACATGTCTTGATTTAGACATGTGATTGAATTGGCCAAGTTCAATCTCATGATCTTAATCAAACTTGTTCAATCTTGATTCATTCAATCAATTTCACATTTAGCTCATAAGTTCATGTCTTGCACATTATACTTTAAACGTTACACACACATATACATGCTCACATATGCATTTTGCAATCATTCAAACATGATATATCACAACAATCTCCCCCTTTTGATGATTTGCAAAATTACCCCACATATGTGTATATTAAGCATCTAAATCAAGTGTAAGCTTCTCCCCCTTAATGTGTTATCTCCCCCTTAACATGATATACATACATATATACATATCTCTTTTTTTCTCTCTCCCCCTTAATTTTGTAAATTATGCAAAAGACTGAACCGATGCAGCAATACCCAGAATGATCTAGACAGTATTGCTATTCCACATAATATGTGCACGGGGTAGTAGTCAGTTGTAAGCAATTAATCCAAGTCTTGCACGTAAATTCTCAAAGATAGCTTGATTAAGGGGTTTAGTGAATATGTCAGCTACTTGTTGATCAGTTCTAACATGTTCAATGTGTATATGTCCAAGATTAACATGATCACGGAGAAAATGATAACGTACTTCTATATGCTTTGCCTTAGAGTGTAATACAGGGTTTTTAGACAAATTTATAGCACTTGTACTATCACAATAGATGGGGATATTATTTACTTGTATTTCAAAGTCTGAAAGTTGTTGTTTAATCCACAATAGTTGAGTACAACATAGACTTAAAGCCATATATTCTGCTTCAGTAGTAGAAAGTGCAACACTAGATTGTTTCTTTGAAAACCAAGATATTAGTGAGTTTCCTAGGAATTGACATGTTCCACTAGTGCTCTTTCTATCTACTCTACATCCACCATAATCTGCATCTGAATATGCATGTAGACTTAGACTAGATTGTCTATCATACCATAAGCCTAATGTTGGTGTTTGTTGAAGATATCTAAATATTCTTTTTATAGCTTTAAAGTGTGACAACTTAGGCATACTTTGAAATCTCGCACACATACATACTGCAAACATAATATCAGGTCTACTAGCAGTTAGATATAGCAATGAACCAATCATAGACCTATATAGTTTTTCATCAAATGCAACACCATTTTCATCTTTGTCTAATTTTGTTGAAGTACACATTGGTGTTGGAGATGGTTTCAAGTTTTCAAAGTTGAATTTCTTTATCATATCTCTTATGTATTTGGCTTGATTGATATGTATACCACTTGATGTTTGTTTTATTTGCAAGCCTAAGAAATAGTTTAATTCACCAACCATAGACATTTCAAATTCAGACTTCATACAATCTTCAAAGTCTTTTACTAAGTTAGGATTAGTTGAACCAAAGATTATGTCATCTACATATATTTGTATTACAAGCAAATCTTTGTCTTTCTTTTTCAAGAATAAGGTACTATCTATGGTTCCTCTTTGAAAATTGTTACTTAGTAAAAAGTTGGCAAATCTTTCATACCATGAACGGGGGGCTTGTTTCAAACCATATAAGGCTTTCTTAAGTTTATATACATGATTAGGGTTCTTTGGATCTTCAAAGCCTGGTGGTTGTTTAACAAAAACTTCTTCTTGGATATAGCCATTTAAGAATGCACTCTTAACATCCATTTGGAATAGTTTGATGTTATTATAACATGCAAAAGCTAATAAGAGGCGTATGGATTCTAATCTTGCTACGGGGGCAAATGTTTCATCGTAATCAATACCCTCTTCTTGATTATATCCTTGAGCTACAAGTCTTGCCTTATTTCTTACTACAACCCCTTGTTCATTCATTTTGTTCCTAAACACCCATTTAGTTCCAATGATTGATTTATCCTCGGGTTTAGGTACTAAATCCCACACATTGTTTCTTTCAAATTGGTTTAACTCTTCATGCATTGCATCTATCCAATATGCATCGTTTAAGGCATCATTCACATTCTTGGGTTCAATTTGGGATATAAGTGCATGCCATTGATCATATTCATTAGGATCTATTTGCCTACGTGTTCTAACCCCTTGATTTACATCTCCTATGATAAGTTCTTGAGGATGCTTTTGTTTATCTCTTATTTGCCACCAATTACTTGGTTGTGCATCTTCAATAGGTTCATGATGTTCAATAGGTTGGTTAGGCACATTTTCTTCATTATGTTCTTGTGTAGGGGGAGTTTGAACTTCATGCATTTCAAGAGTTTGATTTGGTGTTTCAATTTGATCATTTGTAGGTGGTAGGATAAGTTCATCTTCATCATGAAGTATTTGATCATTTGGTACATAGATTTCATGTTGATTACTTGTTTGGAGATATGCATTTTCATTGAACTTCACATGTATAGATTCAACTATCTTTCTTGTTTGTGCATTATAACATCTATATGCTTTAGAGTTCATTGAATATCCCACAAATATATGTTCATCAGACTTAGGATCAAACTTATCTAAGTTATCTTTTGTGTTCAATACAAAGCATTTACAACCAAAGACTTTTAGATAGTTTACCTTTGGGAGTCGTCCATTTAAGATTTCATATGGTGTTTTGTTCAATTTCTTTCTTATTGATAGTCTGTTGATCATATAACTTGAAGTGTTTACTGCTTCAGCCCATAAGAATTTAGGTACTTTGTTTTCTACCATCATTGTTCTTGCTACTTCTTGAATAGTCCTATTCTTTCTTTCAACTACACCATTAAGTTGAGGAGTTCTTGGTGGGGAGAATTCATGTTTTATACCCTTTTCATTACAGAATTTGATTAATACACTATCTTTAAACTCACCACCTCTATCACTCCTTATCTTAATAACATGTGATTCATGTTCATTTTCAAGTTGTCTAATTAGATTAGTTATAGATGATGCACTTTCATCTTTTGAAGCAAGAAACAATGTCCAAGTATATCTTGAGAAATCATCAACTATTACACATACATAATAACTTCCACCTAAGCTTCTTGTTCTACATGGACCAAATAAGTCTATATGCAAGAGTTCTAGTATTCTTGACGTTGTGAACTCGGTTTTAGGCTTAAGGGATTCTCTAACATGTTTGCCTTTGATACAAGATTCACATAGTTGAAAATCATCCAAGTTAAGTTTAGGCAATCCTTTAACAAGACTTTTAGCGTGTAGTTTTTCTAAGGTTGATATACCAATGTGTCCTAAACGTCTATGCCAAAGATTGGGATCAGATTCATGTGAAACAAGACATTTTGTGTTACTACTTAGCATATCATCCATGTTAAGCACATATATGTTTCCTTCACGTTTTCCTTTTAACACAACTTGATTGTTTTTATCCATTATCTTACAAGAAGTGGAGGAGAAGAGAACATTCAAGTTGTTGTCACATAGTTGAGAAACACTTAAAAGCTCAAAGGTTAAGTTACTTACAAGTAGGACGTTTTTGATCTCAAACTTGTTTGGATCACCAACCTTGCCTTTGCCAATTATTTGGCCTTGGTTGTTGTCTCCAAAGGTAACTTTGCCACCTTTTGCAACGTTTTTAAGTGTGCTAAACAAATTTTTGTTGCCCGTCATATGTCTTGAGCAACCACTATCAACTATCCAATTGGTTTTGTTCTTTTCATCTTCTTTGTTGTTATAACCAGCCACTTGTCTTTCTTTGATGTTATGTACCTACAAATGTAAATAACAACTTAGGTACCCTTTGATTTTGGGTCCTTTCAAGGTTAGACAAGTTAAGTTCATGTTAGTGTACCTTTAGGTACCCAAACTTGAACAACCTTTCTTGGTTTTGAAATGTTAAAATCATGTTGCATATAATGAACAAATAGTGGATTTTGATACATAGAATATGATGGAAAAGGGGCTGCACATTTATGTCTAGTTGAATAAGCATTGTAAGTTCTATATGCATTTGAATGTTGCCATGTATATGAGTTATATCTTGGCCGTGTATAAGCATTGAATTTAGGCCGTGTATACGCAAGATGTTGTGTGTGTCTAGGCCGTGTGTTGTAAACTGATTTAGGCCGAGAGTATGTCATGTTCTTCACATAAGCATGTTGTTGCATATAAGGCATAACTTGAGCAGATTTCATACTACTTTGTTTAGGCATTCTTGTATACATGTAAGCATGGTTTCTAGGTGTATTTGCCTTCCTATATGTTGATGCATTTTGCAATCTTTGTGATGAAGGTGGTGTGGGCAGAATAGGTTCATTTCTAAATGCATTTGGCCTATATTTCATGTTGGTTGAAGATGATACAAATGTTGTTTCCTTAGGTGTGTATTCAGCTTCTTTAACATATCCAAGACCTTGTTTGTCATTTCCATGCTTTTGAGATGCAATAAGAGTGTCTAACATGTTGGAACCATCCTTAAATTGTTCTAAAGATTTGTTCAAGTCTAGGTTGCATGCTTTTAATGATTCAAATTCAGTTTGTATTTCATGTAATTTAGACTTTAAAACGTTGAAATCAACACATTGCACACATTGCACATTTTCATGTTTGTTCTTAAGTTCCTTAATCTGATTTTGCATTGAACTAATAGTGTTAGATGATTCAAGTTGAAGAACTTCTAGTTGAGAAGTTAGATTCAAGTTAGACGTCTCCAACTTGTTCTTCTCCTCAACTATTCTTTTCTTCTCCTTGGATAGCTTCTTATATCTATCATGCAACTTTTCTAATTCATCCAACAATTCATCTTGAGTAAAATCACATTCAGAGTCAGAATCGAATGTTACCTCATTTGTAGACTTTGAAGCCAAACATGTTTGTGCAACTTCAGGTTCTTCCTCGGATTCGGATGAAGATGTGTCATCCCAAGTGCTTGAACTTGCCTTGAGAGCTTTCTTCCTCCTTTGCATAGGTTCTACTCTAGTTTTTGTCCTTGTCTTTTCATCCATGTCATGGTTTTTGTTCTTGTTTGGACAATCATATGAGATGTGTCCTTGTTTGCCACATTCATAACACTTAAGTTCTTTATCATACCATTTACCATCTTGTTTGTTAGATTTCACATTGATAGGGGCAGCTGATTTTGCTTGTCTTTTAGTTGGTCTTTTCTTGAAAAACTTCCTTAAACGCCTAGCTAACAACATTATGTCTTCTTCATCACTTTCATCATCACTTTCATACTCGGCTTGATTAGATGATTCGGGTTCATTTGTTACAAATGCAAGTGATTTAGACTTGTTACTAGTTTCAGCCTTTCTTATATTCAACTTGTTTTCATAAACTTTTAAAGAACCTATCAATTCATCAAGTTTTATTTGAGAAAGATCTTTGCTTTCTTCAATGGCACTAACTTTGGCATCCCATTCAATTGGCAAACTTCTCAAAACTTTTTGCACTTTTTCTTTCATCAAAAACGTTTTACCAAGGGATTCAAGTGAGTTGTATAAGTTTGTAAGCCTTAAATCCATATCAACAATTGATTCATTAGGCAGTAAATGAAATGTTTCAAGTGTAGTCATTAACATGTTAATCTTTGATTCCTTTACTTGATTAGTTCCTTCATGCTTCATTTCAAGACATTTCCACATATCCTTTGCACTTAAACATGAAGAGACATAGGCAGATTCACTCCTACTTAAACCATTCAACAATAATTGCATTGCTTTAGCATTAAGACTCATTTTCTTTTTATCTTCATCACTCCAATCTTTTCTATATTTCTCAACTTCTTGTGATAAGCCATCAATTATAACATGCTTAGTAGGCACATAAGGTCCATCTTCAATGATAGACCACAAGTCTATATCAATAGCCATTAAGAACAATTTCATCCTAAGTTTCCAATGACTAAAGTTTTCTCCATCAAAAAGAGGTGGTCTTTGTGTGGACATGCCTTCTAATTCTATTTTCATGTGTGACTTAGACATGCTTCTTAGTGTGTGAGAAAACGTTTAAAACACTTATAAGAAGGAAAGAAAGTGTCACCTTGTTGTAGATACCAAATATGAAGAATATAAGAAAACCAGAAAATTTCCAGCAACTTTGCAACTTGGAGTGTAAACTGTTTTCAGCTCAAATAAGAATATGGTGCTCAATCTTGCTCTGATACCACTTGTTGGACCTGTATAGCACCACTAGAGGGGGGGGGTGAATAGTGGGTTAGCGGAAATTACACTACAATTACCTTCAAAAACTTGTTTGAAGACCCCTTTGCCTCTTTAGCCTCAGATTCTGGAATTTCCAGAAACAGTTCACTGTTTTGAGCGCTTTGGTTGAACCACTTATACACCTGTGCAAGCTCTCAAACTTGGCAGAGATCAAGTTTAGAATGTTTATAGTATGTCATAAAAATTTCAGTCAATTCCAAGCAAGTTTGCACGTTCAAATAAGCAAGATAAGTAAAGTGTGCAATTCTGGCAGTTTCAGGCAGAATGTTAGCTTAACTTCAAACGATGATATCTCAAAATCTACCCGTGCTATTTTGATGAATCTTATGTCAAATTAAACCTTATGATGTCTAGTTTAATTTGATATAAGGCTCACTTCAAGATTCACAGGGTAACCTATTCAAATTGAACAAGTTTTGCACACTGGTCAGAATTGTTCACAGAATGTAGCAACAATTTTGTGAAGACGATTTGAATATGCTAAACTCCTTAGAATTTAGTGATTCTTGCGGCTAATGAAAGCTAACACATTGAAGTATAATATATCCAAAATTCATGCAATTCTAAGACTGTTTGCCTGTTCAATTATGCGTGCCAAGTTAGTGTAATTCTCAGGCAGAAAACAGTAAGTGCAGGAAATAAGTAAAGAACACAAGGAATTATCCTGGTTCGGTCAATGTGACCTACTCCAGTCCCAAGAGACACCTTCTCTTGGATTTCACTAAACACCAAACACCAAAGTCACCTTACAAAGCCAAAGGAAGAAGCTTTTCACCAACTTCTTCAAGAGACTTCACCAAAACAAACAGCAACTAGTTTGTTTCACCTTTGCACCTTTGCACCTTTTGCTCACCTCTAAGGAGTAAGCTTTATACACCAGCTTCTCCCTTACAATATGTCGTTTAAAAGGTGTTGAAATGACAAGAAATGAAGAACTATACAATCATAAAGCTTGCTGCAAATGTGTTCTTCAATATAGAAGAGTAGAAGAGAAGAATGGAGACAAAGAGCTGAATGTCTTGCTTGCTTTTCTTTTGTTTTTCGTTGGTGCACTTTTACTCTTCACCTTTGGAGCTATTTATAGCCAAGAGGACAGCCTAAAGGCTCCTTAATGTAGACGTTGGAATGGTTGATAAATGGAGAAAATTCAGCACTTTTCTAGCTATCCAAATTCAGCATTTGACTTTCAAAATAAAGTTGATCTTTTGATGCTTTGAATTGGTCTTCCAATCTGAACTTTTACCCTTCATCTTATCCATTATAGCCGTTGGAATGAGGTGGAAAAACAGCTTCATTTGAACGTTTAAAAGGCAGCTCCAATCAGCAATGTCCATGTGTGAATAACTTGCCATGTATGCAGCTGAATTGGCGTGTATTTTGAACAATTTTATCTCCTCATTTTGAACACTAAATGAACGTTGGAATGGCCTAGAAGATAGGCATTGGAGAGTAGTTCAAAGATAGATAGAAATCAGCCAAGCTTTTGAGTTTGAATTAGTCTTCAACTTTTGAACACATAGCCGTTGCATAGCTTTCTTGGTTGAGAGATTTTTGCTCCAAATTTGAACCAAAATAGCCGTTTGTAACCAGCTCCAAAATATACAAGAATAATCATTTGAAATCAGCACCAAAATAGGATTTATTTCAACTTGCCTTGACTTGTTCAAAATCTGAAAATTTGAACATGATTTGTGTGCCAATATCCGTTTGCACACATATAATATATAGCCATTTATGTCTTCAACATGTAGCATAGAATACCATATGAAGAATGCCAAGAATTCCAAGAAAACCATAGATGTGATAACCATAACACAAGAATTCCAATTGAGATACCATGCTGCCCATGCTGCCCGTTTCCATAAATATAGGACATGTACTATATGTGACATAAACACAAATAAACATCATATAAACAATATATAACACATTAGAAGATCCATTGGCAAGTGAAGAGACCAGAATACCCCTTAGCACAAAAATAGGAATTTTGTCCTAGGATGAACCTAGAGATGGTGCTGCTCCAGATTCATTTTTGCCATGATGTGACATGACTTATAAATGTGTCATATGATCATATAAATCAGTTGGAAGAAGACCAAATAAGAATGAGAAGTCCAAATGGTGAAATTACCAAAATAACCCTTATAAAGGTCAATAAGCTTCACCACCGTGTCAACTCAGTTTTTATCCGTGTCAAGCATGCTTCTCCTCAGCCAATTAGATTCTAAATTGAATAAGGATCATGTGGGCTTTTGAATGACTCAATTTGGAGTTCATTTGCTCAAGATATGAACCAAAACCTGCAATAGAATACTAAACCGAGCAATTTGCCTTATATTGTAAGTCATGTGACTTCAAGGCTTGGTTAGATCATATAATTAACATGTATTGGCATATATATCATCTAAGATCAGTTTGAACATGTCTTGATTTAGACATGTGATTGAATTGGCCAAGTTCAATCTCATGATCTTAATCAAACTTGTTCAATCTTGATTCATTCAATCAATTTCACATTTAGCTCATAAGTTCATGTCTTGCACATTATACTTTAAACGTTACACACACATATACATGCTCACATATGCATTTTGCAATCATTCAAACATGATATATCACAACACAAACTCCTCGGCCAAGGGTACACAACCCACGGCCCAAATCAGTCCACCCTCACCCACGGCTCAAACACTTTCACAAGCATCCACCTCACAAATTTCACATCCACCTAAGAAGCATGCTTTCTTTGCAAAATCTCGTGAAGTTACACATGCATTGTATGATAATAAAACTGTTTTGGTGATGCTTTACAAAGATAGTGTTGAATGCTTGTTTTCTAAGAATGACTTACCATCTACCTTGCCTAGTGGTGTTGTTTCTTTGTTGGAAGAATTTGCAGATTTGTTTCCCGAGGAGGAACCACATGGGTTGCCACCTTTAAGAGGGATTGAGCACCACATTGACTTTATTCCAGGGGCTGTCTTACCTAATAGGCCAGCTTATAGGGCCAATCCGGAGGAAACAAAGGAAATACAAAGTCAAGTGGAGGATCTCTTAGCCAAAGAGAAGGTAAGGGAAAGTATGAGCCCAAGTGCAGTGCCAGTCATCCTTGTTCCAAAAAAAGATGGCACTTGGAGGATGTGTACAGATTGTAGGGCCATCAACAAAATCACTGTAAAGTATAGGTATCCCATTCCTAGACTTGATGATATGCTTGATATGTTGCATGGTTCACGATGGTATACGAAAATTGATTTGAAAAGTGGTTATTTTCAAGTGAGGATAAGAGAGGGTGATGAATGGAAAACAGCTTTTAAAACTAAATTTGGATTGTATGAATGGTTAGTTATGCCTTTTGGGTTAACGAATGCACCTAGTACATTCATGAGGCTAATGAATGAAGTTTTGAGAGCTTTTATTGGGAAGTTTGTTGTGGTTTATTTTGATGACATCTTGATCTATTCTAAGACCTTAGAAGAGCATTTAGATCACATATGGGCTGTTTTTGAAAAGCTAAGAAAAGAAAAACTTTATGCTAACTTTAAGAAATGTTCTTTTTGTTTGGACAAAGTTGTTTTTCTTGGTTTTGTAATCAGTTCTGCAGGGATTGAAATGGATCAAGACAAGGTGAAATCCATCCTTGAATGGCCTACACCAAAGAGTGTGGGAGAAGTGAGGAGCTTTCATGGTTTGGCAGGTTTTTATAGGCGGTTTGTCAAAGACTTTTCAACCGTAGCCGCACCATTGAATGAGATAGTCAAGAAAGAGGTTGGATTCCATTGGGGGGAAGCCCAACAAAGGGCGTTTGATGAGATTAAAGGACGTCTCACTACAACACCTATCTTGAAGTTGCCAAACTTTGATGATACATTTGAGATAGAGTGTGATGCAAGTGGCGTGGGAATTGGAGCTGTTCTAACCCAAGGTAAGCATCCTATTGCTTATTTTAGTGAAAAGTTGAAAGGTGCTGCATTGAACTATCCTACTTATGATAAGGAGTTGTATGCTTTAGTAAGGTCCTTACAAACTTGGCAACACTACTTGCAACCCAAAGAGTTTGTCATTCATACTGATCATGAAAGTTTGAAGTACCTTAAGAGTCAAGGAAAATTGAATAAGAGGCATGCAAAGTGGGTTGAGTTTATTGAGCAATTTCCTTATGTCATTAAGTATAAGCAAGGAAAAGATAACATAGTTGCTGATGCTTTGTCTAGAAGGTATACTTTGATTACTAAGTTGTCTTCACACTTGCTTGGCTTTGAATTTGTTAAGGAATTGTATAAGGATGATTCTGATTTTGCTTCCATTTATGATGCATGTGTTGATTCTCCTTTTGGTAAATTTTATTTGCATGATGGCTATTTGTTTAAGGAGAAACGATTATGCATTCCTAAGGGATCAATGCGAGAATTGTTGGTTAAGGAAGCACATGGGGGCGGTTTAATGGGGCACTTTGGAGTTTTTAAAACTTTAGAAACTTTAAAGGAACATTTCTTTTGGCCTCACATGAAATCAGATGTTGCAAAGGCTTGTAGTAGTTGCATCACTTGTAGGCAAGCTAAGTCCAAAACACAACCTCATGGTTTGTACACACCCTTGGACGTACCTAGTGCACCTTGGGAGGACATTTCTATGGACTTTGTTCTTGGCTTACCTAGATCAAAAGGTGGTAGAGATAGTGTCTTTGTTGTGGTAGACAGATTCTCTAAGATGGCACACTTTATTGCTTGTCACAAAGTAGATGATGCTTCCTACATTGCAAATCTATTCTTTAAAGAAGTTGTTAGGTTGCATGGCATGCCTAAAACAATTGTTAGTGATAGGGACAGTAAATTCTTGAGTCATTTTTGGCGTGTGCTTTGGAGCAAGTTGGGAACTAAGCTTTTGTTTTCTACTACTGCACATCCACAAACAGATGGCCAAACTGAAGTGGTAAATCGGACCTTGTCACAAATGTTGCGTGCCTTAATCCAAAGCAATCTGAAAAATTGGGAAGAATGTTTACCACATATTGAGTTTGCTTACAATAGGGCTGTTCATAGTGGGTCTTTGTATTCCCCTTTTGAAGTTGTCTATGGTTTTCTACCCCACTCCCCACTTGATTTGTTGCCTATTCCAATTGATGAGCGTACTAGCATGGATGGTAAACAACGAGCTGAAATGATCAAAAAGTTGCATGAAAAGGTTAAACTCCAACTTGAAAGAAAGAATAGACAGTATGCCAAACAAGCTAACAAGCATAGAAAAGATGTTGTGTTTTATCCTGGAGATCTTGTTTGGTTACATTTAAGGAAGGAACGGTTTCCTAAGGAGAGGAAGTCCAAGCTTATGCCTAGAGGAGATGGACCTTTTAAGGTCATTCAAAAGGTTGGTCCAAATGCTTATGTGCTTGATCTTCCTCCAGACAGGTATGGTTCAGTTTCCAACACCTTCAATGTAAGTGATCTTTCCCCTTTTGAGCATTTTTATCTTGAGGATTCGAGGGCGAATCCTTTTGAGGAGGGGGGATTGATGAGGCTGAGGAGCAGCCCCCTAATGAGGAGCTTGCACAAGGTGCCCTTAACCATAAGGGGCCTTTGACAAGGAGCCAAACCAAGAGGACTAATGGTCTTCAACTTGGTTTTGATGTTGGCTCCTTTCTAACCAAACATGTGCAAGATGAACCAATGGACGCTCCTCCTAAATGGGTGCTCATTGTTGAGCTTAAGAACTGATTATCCAATGATTTTCAATGTCAATAAATAAGTTAAAGAGTTGGTGGGAGGGCAGGATAGTCAGTCCACTTGTTGGTGCCGTTTCTGTGGCTTTTAGTTGCCTTTTCCTTTGATTCTTTTAAAGTTTGTTTTAGAATACTTATGTTTGGTGTATGAGTGTGATTTGTAGGTGTTACAGGTCTTGGATCAAACGCCTTGAGCTTTGGAAAGGAAGGCTTCTCAGATTTGGACCAAGCTTGTCCATACAAGGCTGTTTTGTGGTTTTGGGCTTTCAAGTGGGATTGGGCGTGCATGGAACCAGCTGGACCTTGAAGTAGACTTAATTTAGAGCATCTTTCATGTTTTGGGTTTTGTCAAAATCAGTCCACAAAGAATAGTTACAAGAGTTGCAAGGAAGAAGTCCAAAACAAGCCCAAGTGTGCAAATTAGGGTTTTCGGTCTTCTTGAGAGGGTGGCAGCCGCCTAGCATCATCAAATGCAATTAAGAGACCTTCTAGAATGTTATAAATCAGATTGGGATGATTGGAATGAATTATGGAGTCATAATTGAAGATTTGGAGCAATTAAGGAGATAATTCAAGTAAGAGAAAGTTACCAAAATTAGATCTTGTGTCACAAGGAAGGCTGAATGGCGTTTAGTGAAGGCAAATGGATGCACAAGGCAAGTTCTAGAAGGATGGTTAATAATGCAATAATTGGTGATTGAGACAATAATTGTGGATTTGCCAAGAGAGAGAAGCTTACCTAAAATAACAAATTCAGATTTTGCATCTCAAGGAAGGAAATGGCGCAAACATGGAAGATCCCCAATGCACCTAGACGTTTTTGGAGATTGGCCAAGAAGACTTGTAATCAAATATATTGATCACTTAGCATTTCTTTTGGTAGTTAGACTATTTTCATCTTTGAGACTAAAAACCATACGGTTTTGTATTGTCTTTTGTTCTTGAGTTTCTTGAATAAAAGTTTGTGTTTTTCCTTTGGTTTACACATATCTAAATCAAGGCTAGACCCAATTAAGGATTGTGTGTTCCTTGTTGGTGATCCACAATCCAAGGATTAGGAGTGACTGGTTGGATTGGACGGATTGAAACACATATAACCAAACGGATTTGGAGGCTTGAAAGGAAGGTGGTTGCTTGGCACCATTGTCCATCACATTCAAGGCTTGAGGGACGTTTGGAGAGTGAAGAAAGATCGGGGCAACATCAACATACGAACCATATTCGTATCATGTCTTGTGTTTAATGGATTTCCAGCTGTGTTAGAAGGTTTCTGTGATGCTAATTGGGTATCCGATAATGATGAAATAAATTTAACTAATGGTTATGTATTCACTTTGGGTGGTGGAGCCATTTCTTGGAAATCTTCTAAACAAACGTGTATAGCAAAATCTACTATGGAATCTGAGTTTATTGCTTTAGAACTTGCTGCAACAGAAGCTGAACGGTTAAGAAACTTGTTGGTTGATATTTCTTTGTGGTATAAACCCATGCCTTCTGTTTCTATAAGTTGTGACTCGCAGGTAGCGATCTCTCGAGCGAAGAATAAGATCTACAATGGAAAGAGTCGGCATATAAGATTGAGACACAATATTATGTGGGATCTAATTAGTTATGGGGTGATTAACTTGGAGTATATAAGAACCGAGTTGAATCTGGCAGACCCTTTAACAAAAGGACTAAATAAAAAGTTAGTCCAACAAACATCGAGGGGAATGAGACTGATTCCGTTGTCGTGAACTTTGTATGATGGCAACCCAACCCACTATTAGTAGAGATCCGACAAATGGGGTTCAATGTGGTAAAAACAAGTCATATAAAAGTTCTACAAGTACTATCATTTTCTCTTCCTACGGTGCTGTTGAAGATAGTACTCGCTGTAAGTAAATGAGGGTGAGATTTATTAGAATCCCTTAATGAAATTCATATCCATGTTGTATGGTAGTGTGAGTAGTGCACACTTGATGAATTTGACCTATATAAGCGTGGAAGTGGTGCCGCTTCCTATGCGACTTTGGAACAACTCCCTAGAGCGCTTATGAAAACTTGAGACTGGGTGAATGGCCAATATCGCACCACACTGCAAACTTGCCTGAAGCTAGTCAATGACATGTCGGTTGTAAGTTTATATAAACAATAGAGAGGTAAGATTCAAGATGTCAATGTCATCTTATTTCTGTTTATATACTTTTTCTTGTACTAAGTGGCAATTCAAGACGTAAGTCATTGTACATTATGTGTCATTGTCTTCGTTTGATAGTGGAGAAGTCGGTCTATTAACGTTCGGAAATGTTTGTATATAAGTTTGGACCATATGGGGGATTGTTGGAAAAGTACTTTTAAAGTACTTTAAAATTTGCTCCAAACTTATATAGAAACATGTATGACGTTGTTTGAGAGATTGAAAGATGGTTTGAACACTTTAAACTTGTAAGAAATCACTTGGATCGATCCATGTGTAAGTTGGATCGAACTAAGTGAAAGCTGAAATGAAGTTGAGTGTTCTGTTGTACATAGATTGATGACATCGATCGATCGATGTGGATGACATCGATCGATCGATGTGGATGACATCGATCGATCGATGTGTTGTGGATGCAAAGCTGAAACTCTCTGTCCAACATAGATTGATCGATGTGACATCGATCGATACATCTATGTTGGCAGGATGCAAAGTTGGAAGTTTATGTCCGACATCGATCGATCGATGTGCCAACAGTCAGAACCTTTCATTTTGAATTGCATCTCTTGATCCAAGGTTCATCTCCCTTCATCTATGAACGGTAATCAACTGACTTGGGGAAGTTAAAAGTTACTGAAATGAGTTTTAAAATTGGTTTGTAACACAACCCAAGGCTTATAAATAGTATGCCTTGGTATTTTACAAAAAAGAGAACAAGTCTTGCAAAATTTTAAGATTTTCAGCTTTTGTCTTCTCCAACTCTTCTCCTTCATTATCATCTCTTCTCTTTGCAAGTTCAATCCCTTTTTCGTAGAGCAAAGGAACAAGGGAAGCTGTTAAATCTTGGGAAGCATTCGCTTGTAGTTCACCTTGCTCAACCAGTAGAGGCGAAATTGCTTTTAAGGACAGTGATTCCTATCGCGTCTCGGTATTTTTTTGTGTTTTTATTGTTTGTTTGGTTCATATTCACTCAGTTTTTCTAACATATTACACGTGCACCCGTTTAATTTAGTATGTGATAGGTTGTTATTCTGCTAAGATACTTATCACATACTGATGAGGCTCAAGATCCTCCTCATGATAATCTTGCACAAGGACCCTCCAAAGAGACACATAGGGGTCCCTTTACAAGAGGCCAAGCGAGACGACTAGGTTTTGACACTGGTGCTTTCTTTACAAGGCATGTACAAGAGATTCCAGCACATGGTGGACAGCATTGGATGCTCATCATTGAGGCTATGACTTGATTGTCCTTGAGTCTATTGATGTAAGGGTTGGTGGGAATGCTGGATGGTCATTTCATGCGTTGTCACCGTAATATCGAGTCTAGTTGTTTGTGTTGTCTTTGTTTTGGATCTAGTATATTCTATAGCGTCTTTTAATATGTGTTTCTAGTGCTAATGGCTGTGTTTGAGTGTTTTCTAAGGTGACAAGGCTAAATAAGGAAGGTGGCTTGAAGAGTCCCTATCTTTCAAGAAGGCAGCCGGACACCAGTCGGTATTTTAGATGCCCAGATCGGAGTACCGATCCAATTGTGTTCAAACCACTTGGAGGTTTTAGATAACTCAATTTCGAAGGATTTTTATGCTTTGCAGTTTTCTTAATTCGGGCTATAAGATGGACTAAAATCAGATGCAAGTTGGGAGTCCAGAATAGAAAGTACTGAAGTTCACTGGATGGATACCTAGTGTTTGGAAGCCCGTATCTCTATCAAGAAGAGTCCAAATGAGTGATTAAAAAGCCCAAATTCAAGAGAATTTCATGAGCTACAACTTTACTGAAGAGTGCAAACCCTAATTCGGCGTCTAAAAGCGGGTATAAGTCAACAACCGACAGGATGTATTCCAGGACTAGATTTTAGAGATTTGGATTATGAAATCTTCCTTGATTAGCTTTGACTTGTCTTTTATGTAGATTTGATTTAGATTGATAAGTAATAATGTGAAGACTTTGATTTATCATTTATCTTTTAGGAATAGCCAAAATATAGCTTTATATAAGGTAGGAAATGTAGCAAGAGAAAACAGTTTTCTCATACTTTGAATTTCAGGTTTCATACCAAATTTTTTTGGTAATTTTGTGCTTGCAACCGTGGGTTGCTTCGAGTGTTTTCCTTTGGTTTTCATAAATTAAAAATCAAGGCCAGATCCAATCAAGGTTTGAGCAAACCTAGTTGGTGAATCACAATCCAAGGATACGGAACGACGTGTTGGGTTGGGAGATTCGAATTGCTCGACGTAGACGTTGTTGATTTCTCTTGTCCAAGAAGGTGGTGTTTGCGCCATTGTCCCACACAAGGGTTGATCAAAGGTGTCTTTTGGAGTTGAAAGAAGCGGTTGTTATTTTCATACGATCCAAGATCGTATCACATACATTGACACACCCACAAGTTATAAGACGGTACATGCTCAGTTGAGAAAGATGATGTAAGTGTTCAAGATATCATCTAAAAATAACAAAGTGTTGACACACTAACTGTAAATAATAATGATTTTTGTCATATTTGCATATTTCAAGTCTCACCTTCTTACGTAGGCAAAGTAATCTATCACATATTGAATCCATGATAAGTTTAAACATTCCTTAATTCCATCTCTGAGTGGAGAACTGGACTTGCTAGCCAAGATTTGCTTTTTCTTTATTTCGCTTAGCTAGCTACGGCACTACATCACACGAATGATACACGTAGATCTTTCCTTTTTTTTTTTTTAATTCTTCGAGCACTTATATGAATACTTTGTGCATATCAAGCAATAGTAGTGTATGGATTCTATACATATTTTTGGCTGGTCGTACAGGAGTGAGCACATTGCTCCAAGTCATCGAGAAGTCACATTTATGTATTTATGTTCTTATTATATACCCAAATGCTCTAACAATGCAAGAAAGACAAATACGTCCATACTACTATAAAGAGATGTCCAGGAAGAGAACCACCACCTATGTTGTTTAGAGATGATACACAACCCTATGGACTTTCTCAAAAACACAGGATATGTTGGAGAAATTGGAAGATATTAAAGTTGGGCCAAGTTGCAAATTGTGGTTGTCAACATACTTTGAGCTAATATTGTGATTAGTTCCACTAGTGATAAGTGGAAACTAATGAGTCCTTAATTATCTACGTCACGAATAGATAATTGTAGGCTTTTGAATTACTCGATTCCGATACCGGACGAATGAGAAATTAATGCTCAAAGTAGAGAAAAAAGTCAGCTCAACTCAGCCATACCTGGGCGTGGGCTCAGGTAGCGAACTAAGTTGCGTACTTGATGGATTCAGGTTGTGGATTGGGCTAAGTCTAGGCTGCAGGCTGCAGACTACAGGCTGGGTCCTGTAGCACCGGGTCGGATCTTGTCAGCCGAGGTAGAAATTGTTTCAGTTCAAACTCTCCAGGTTGTTAAGATAAGATAAGGTTAAATTTTGAAAAGTTGTTCAGATTTAACCGGCTAGGCTAACTTGACTCAGATTGAACAGTTAGTTGATCTGACGGCTGAGGGTAGACCTGTCGCAATTATCTGAATCCAATGGTTCAGGCCAAGCTGGTATCTGATCCTACGACTGAGATTGGACAGACTGACCTCAGAATTTCTCTATAAATAGTGGCCAAAGGTGACCTCTGTGGATACACACTCAGGACAATTCTGAATTTCCTCCCTTTCTCTGCAATCTCCCTCGATGCATATTCATTCTCTCCCTCATACAACACTCTGCATTATTATACCGAGAAGTTCATAACATCTTAACAGGTTCGTAGAGTTCAACGCTACAGTGCCGCTTGCCTGAAACTGATCTCTATTGTATCCGGAGAGACGGTTGCTCCTCTGGTTGGGCACAGTATACTAGAGCAATAACGTCTTAAGGACAGAGCCTTGGACTCACCTCGGATCTCTACGCAGTAGAGCTGTGAAGGTTCTTGCCGAGTTGAGCTCTACTTTGTGATGAGCTCAGCTTCCTGTGGGATAGCACAACATTGCAGTGTTGCTGTGCTGAGCTTTCTTTGTGTTGAGCTCTGATGTTTGGCTAAGGACATTTGCTGTTCTGCAGCATTGTCGTGCTGAGCTCTGCTTGGTTGAAGCGGCTGAGAGCACAACTGTTGTTTGTTGTACTAAGGTGCCGAGGTTGGCAGGTCGGTGATCAACCCAAAACGCAAATACCCCGACTAGACTGATCTGATCTGTCTGATCAGACTGACTCTAGTTCAGCTTGGCTGGAAGGCTGACATCACAGAACAGTGGTTCTGAAGTGTTGCTCAATTCAGGTCGGCATGTCGGCGGACTGTTCAGAAGCAAACTCAATTGCGCTATCCAAACTATCTTGACTTTGCAAATCTATCCAGTTTACACTGAGCTTGGCAGGTCGGCCATTACTGTACAGAAGTCAATTTGTCTGACTTGAATTATTTCCAACAATTCTTAAGACGTTATTCGTTCTGATTCTGTATTGATTTCAGTGTGTTTCTTTCTTAACAGATACTAAATAGAGAATGCCAGCTTTAGCACGGTTCAAGGTGCAGACATGCACAGTTTTGCTCCAATGGCACCAAATGCTGGGGTGCCGAAGAACGTTCCTGCATAAGGTCCTGCAGTGCCCCAGGTGGAGAAACTGGAGAAGTTCAGTGGGAGCTCCTTCAAGCGTTGGAAGCAGAAGATGTTGTTCTTGACTGCCATGGGGTTGGCTTCTTTCCTGATTGAGGACCCACCTGTGGCGGATTCAGAGGAGGAGCAGACCCACAATATTGAACACAAACTCTTTGTTGAGTCCTAGAACTTCAACAATTATGTTTGTCTGAGCCATATTTTGGGGTGCTTGGACAACTCCTTGTACGGTTTGTAATGCATGTACAAAACTGCAAAGTCGTTATGATAGGCTTTGGAAAAGAAATATCAAACGGAAGATGCCGGCACTAAGAAATTTATTGTTGGCAAATTTCTGGATTTCAAAATGTTTGACTTGTTGAGAAATATGTTTGGATAATTTTCAAAATCATGATTTTAAGTGGTGAATGCATGAAAATGTCACACATGGTGTTATATGTGATTAAAAGTTGAAAAAGTTGAAAAAGTTGACATCGATCTCTCAGGTTGTTGCACTTTGGTCGATCGATGTACTTCGTCCCTCACATCGATCAATCTATGTAACGTAGTGAAAGTTCAAGACCTTACGGTGAGACATCGATCTCTAAACCTGAGGCACATCGATCGATCGATGTATACATCGAACCCTCACTTCGATCGATCGATGTAGGTTAGAGACAAATTTTGAAACTTACTGTGAGACATCGATCTCTGAAGCTGAGGCACTTCGATGGGTCGATGTATAGGGTTTTTAGAAATATTTTTCTAAAATGTGATAAAGTGGTTGTTTTCATTTATACATGTTTTATATATGTTCATTATGTGATTATTATGTGTTTTTGATAATTATAAATGCATTGTGACTAATGTGCCTTGGAAGTTTATACAACTTACCAAAAAGGGCAAAATTGGTATTTTGAGTTTTGTAGGAACATAATATGGTGGAAATACTTGAAGGACATATTCTCATCTTATTTATTATGACAAAGGTGGTATTATGTTTATTTCTGACCATTGGGGTCATTTCTGGAGTTTCTCTCACCAGGGGCATTTTGGTCATTTCACCCCTGATTTTTGGTATTTTCACTCAAGGAATCTCTTGAGTATATTCTTGTCTTCATTCTGGAGTTGAGTTGTGATTATTTTGAAGATTATATGGTGGCTTTATATTATTTCTCTCACATGATGATATTATTGACTATAGCGGGATATGTGACGAGTTGTGATGTCACATTCTATTTCCTTCTTGAATACTCTCTTCTATATGTTATTGAAGTATATTTATCATCATATTTCAGAGAATTTAATGTTGTTAAAGGTGTGGAAATGATCACAACATACAAGAAGAATTGTTGAAAATTTTGGTGTTACACGTTGACATAATATTGTCAACTATTATTTGTTAATTTCTTCTTCAAAAATCTGAGTTGATCTACATATATATGAGGTCAAGAGCGTGCACCTACAGGTGCCAAAGGTGGTTTATCTATTTTATGAGGTTATGCCAAGTGGACCAACCAAAAAGAAGTTAGTTGGCAAAAATTGCCAACTTGGAAATTCTCATTTGAACCCAACGGCTACTATGGAGATTTTTGGAGCTGTTTGTGGTTTGAATTTGTCAAATCCCACATGCCTATTCTCAATCCAAGGAGTTGAGGGGATATTGGAGGAATATGCCATTCTATCTTCTTCTTATTGTCTTCATTTTGCAAAGGATAATTAAGATATTCCAAGGTGTAACAATCAGCCAACATTATTGAGCCAAGGTGGTCCAATCATTTTGCTTGATGTTGCCAAGTGTACAACGCCAACAGATAATGTGAAGACACTTAAGCTTGATGATGAAGACGGTGACACATGTACATTCTTATCTACAAGGCTCAACACACACTATAAATAGGAGGCAATGGTGAAGAAGAAGAACACACTTGAAGCTCACTTGAAAGCATTTGTTGATTTGTCTAGCTATCTTCTTCTTGTCATTCTTGTTCCATTCTTTGTAACCAAGGTGTTCTTGTTGTATTTTTTGGAGAGCTACAAGCCTCTTGAGCTTCATTTGTAAGATTGATTAGCCAATTCTATAAGGCTATATCAATAGGTGGTAGAGGTGTTGCAACTAAGTGTTGCATAGAAGGTGTTCTGTTGTACCCCAACGATCATGTACGTGAAAACTATGAATAGGAAACGGAATGAGAGCGACAATTTCTTTAAGCGCGTGTTACATAAATCAACTTAACTCTCTTTACTTAAATACTATTGAAGTGATACATGAAATATAGAGTTATATGAACAGTACATACCACTATATATGTATGTGCGTATATATGATATATGTGTATGAAATGTATAAATACCTACATACGTATACATAGGAAGGTATATATATCTAGTACACGTACATATAGGCGTGTATATATATATACGAACATACGCGGATACATGTACACTAATATATGTTTTAGGAGACACGCACATTGTACATCCTATTATGTATACATACATATGCTAATCTTGGAATACAATAAAATAAAGAAAACAATATAGTACATGAATTAAAATTACAAGAAATATCAAGTTGCCCAAGAAGCCCAAAAATCGGCCAAAGCATGCAAAGGATTCTAGAATCCTCTTGATTTTTCAATCCATTATTAGAAAATTTAAATAGCTAAATAGAAAATAAAATAGACATGCATTTAAAGAACAAGTAAGACAACTCATTAAAGAAGGAGGTAGTATGGTTGAGGTCATTAAAGACCTCAACCCAATCGCCCATAATGGCTAGACCATGGAGGATTTTTTTAAATCCTACCATGGTTACTTTTTCCCTTAAACCAAGGTTAAGATAACCATGATTTTATAAAGTAACTTGGGTTAGCACCAAAGTGGCCATAGTTGAAATAAAGTAACCAAGGTTATTACTAACCTAACCTTGATTAGCACTCATGAAAGCCCTAACCCTCACTATTATCCCTCCAAAATCAGCCACCCTTCCCAAGTCCCCTACATGTTTTAATTTAAACCCTTCTAGAAACATCTACCTTCTTATCATGCAAGAGCACAACACTTAGACAATCTCCATCACCCTCACCAATATTCGGCCCCTTCATCTTGAAGAATAGGAATTCGAGCTTCAACTCCAAGACTCAAGAAACATCTAGGTAAGTCTTGTTCCAAGCTTCCTTAAGTGAATTCTTATTTTGGTGCATAATGAAGCTAACATGAATCCTTCCATTCACATCAAAACCGTGACATTCATGGTTCAAATAGGTGAAAGCCATCAACTTTCTTAGGTGGAGACATATTGTGGTACTTGAATCTCCACTCAAGCTCATTTTGGTAAGATGCTCTAGCCTCAAACATATCCTATTTTCACTATTGAATGAAGACTAACCCTCTTCTTTCCTCTCCATCAAAACCGTGTGACCAAGGGAGTAGAAAGAGGTGGATTTCAACTCAACTCACTCCATAACCAAGCAAAGACAAGAGCTTTAGCTTGAAGAGGCAAGTATACAATGATCTCTCATGATTTATTTAAAGAGTTAGTGACTTGAATTCTTAGAGGTCCTTAAGATTTGATCTTTAGTTGAATATCTTAAGTTTAAGACTATATCTTAGTGATTCCCTAAGAACAATGTCTTGCATGTGATTTATTCCTTCAAAGATGGAGTCTTTTCCTATATGCATTATGGAATGTGGCGGATCTAGAGTGAAATAAGGTTCAGCTAAGTAGGTCTAGACAAGATTAACTTGTGAATGTAACACAAAAGGTCCTAAGAAAAGTATACATGTGAAAGATAGGAGTGATACGAATATGGTTCGTATGTTGATGTTGTCCCGATCTTTCTTCACTCTCCAAACGTCCCTCAAGCCTTGAATGTGATGGACAATGGTGCCAAGCAACCACCTTCCTTTCAAGCCTTTAAATCCGTTTGGTTGGGTGTGTTTCAATCCTCCCAATCCAACCAGTCACTCCTAATCCTTGGATTGTGGATCACCAACAAGGAACACACAATCCTTAATTGGGTCTAGCCTTGATTTAGATATGTGTAAACCAAAGGAAAAACACAAACTTTTATTCAAGAAAACTCAAGAACAAAAGATGACATAAAACGCTAGGGTTTTTAGTTCAAAGATGAAAAATAATCTAACTACTCAAAGAAATGCTAAGTGATCAATATATATGATTACAAGTCTTGTAAGCCATTCCCAACAAGACGGCTAGGGTTTCTTGGAAATCCCATGTTGGCGCCACTTCCCCTTGATATGCAAGAATCTGAATTTTGTTATTTTTGGTAAGTTCCCCTCTCTTGGCAAATCCACAATGATTGTCTCAATCACCAATTATTGCATTATTAACCATCCTTCTAGACTTGCCTTATGCCTCCATTGCCTTCATTACAAACGCCATTCAGCCTTCCTTTTGCCACATGACCTAATTTTGGTAACTTCCTCTTTCTTGAGTTATCTCCTTAATTGCTCCAAATCTTCAATTATGACTCCATAATTCATTCCAATCATACCAATCTGATTTATGACATTCTAGAAGGTCTCTTAATTGCATTTGGTGATGGTAGGCGGCTGCCCCTCTCTTCAAGAAAACCGAAACCCTAATTTGCACAATTGGGCTTGTTTTGGACTTCTTTCTTGCAGCTCTTGTATCTATGTTTGTGGACTGATTTTGACAAAACCCAAAACATGAAAGATGCTCCAAATTAAGTCTACCTCAAGGTCCAGCTGGTTCCATGCACTCCCCATCTCGTTTGAAAGCCCAAAATCACAAAACAGCCTTGTATGGACAAGCTTGGTCCAAATCTGAGAAGCCCTCTTTTCCAAAGCTCAAGACGTTTGATCCAAGACTTGTAACACCTACAAAACACACTCGTACACCAAACATAAGTATTCTAAACAAACTTTAAAAGAAGCAAACGAAAAGACAACTAAAAGCCACAGAAACGGCACCAACAAGCGGACTGACTATCATTGGATAATCAGCTCTTAAGCTCAACAATGAGCACCCATTTAGGAGGAACATCCATTGGTTCATCTTGCACATGTTTGGTTAGGAAGGAGCCAACATCAAAACCAAGTTGGAAACCAAGGTGAAGACAATTAGTCCTCTTGGTTTGGCTCCTTGTCAAAGGCCCCTTATGGTTAAGGACACCTTGTGCAAGCTCATCATTAGGGGGCTGTTCCTCAGCCTCATCAATCCCCCCCTCCTCAAAAGGATTCGCCCTCGAATCATCAAGATAAAAATGCTCAAAAGGGGAAAGATCACTTACATTGAAGGTGTTGGAAACTGAACCATACCTGTCTGGAGGAAGATCAAGCACGTAAGCATTTGGACCAACCTTTTGAATGACCTTAAAAGGTCCATCTCCTCTAGGCATAAGCTTGGACTTCCTCTCCTTAGGAAACCGTTCCTTCCTTAAATGCAACCAAACAAGATCTCCAGGATAAAACACAACATCTTTTCTATGCTTGTTAGCTTGTTTGGCATACTGTTTATTCTTTCTTTCAAGTTGGAGTTTAACCTTTTCATGCAACTTTTTGATCATTCCAGCTCGTTGTTTACCATCCATGCTAGTACGCTCATCAATTGGAATAGGCAACAAATCAAGTGGGGAGTGGGGTAGAAAACCATAGACAACTTCAAAAGGGGAATACAAAGACCCACTATGAACAGCCCTATTGTAAGCAAACTCAATATGTGGTAAACATTCTTCCCAATTTTTCAGATTGCTTTGGATTAAAGCACGCAACATTTGTGACAAGGTCCGATTTACCACTTCAGTTTGGCCATCTGTTTGTGGATGTGCAGTAGTAGAAAACAAAAGCTTAGTTCCCAACTTGCTCCAAAGTACACGCCAAAAATGACTCAAGAATTTACTGTCCCTATCACTAACAATTGTTTTAGGCATGCCATGCAACCGAACAACTTCTTTAAAGAATAGATTTGCAATGTAAGAAGCATCATCTACTTTGTGACAAGCAATAAAGTGTGCCATCTTGGAGAATCTGTCTACCACAACAAAGACACTCTCTCTACCACCTTTTGATCTAGGTAAGCCAAGAACGAAGTCCATAGAAATGTCCTCCCAAGGTGCACTAGGTACGTCCAAGGGTGTGTACAAACCATGAGGTTGTGTTTTGGACTTAGCTTGCCTACAAGTGATGCAACTACTACAAGCCTTTGCAACATCTGATTTCATGTGAGGCCAAAAGAAATGTTCCTTTAAAGTTTCTAAAGTTTTAAAAACTCCAAAGTGTCCCATTAGCCCGCCCCCATGTGCTTCCTTAACAAGCAATTCACGCATTGATCCCTTAGGAATGCATAATCGTTTCTCCTTAAACAAATAGCCATCATGCAAATAAAATTTACCAAAAGGAGAATCAACACATGCATCATAAATGGAAGCAAAATCAGAATCATCCTTATACAATTCCTTAACAAATTCAAAGCCAAGCAAGTGTGACGACAACTTAGTAATCAAAGTATACCTTCTAGACAAAGCATCAGCAACTATGTTATCTTTTCCTTGCTTATACTTAATGACATAAGGAAATTGCTCAATAAACTCAACCCACTTTGCATGCCTCTTATTCAGTTTTCCTTGACTCTTAAGGTACTTCAAACTTTCATGATCAGTATGAATGACAAACTCCTTGGGTTGCAAGTAGTGTTGCCAAGTTTGTAAGGACCTTACTAAAGCATACAACTCCTTATCATAAGTAGGATAGTTCAATGCAGCACCTTTCAACTTTTCACTAAAATAAGCAATAGGATGCTTACCTTGGGTCAGAACAGCTCCAATTCCTACGCCACTTGCATCACACTCTATCTCAAATGTATCATCAAAGTTTGGCAACTTCAAGATAGGTGCTGTAGTGAGACGTCTTTTAAGCTCATCAAACGCCCTTTGTTGGGCTTCCCCCCAATGGAACCCAACCTCTTTCTTGACGATCTCATTCAATGGTGCGGCTACGGTTGAAAAGTCTTTGACAAACCGCCTATAAAAACCTGCCAAACCATGAAAGCTCCTCACTTCTCCCACACTCTTTGGTGTAGGCCATTCAAGGATGGATTTCACCTTGTCTTGATCCATTTCAACCCCTGCAGAACTGATTACAAAACCAAGAAAAACAACTTTGTCCAAACAAAAAGAACATTTCTTAAAGTTAGCATAAAGTTTTTCTTTTCTTAGCTTTTCAAAAACAGCCCTTATGTGATCTAAATGCTCTTCTAAGGTCTTAGAATAGATCAAGATGTCATCAAAATAAACCACAACAAACTTCCCAATAAAAGCTCTCAAAACTTCATTCATTAGTCTCATGAATGTACTAGGTGCATTAGTTAACCCAAAAGGCATAACTAGCCATTCATACAATCCAAATTTAGTTTAAAAGCTGTTTTCCATTCATCACCCTCTCTTATCCTCACTTGAAAATAACCACTTTTCAAATCAATTTTTGTATACCATCGTGAACCATGCAACATATCAAGCATATCATCAAGTCTAGGAATGGGATACCTATACTTTACCGTGATTTTGTTGATGGCCCTACAATCTGTACACATCCTCCAAGTGCCATCTTTTTTTGGAACAAGGATGACTGGCACTGCACTTGGGCTCATACTTTCCCTTACCTTCTCTTTGGCTAAGAGATCCTCAACTTGCCTTTGTATTTCCTTTGTTTCCTCCGGATTGGCCCTATAAGCTGGCCTATTAGGTAGGACAGCCCCTGGAATAAAGTCAATGTGGTGCTCAATCCCTCTTAAAGGTGGCAACCCGTGTGGCTCCTCCTCGGGAAACAAATCTGCAAATTCTTCCAACAAAGAAACAACACCACTAGGCAAGGTAGACGGTAAGTCATTCTTAGAAAACAAGCATTCAAGACTATCTTTGTAAAGCATCACCAAAACAGTTTTATTATCATACAATGCATGTGTAACTTCACGAGATTTTGCAAAGAAAGCATGCTTCTTAGGTGGACGTGAAATTTGTGGGGTGGATGCTTGTGAAAGTGTTTGAAGCGTGGGTGAGGGTGGACTGATTTGGGCCGTGGGTTGTGTACCCTTGGCCGAGGAGTTTGTGGCCTCCAAAAGGCTTCTTCTCTCCTTTTTAAGAACCTCTAAGAACCTTTTTTCAGCCTCCTTTTCCTTAGGATCTGAATGGTTCTTTTTCATCCTCTTAGCATCCTCATAAACTTTATGTGGAGACAATGCATGCAACTTAAACTTTTTGCCATTAAAAGTAAAAGCATACATGTTCAATCTACCATCATAAATAACATGCTTGTCAAACTGCCAAGGTCTACCTAACAAAATATGACTAGCATGCATAGGAGCTACATCACACAAAATTTCATCTTTGTAGCCGCCAATAGATAAAGAAATCAGAACTTGTTTAGACACATGAATCTCACCACAATCATTTAGCCAAGATAACCTATAGGGATGGGAATGATCAATCATAGGTAAATCTAGCTTTCTAACAAGTTCAATACTTGCAACATTAGCACAAGAACCACTATCAATAATTAAAGTGCAAGTTTTGCATTTTACCAAATAACGGATGTGGAAAATGTTCTCC
Organism: Eustoma russellianum; assembly: GCA_036186865.1. Lineage (NCBI taxonomy): Eukaryota > Viridiplantae > Streptophyta > Magnoliopsida > Gentianales > Gentianaceae > Eustoma > Eustoma russellianum. Next base: position 17,307,111 of record AP025053.1, read on the forward strand.
CTTTGCAAGCTTTCTTCTTCTTCCTTCATGTGTGCACTTAAGGCTTTTCTTACCACAAGAAAGTCCTTATAAGCACCCTCTTCATCACTCTTTATCTCTTCAGCTGAGTCCTCTTGGTATTCTTCCTTTGTGGCTTCTTCTTCCTCCTCTTCTGAATAGAATTCATTTGTTTCCTCCAGGTACAACACTTTCTTGGTATTAGGGCAGTCCCTTGCATAATGCCCTCTCCCTCTACATTTAAAACACTCAATCTCCCTTGTCCTTGGAGGGTTTGCGGTTGCCTTGCCTTTGCCTTTGTCATTTTGACCTAGATTTGCACCATTGGTCCTTTGAGTGAAGTGTGGTTTGTTTGGAGTGTTAGGGCTGTTTTGGCCGAGGGTGTTTGAACTTGGCCGTGCTCCTCCATTGCCATTAGACCTAGGCTGCACTTTAGAAAAAGAAGAAGCATTAGTTCTAAAACCAAATCCACTAGTAGAAGAACGTACCTTTAACTTGCCGCTCAATTTTCTCAGCTTTGTGAACCATGGAATTTAGATCGACATAGGTAGTGAGTTCAAGTTGAAACCCAATCTCCTTATTAAGACCTCTCAAAAACCGAGCCATGGTTGCCTCCTCAGATTCTTCAGTATCGGTTTTTATCAACAAACTTTCTAACTCCTTAAAGTATTCATCCACACTTTTATTTCCTTGAGTTAGGCATTGCAACTTTTGGAACATGGATCTCTCGTAAGATTCTGGAATGAATTTCTTTCTCATCTCGTATTTCATCTCATCCCAAGTTCCAATTGTGGGTTGTCTAGTCCTTCTTCTTATACTTTGAGTTTGGTCCCACCAAATCAAGGCATATTCCAAGAACTCTATACTGGCATATCTCACTTTTTGCAACTCGATATAGTTGGTATAGGAAAAGATCATGTCAACTTTTCTCTCCCACTCAATGTAGGCTTCAGGGTCACTTTTACCATAAAAGGGTGGAATGTTTATTTTGGTTTTCAAATAATCATCCTCTTGAGGCACATACCTCCTAGGTTGCATTCGGACTTGAGGCCTTGGGTATACCTCCTCAACCTCTTCCTCTTCATAGTAGTCATTCCATTCCTCCCTAACAGGTTGTTGTCTCATTCCGTGTCTCCTATCTCCTCTACCCCTTGCTCCTCCTCTACCTCCCATGCTTGTGGATCCCTTAGGTTCAGTTCCACGGGATGTTTGGCCTTGGTTTTGAACTGGGGGCTGTTCTTGGGTAGGAGGTGTGTTGGATGTCATCCTTGCTTCCCACTCATCCAACCTAGATTGCATGGTACTAAGCATTTGTGCCATCTTTTCCATGGAAAATTCCACTTTGTCTCCTCCTCCTTGGGTACTGTTTGAACCATCCATGCAACCTGAAACACTTTCACAAACAAGAAAAGAAGAAAACTAACACAAGAAACAAAGGTGAGTTGTTAGTGAAAACAAAAAAGGAAAACGAAAATCTGTTTGGCCTTTTTGTCCTCCCTTGTTTTCTCTCAATTGTTCAAGTGTTTTTCCTTGGCCAATCTTGAGCTAGAACCTCTTAAGGCAAGTCCCAAATCGGCTAACCACAATCTGTTTTGTTTTTCTGTCCTTGCAATCTTCTTTTGCCTTCAAAAACACGAATTCATCACAAGTGGTAAAACAGCTTCAAGAAATTTAGAGCACAATTTTTAAACACACTTAATAACTATGATTCAAGGAAACAAGAAACCAAAGGTGATGTAGTTGGCTGAACCAAAGAATTGCTAGGGGTTGTCCTGGGCAATCTTTAATTAAACCAACTTATGCAATATCAAATGCAAGTTCTTTGATTGATAGTATGAATGCGTATCCAAGGTTGAGAATTGAAGGTTTTATGTGTGTTGTGTTGGGGCAAACACACGGTTTTGTTTTGCTTTTGTCAACTTGGATAGTAGATGCAAAAAAAAAGAATGGAACTTTTGTACAAAAGGAACTTCTGTTCTCTTCCTTTCTTTGTGCACTTCTTTTTGGTTGCTTTTGTGCACGTTTTCTTTGCTTCTATTTTCCTCTTTTTTTTTTTTTGACGTTCAAAGCAGCCTTGATGCAACTTTTGTTTGCTTTTGCGAGAATCAGTTGTGTATGCTCGAAAGATGATCCTTTTTGTGTTTGTATGGATGTGTAGTAGAACAAAGATTTTCCTTGGATACCAATACAACCAAAACAAACAAACTTGTATTCAATATCACACAAGCAAATTTAATTAAAAGCTTCGATAACAACAAGGTATTTGACTCAAAGGTAGCTTCTTTTAGGCCTTGGACTGATTTTTTTTGATGGAGTTAAATCCTATTCAATGCAAACAACAATGATCCTATGATTAAGTGTGTTAAAGATGAGATCTTTAATGATAGGTGATCAATATTGATGCAAAAGTAGAAGCCTTTTTTTTTGTGGTTTTCGTTGGACTGAAGAAAAGAACAATCTTTGTTTTGTTTTGATGAAATGAAGCAAAAGATCAAATTTTTTTTTTTGAATGATTGAGAATAATAAGAATGACACAAATGACACAAGAAAGATATTTGAGATGAAGATAAACGAGAGCTCTGATACCACTTGATACGAATATGGTTCGTATGTTGATGTTGTCCCGATCTTTCTTCACTCTCCAAACGTCCCTCAAGCCTTGAATGTGATGGACAATGGTGCCAAGCAACCACCTTCCTTTCAAGCCTTCAAATCCGTTTGGTTGGGTGTGTTTCAATCCTCCCAATCCAACCAGTCACTCCTAATCCTTGGATTGTGGATCACCAACAAGGAACACACAATCCTTAATTGGGTCTAGCCTTGATTTAGATATGTGTAAACCAAAGGAAAAACACAAACTTTTATTCAAGAAAACTCAAGAACAAAAGATGACATAAAACGCTAGGGTTTTTAGTTCAAAGATGAAAAATAGTCTAACTACTCAAAGAAATGCTAAATGATCAATATATATGATTACAAGTCTTGTAAGCCATTCCCAACAAGACGGCTAGGGTTTCTTGGAAATCCCATGTTGGCGCCACTTCCCCTTGATATGCAAGAATCTGAATTTTGTTATTTTTGGTAAGTTCCCCTCTCTTGGCAAATCCACAATGATTGTCTCAATCACCAATTATTGCATTATTAACCATCCTTCTAGACTTGCCTTATGCCTCCATTGCCTTCATTACAAACGCCATTCAGCCTTCCTTTTGCCACATGACCTAATTTTGGTAACTTCCTCTTTCTTGAGTTATCTCCTTAATTGCTCCAAATCTTCAATTATGACTCCATAATTCATTCCAATCATACCAATCTGATTTATGACATTCTAGAAGGTCTCTTAATTGCATTTGGTGATGGTAGGCGGCTGCCCCTCTCTTCAAGAAAACCGAAACCCTAATTTGCACAATTGGGCTTGTTTTGGACTTCTTTCTTGCAGCTCTTGTATCTATGTTTGTGGACTGATTTTGACAAAACCCAAAACATGAAAGATGCTCCAAATTAAGTCTACTTCAAGGTCCAGCTGGTTCCATGTACTCCCCATCTCGTTTGAAAGCCCAAAATCACAAAACAGCCTTGTATGGACAAGCTTGGTCCAAATCTGAGAAGCCCTCTTTTCCAAAGCTCAAGACGTTTGATCCAAGACTTGTAACACCTACAAAACACACTCGTACACCAAACATAAGTATTCTAAACAAACTTTAAAAGAAGCAAACGAAAAGACAACTAAAAGCCACAGAAACGGCACCAACAAGCGGACTGACTATCATTGGATAATCAGCTCTTAAGCTCAACAATGAGCACCCATTTAGGAGGAACATCCATTGGTTCATCTTGCACATGTTTGGTTAGGAAGGAGCCAACATCAAAACCAAGTTGGAAACCAAGGTGAAGACAATTAGTCCTCTTGGTTTGGCTCCTTGTCAAAGGCCCCTTATGGTTAAGGACACCTTGTGCAAGCTCATCATTAGGGGGCTGTTCCTCAGCCTCATCAAGGAGCTTTATGAGGTTGTTTGTAGGATTAGACTAAGATGACTCTTGAATGTGAATACATGCTTGAAAATATGTTGCAAAACAGGTTAAGACACCACACAAGTTTCGGATTAAGGGATTGGATAGAAGGTGTACATGGACATTTGATTTGTATAGATGACAAAATAGCAAACTACTGGAATAGGGCAGAATGGAATGACCTTTTATACGGCTTAAGGACTGACCTTGCAAACCTTCAATGAAGCTAATTTTTGGTAAAAAGTTAGCTCTATGAGTATAGCACAAGTGAGAGTTAGAATTTCGTTAAAATCAGCTACGGATTATTTTTAATAAATTATGCGGTAAAACTGCTCCATCTGAAAATTCTGGAGCTAGGTAGAATTGAACACTGACTTCAACGACTTAAAAGAGGACCTTGTAGACCTTCAATAAATCTGATTTTCTGCACAAATCTAGCCCCATGTGTATAGAAGAATTGAGAGTTGGAATTTCGTTAAAATGATCTATGGTTAATTTTTAATAAAATATTTGGTAAGACTGGTCAGACTTGAAAAACGGGAACTGAGCAGAATTGTAGCCTCTTTTGGTTGGGTTGAAAAGAGACCTTGTAGAGGACCAATAAAGCTGATTTTTGGCATGGTAATAATCCTATGAGTGTAGTAAGACTGCGCAATAGAAATCACCGGAATGAAGCTGGAATTAAGTAACTGGTTAGTGGACTCTGAAATAGGACTTAGAAATATGAAAACAGGCTAAATTTCGGAAGAATACTAGTTCCACATATTTATGACTCGTGAGAGTTGGAATTTCTGAAAAACAAGTTACGGATTTGCCACAGTTAAATTTTTAGTAAAATCGGTCAGTTAAGTTTCAGCACTTAATCCGTTTCGGAAGTTAATTAAATGAGCCCTTTATGGTTATCGAAGTAGTCCGAAATTTTTATGACATGTATCTAAGATTCCACCCAACGGGTTTATGACTAAAGAATATGGAAATAGATCTATTTGATTAGCTTAACCGCCTCATAAATATGAAGTAAAAGTCTGGAAGTATTTAGCTTCCAAATTCATGCATGTTGACATGTTATAAGGAATGCATACGATTATTCACGTCATGACTTGCATGGCATATCATTCCATGTATCATGCATATCCATATGTCACATGAATCGGATTTTATGCATGCAAGTCTTCTCAAGTGAAAATGTTTTCAGTTATGCATGAAAAGTTTTTATGGTCCCATGTTATAAAAGAAAGCTTCATGATTCCTTTGCCGGCCAAGCATGCGACTAACCCGACTCCTGACCCGGGGTTAATTGGTCTGATGACATGCTTTCTGTTCTGGACCCGTTCAGATCCGGGGTTAATTGATCTGATTTCTGTTCTGGACCCGCTCAGATCTGGGGTTAATTGATCTGATATCTGTTCTGGACCCGTCCCAGACCCGGGGTTAATTGGTCTGATGATATGTTCTGGACCCGCTCAGATCCGGGGTTAATTGATCTGACACTCTGTTTTTACGACATGTTACTTTATGGGACCAAAATGATGTTTTGACATGACATGACATCATGCATTGCATCTTGCATAACTCACGATCATAAGGACATGTTGCATGTTACAAGTTAATGGTTATAAGTTATTATTGGTATAGCATTACCTAAAAACATGCTTAAGCCGAACGTCAAGTAAGTTCAGGATCCAAGATCAGGTATGAATTATGATTATTTGAGGTTTTTGGGGTATTGCATTCATGTTATAATTCTTTACGTATTTCATGGTAGTTTATTGTATTCTTGTTGGGTGATTTTTATCACTAACACTTTATTTTTCCCCAGAGCCGGATAATGCCAAGATAGAATGGATCGAGGACGAGCCGAGAGTACCTTATCCATAGGCGAGGAGTATGAAGGGAGCTAAGCTTAAGGACTTTTGTGCTGCAAAGACGTTTTGAATTATGACTATGTTTGAACTCTCTGGATTTCAGTTATGTTATTTTGTGGGACTACTACTTTGTTAGTGTATGTGCCCTAGGCCATGATTTGAATATTTATGTTATGCATTTATTATTAATAAAAGAGGTTTTATTATCATTATTGTTGGTTAGTATGTTACACAATTTTGATATATGTCCCTGATTCATTATTGTTATAGAGATAAAATAATTTATAATCAGTATGAGTATTGATTTGATAATCATGAGATGATTATGTGTATGGTGATACAAATCAATCTCATAGATACTTGTTAGAGAACAGTGTATTGGATAGACCCATCATGAGATTACTACATGGATTAGCGTCATAAGTAAATCTCATGATAGTCATGTTTTAATCCTTTGACTTGAGATTGTCATAGTTTCCAACATAAGGACTATTATATTTTGACATGATCAAACGTTATTCGTAACTGGATAATAATAAAGGTCATGATTGAATGTGATAGAAATTATGTAGAGGATATTGAACAATCAAGATAGAATTTGTCCCTCTCTTTTGAGAGTGATATCTTTGGGCCCCTCGATTAGTGAGACTGTGATATGCATGACCGTGCTCAAATGATTTGATAGTGTGATCAATATCATTTGTTTTATCAGTCTACTTAGAGATCGAGTAATCATATGTTTGAACAATATAAGTATGACGCTGACCATGACTTATGTTCAAACTAGATATCGTGTGACAAAGGGATTAATGCATGTACTATTATTAGGCTAGTTGGACTTTACTCGTATTAATTGGGTAGTCGTAATGCCTTGCTAGAGGCCAATTACGACTTGATGGTTTAATAGCGATTTAATCAACTGCCAATTAATATGGGCTTATCGGGTCACACACAAGAATGCGTATGGCTGAGATTAATAATATTAATAATATTAATATTGGATATTAATTATTATTATTATTATTATCGTTTTTAATATTAATATTGGATATTAATTATTATTATTATTAATTTCGTTTTTTTATGTATATATTTATATCATCGGATAATAACAGAGAATCCATATTTGATATGGATTTTGATTGGTTTTATCTAATCCTAACAGAATCCGTATCTGGTACGGATTTTGATAGCGTTAACAAATCCGATCAGGAATCGGATTTTGATATCTATATATATGTACGGAGCATGGTGTATCTCGTACACCACACAACCAGTAAAAAAAACCGAATTCTTCAGCCGCGCCGTTTGAAGAGCTAGCACTCCGGACGGAAGCGTTCGTGTGGATACCGACAGAGGGTGATCGTATTTTCGCACCTTTTCATCTGCAGATTTCGAATCTACGGAGGTACTTTTTGATTTCTTTTGTCGAATTAAACGAACAACATGGATCCTTGGTAGGAAATCAGAGATCAAGTTTTGTTTTCGGCTGCGCGTTTTTGCAGTGATCTCGGTTGATTTCCTAACAGTGGTATCAGAGACACTTGTTGATTTCGTTTAAATCGATTTTATCATGCTTATGTGATTTTATGTTTACTGTTTTTCGTATGGCATGATATGTACAAAAACCCCAAGTCGGATTTCATATGATGAGAGAAGAATGGTGTTTTTCAAATCGTTTTCATGAGATGATTTGTATACGGCGGTTTTCGTTTGTCATGTGATGATCAAAACCGATTCTGTTTATATTAGATATAAACATACGCTATGTGTAAAACCCTATTCGAATCTCATCTGGTGAGAGCGGATTGATGTTTTCAATTCGTTTTCATGAGACGTTATGATTCGAGATTGTTATATGTGATATAAAGTTTTCGTTTTTCATGTGATGATCAAAAACGATTATGTTTATATCGATATGAACAACCGATAATGATTCTGTAAGAGTTATGCATATTCAAAACAGACAGATTATCAATTCGATTGATGATTCCGTTTTCGGATTTCGAATGGCAGATTGATTCTGTTTCGGATTTCGAACAGCAGATTATCAATTCGATTGACGATTCTGTTTTGGGTTTTGAATGATAACTCTCGGTTCGATCGGTGCTTCTATAAGGGCTTACACGTATTCAAAACAGTAAGATCATTAATATGATTGACGCGTCTGTGTTAGGGACCGCCGTATGCGTACGTCCTATAGTTCGTTACCGTGACATTAAGAATGTCAATATATATTTATTTGTTATAATATGTTTGTGTAAAATATATTATAAATGTTGATGTCTTTGCATGGTGCATAGCATTGCCTCAGGACCTATGTGATTGACTTAGTCATATTTTTGTTTTGGGTTATTATGGCCTGCGTGCCGCTGTAGTTTTTGTTGTATTTTATTATACAAGTAGTTAGGTTTTTCTTTGTTATTGTAATAAATGAAGAATCAAGCTACAAAATGGTGATGGCGACACACACCAAGGACGAGTGGATTCCATGGAGATGGAGGCACGGGCTCAAGACAAGAAGATATGTATCATTGCAAATGTTGTAATAGGAAGTCTTTCACATAGGGTTTCCTTTATGATCTTCATCTGGTCTCATGAAAATCATATTTAATTTGGCCATGCTATGTCACGTTTACATATTTATCATTTTGTATGAGATGCGTGGATGATATATTATATATGCATATAGGATGCTACGATATAATGATATGCAATGCAAGACATAAACTAAGTTGAACCCTCATTAATAATTTAAGTCTTGATGCCATCCATGTCTTAAACACCTATTAAAACTGGGATTGTATTAAAGTAGGTATTGCCAAAGCAATGTGCTTTAAACATTCCTAGCTACGTAGGATGAATAATAGTGCTACTCATATGTTTAAAATTGGTTAGACTTAATTGGGCTATCAAAACGGTTTTGGGCCCAAGGCATTAGATGGAATCTAACATACAATGATATATGATGTCATTATTCCATAAATTCTAAGAGTTACATGAGATGTAATTGGTAAAGATGTTACCTACCTAAATAATTTAATTTTAAGCGTCATGCCAAAGCTGAGTTTAGAATTAAGTCAAATATGGATCTTAGCTCACTAAAATATTTCTTTTGAGGGTTATATTTTAGTGGGAGTTTTATAAATTTTAACCTCATTATTAATAAAGTGTTACTTTGCATGTTTTGTAGATCATAAATGGCTGCTAATAACAATTCCACCTTATCGCTGCGATCTATCCTTGAGAAGGAAAAACTAAAAGAATGTGGGACTAATTTTGTTGACTGGTTTCGAAACTTGAGAATTGTTCTCAAGCAAGAAAAGAAGTCCTACGTGCTCGATGACCCTGTCCCTGAACCCCCTCCTGCTGATGCTTCTGTTGCTGTTAAGAACAAATATAAGAAGCATGTGGAAGACTTCAATGACATAGGATGTCTAATGTTGGCAACTATGTGTTCAGGACTTCAGAAAGACCTGGAACACTTAGAAGCTTATGAGATGAGTGTGCATCTCAAACAAGCTTTCCAACAACAGGCTAGGCAGGATAGGTTCGACACCGCTGTTGCACTTTTTGACTGTAAGATGTCTGAAGGTGAATCTGTTAGCGCTCATGTTCTGAAGATGAAAGGCTATATAGATCACCTTGCAAGACTTGGATATCCCCTGAGTTTGGAACTCGCCACGGATTTGATCCTACACTCTTTGCCTAGCAGTTTTTCTCAGTTCGTCATGAACTACAATATGAATAATATGGAAAAGTCCATTCCTGAGCTACATGGTATGCTCAAAACTGCTGAGGGGAATATCAAGAAGCCTACCCATGTATTGAGTGTCAATACCAAGCTAATGAAAAGGAAAGCTAAAGGCAAGGGTAAGGTTAAAAGTGCAAAGGGTGCAAAAGGGGCAAAGGGTCAAGCTAAACCGAAACCTGGTCCCAAGGCAAAGGTTCCTAAGGAAGGAACTTGTTTCCATTGCAACAAGCCTGGGCATTGGAAAAGAAATTGTGATGTTTATTTGGAGGAGTTGAAGAAGCTGAAGGGTAGTACGACTACATCTTCAGGTATTTATGTTATAGAAATTAATTTATCTACTTCTTCTTCCTGGGTATTAGATACTGGATGTGGATCCCATATTTGTACAAATATGCAGGGGCTCAAAAGGAGTAGGATGCTGAAGAAGGGCGAGGTGGACCTACGTGTTGGCAATAGAGCAAGAGTTGCTGCTATAGCTGTAGGGACCTATGAGCTTGTCTTGCCCAATGGGCTTTTGTTAGTTTTAAACAATTGCTTTTATGTTCCTACTATGAGTAGGAATCTTATTTCAGTGTCTGTTTTGGATGATGAAGGTTATTCATTTTTAATTAAAAATAAGAAGTGTTCTATTTTTGATAAAAATGACTTGCTTTATTGTATTGCAAGTAGTTATAATGGCATTTATGTCCTTAACCTTGATGATTCCAATGCGGTAATATTTATAACATATCTTCAAAGAGAACTAAGCCAAATGAACTAAACCCTGCATATTTATGGCATTGTCGCCTTAGCCATATAAATGAGAAGCGCGTATCTAAACTCCATCAAGATGGATTATTAGATTCATTTGATTTTGAATCATGATACGACACCGGGCAGTCCAGACCAACGGAACGGACGGCTCAATGAAGACAATTGCGGAATGGATCGTTTCCTCTAACTCCAAGAACTGATTCAAGCCCAACTATGGCAAAGAACATCCCAATGACACCCCTTGAACTGTAGCTGGTCGCTTTTGGCTCAGATTATGCCAACACCTCTTCTTCCTTGGCGTTAAATTACATCTAAAACCTCTAGGAGACCCTAAGATGCTGTAAACAACAATTTAGAAGTATACAATTAAGTAACCGGTTGGATTACTTAAAGGAATTCTTTTAACCTCAGGCAGAATTAAAGGTAAAACAAGAACCGAACTGGTTCTGTTTGAAAAGAGCCTAAGCTCTGAAGAAACAAACGTTTCGTTTGGAATATATGATAAAAGGGTTACCTAATTACAATGCTAAGGCTTCCTATATATACAAGTTTTGAAACTGCATAACTAGTTCAATCGGTCCAATAAACATTAAACAAGAAAACAAAAGTTAAAGCTATACATTGTTCTTGATTACATGCGGACCAACCAGCAGCACTCCTTCTCTTCGGTCCAATGATAATTAATCCAGCAACAATATTCGGTCCAATTAAAATGTTATGCGCATGCTTCCTTTCATGTAAATTGCATGATTCTCTTTATTTGAAGTATATGGTCCAATAGTAATTGAATCTTTAAAAACTTGGAAATATGTATTGTGGCCTTCATCTTCGTAAACTTAACATCTTTGATATGTTGAATCTCGTGTGCTGCTTGGAATAATAGGTGCATGGCCTTTGCGTGAATTATCCAAGTTGTAACCGTAATTCCGAAGCAGGTGACAAAGCAGGTTGCTACATCGAACGATCAATGTGGATTGGTGTTCGGTTCATCCGATAGAATTTGGACTTCGATCGATCGGTCTTTATCATTGGTTCAACATCAACCTTCTTTGACCTATCTTTAAGACAGCAAGCAACAAACACAATATGCACAACATATATGACATGTCCTAAGGGTTAGTTAAGACTATAAGACATAAGAAGTAGCGTGTGTGCGGAGTTAACGGTGATATGTCATGTCTTACAGAACTAACATGTGACAATAAATGATACATGAAAATATGTTGTGTTGACCCCATCGTGGGCTCATCATTCCCTCCATCTTGAAAATGATTCGTCCTCGAATCTCAACATGAAGAGAATAAGGGATAGGGATGTAGGATGTACACGTATGATCATCTACACCATAATCAATATGAACATGATAACACAGAATGGTGAAGGTGAAATACCTTGGTGCATCCTTATCTTTAGAGAAAGAATAAGGTGTGTACACGCTTCCTAAAGTGTTTAGGATGTATTAACAATAAGATCACAAACATTTTACAACACATACATCCCATCAGAAAACAGAACATCCATAATGCATATTGCAACATGTTAACATGAAATGTACAACAGACACACACATGTGCAATATCTAGACTTGATGTAACAATTGAAATGACAATAGGACTATTCTCAGCTAGATTAACGTTTGAAGAAATTTCAGAAACATTGACTTCATCTAGACTGAAAATATCAAGAAGTTCATCAACTAGTTCATTTAAAGATTTATGCTCATCTACAGCTGAATTTTGATCAATGAAATCATTATCAAGTTCTACTTCTAGTAGACTATCTAAATCAGCTAACATCAAATCATATGAATCCAGTTTTTCATTGCTATTCTTAACAGAATTACTTACATCAATGTCATCAATGATATGTTTTGGATGTAGTTGAAACCCAGACTCAGGCATCTTAACAGAATGCAGATCATGCATAGGGATTTCTTTTATATGCATGTCAAAAATCAAATTCAGAAACAGTTCAGAAAGCCAAGTAAAATATTGACAAGATTCAATTTGTTCTACTTTACGTTGATAATTGATTAAACGGCAATTTTGGACTTTTCCTAAGATTCAAGAATATTTCAGAAGTCAAATTGTTGTTCAGGCTGAATGAATACTACGGGGTTGTACAGAACAATCCCTCAATTTACTTTGCAAAATATACAACTATCAATTGACGTAAAGTGAAATCAAAAGTACACAAACAAAGTTTTCAGTAAGGGTTTGCTTTGTGAAACTTTCAATAGTCAAATCTCAACACTTTTCAGGCTATTTGGGTACTTTTCTTTCTTTGCACAGGATTTTCCTTTTGCAATTTGGGCTTTCTTACTCTCTTGTGCAAACTCTCATTCGTCTTGCCTCTTACTTTTTGACGTTCAATTGGCTTTTCTCTCTTTTTCTTTCTCAAACAAGCTTTTGTTTTCTTTCTTTGGTTTTTGCTTGTTTGGGTGAGGCTACTGCTCACAGCCTACATGAGACATTGCTCACGGCTTTAATTTGATTGCACAAGTTGTAGTTGTATTTGAATGCTGAAAGTTTCTTTTCACAACACGACTGACTCACTATGTAGTGACCAATCAATCACAAATACAACAAGTTCAATTTGTATATGGTGCAATGCAAATTCAGAAATTGATAATGACAACAAGAGATTTAAACAGGGTAGCAATTTAACAATGTGGGGCTTAAATTTCTGGAACCCTATTTTCAGAATAGATCTAAGTCCAACAATGTTGTTTGCATCAATTAAAATCAACAAAATGTAAAACAAATAGCAAATATCAAGATTTTAATTGATTTAATGAAATGTTGTCAACCAATTTGATTTGAAACAAGTTTAAAAGAAATGATATGCAAGATCTTCACAGATAAAACTTGTTTTCAAAATTTTTTTTTGATTTTTGAAACAAAGACTCAAATGTTTATCACACACAACTATAATATAGACTCTAAACAAAGACACGAGAATTATCTTTCTTTTGGTTTTCTCCTTGGTTTGTATCAATATACTTTCAACTTCTACAGCCTCTTATTTGTAGTCTAATGACTAGGTTACAAAGGGACAGCAGTAGGAATAAGTTGACTATCAGAAACAAGAACCAAATCTTTTTGACTCAACACAAGACAAGACAACCCAAGAAAAGACAACACATGACCAATACTAACATAAACAAACTAAAACCGGAACATCACTTAGACACTTTAGTTTTCAACACGTTTTTTTTAACACTTTAATTAACGCATGAACTACTTGCTACAATCAGTGAGAAGCTATCCAAACATCATCACTAAAACAACAAACTAAATTATTGGATTTCAAGTATTCAGCACACATTATTAAGGCAAACTAACACAAAGGTTAGACAAAAATTACTACAGGTTTAAACGTTTCTTTTTTTTTTGACTATCTAGGTGATGACTCTAGGAAACACATGCTGAAACATATCAACTAAACAACACGATTTAAGCAATAAAGCACACAACAAACTAGAGCTAAATCCGTTTAATTCATATATACGCAACACTGAATCTGAAATAAATTCAGAAACTAAAATTGTGAAGTTAAGGAAAACACCTTATAGCTCTGATACCAACTGATACGACACCGGGCAGTCCAGACCAACGGAACGGACGGCTCAATGAAGACAATTGCGGAATGGATCGTTTCCTCTAACTCCAAGAACTGATTCAAGCCCAACTATGGCAAAGAACATCCTAATGACACCCCTTGAACTGTAGCTAGTCGCTTTTGGCTCAGATTATGCCAACACCTCTTCTTCCTTGGCGTTAAATTACATCTAAAACCTCTAGGAGACCCTAAGATGCTGTAAACAACAATTTAGAAGTATACAATTAAGTAACCGGTTGGATTACTTAAAGGAATTCTTTTAACCTCAGGCAGAATTAAAGGTAAAACAAGAACCGAACTGGTTCTGTTTGAAAAGAGCCTAAGCTCTGAAGAAACAAACGTTTCGTTTGGAATATATGATAAAAGGGTTACCTAATTACAATGCTAAGGCTTCCTATATATACAAGTTTTGAAACTGCATAACTAGTTCAATCGGTCCAATAAACATTAAACAAGAAAACAAAAGTTAAAGCTATACATTGTTCTTGATTACATGCGGACCAACCAGCAGCACTCCTTCTCTTCGGTCCAATGATAATTAATCCAGCAACAATATTCGGTCCAATTAAAATGTTATGCGCATGCTTCCTTTCATGTAAATTGCATGATTCTCTTTATTTGAAGTATATGGTCCAATAGCAATTGAATCTTTAAAAACTTGGAAATATGTATTGCGGCCTTCATCTTCGTAAACTTAACATCTTTGATATGTTGAATCTCGTGTGTTGCTTGGAATAATAGGTGCATGGCCTTTGCGTGAATTATCCAAGTTGTAACCGTAATTCCGAAGCAGGTGACAGAGCAGGTTGCTACATCGAACGATCAATGTGGATTGGTGTTCGGTTCATCCGATAGAATTTGGACTTCGATCGATCGGTCTTTATCATTGGTTCAACATCAACCTTCTTTGACCTATCTTTAAGACAGCAAGCAACAAACACAATATGCACAACATATATGACATGTCCTAAGGGTTAGTTAAGACTATAAGACATAAGAAGTAGCGTGTGTGCGGAGTTAACGGTGATATGCCATGTCTTACAGAACTAACATGTGACAATAAATGATACATGAAAATATGTTGTGTTGACCCCATCGTGGGCTCATCATTCCCTCCCTCTTGAAAATGATTCGTCCTCGAATCTCAACATGAAGAGAATAAGGGATAGGGATGTAGGATGTACACGTATGATCATCTACACCATAATCAATATGAACATGATAACACAGAATGGTGAAGGTGAAATACCTTGGTGCATCCTTATCTTTAGAGAAAGAATAAGGTGTGTACACGCTTCCTAAAGTGTTTAGGATGTATTAACAATAAGATCACAAACATTTTACAACACATACATCCCATCAGAAAACAGAACATCCATAATGCATATTGCAACATGTTAACATGAAATGTACAACAGACACACACATGTGCAATATCTAGACTTGATGTAACAATTGAAATGACAATAGGACTATTCTCAGCTAGATTAACGTTTGAAGAAATTTCAGAAACATTGACTTCATCTAGACTGAAAATATCAAGAAGTTCATCAACTAGTTCATTTAAAGATTTATGCTCATCTACAGCTGAATTTTGATCAATGAAATCATTATCAAGTTCTACTTCTAGTAGACTATCTAAATCAGCTAACATCAAATCATATGAATCCAGTTTTTCATTGCCATTCTTAACAGAATTACTTACATCAATGTCATCAACGATATGTTTTGGATGTAGTTGAAACCCAGACTCAGGCATCTTAACAGAATGCAGATCATGCATAGGGATTTCTTTTATATGCATGTCAAAAATCAAATTCAGAAACAGTTCAGAAAGCCAAGTAAAATATTGACAAGATTCAATTTGTTCTACTTTACGTTGATAATTGATTAAACGGCAATTTTGGACTTTTCCTAAGATTCAAGAATATTTCAGAAGTCAAATTGTTGTTCAGGCTGAATGAATACTACGGGGTTGTACAGAACAATCCCTCAATTTACTTTGCAAAATATACAACTATCAATTGACGTAAAGTGAAATCAAAAGTACACAAACAAAGTTTTCAGTAAGGGTTTGCTTTGTGAAACTTTCAATAGTCAAATCTCAACACTTTTCAGGCTATTTGGGTACTTTTCTTTCTTTGCACAGGATTTTCCTTTTGCAATTTGGGCTTTCTTACTCTCTTGTGCAAACTCTCATTCGTCTTGCCTCTTACTTTTTGACGTTCAATTGGCTTTTCTCTCTTTTTCTTTCTCAAACAAGCTTTTGTTTTCTTTCTTTGGTTTTTGCTTGTTTGGGTGAGGCTACTGCTCACAGCCTACATGAGACATTGCTCACGGCTTTAATTTGATTGCACAAGTTGTAGTTGTATTTGAATGCTGAAAGTTTCTTTTCACAACACGACTGACTCACTATGTAGTGACCAATCAATCACAAATACAACAAGTTCAATTTGTATATGGTGCAATGCAAATTCAGAAATTGATAATGACAACAAGAGATTTAAACAGGGTAGCAATTTAACAATCTGGGGCTTAAATTTCTGGAACCCTATTTTCAGAATAGATCTAAGTCCAACAATGTTGTTTGCATCAATTAAAATCAACAAAATGTAAAACAAATAGCAAATATCAAGATTTTAATTGATTTAATGAAATGTTGTCAACCAATTTGATTTGAAACAAGTTTAAAAGAAATGATATGCAAGATCTTCACAGATAAAACTTGTTTTCAAATTTTTTTTTTTGATTTTTGAAACAAAGACTCAAATGTTTATCACACACAACTATAATATAGACTCTAAACAAAGACATGAGAATTATCTTTCTTTTGGGTTTCTCCTTGGTTTGTATCAATATACTTTCAACTTCTACAGCCTCTTATTTGTAGTCTAATGACTAGGTTACAAAGGGACAACAGTAGGAATAAGTTGACTATCAGAAACAAGAACCAAATCTTTTTTGACTCAACACAAGATGACAAAGACTCCTTTTACTGGACATAGTGAAAGGGCTAATGACTTATTGGGCTTGGTACATACAGATGTATGCGGCCCAATCAACATTAGAGCCAGGGGAGGATTTCAGTATTTCATTACTTTTACTGATGATTTCAGTAGGTATGGCTATGTCTACCTAATGAAACATAAGCATGAGTCTTTTGAAATGTTTAGAACTTTTCAAAATGAAGTACAAAATCAACTTGGTAAGACAATTAAAACCCTTCGATCAGATCGAGGTGGTGAATATTTGAGCCAAGAATTTGACCAACATCTAAGAAATTGTGGAATCGTTTCACAGTTGACTCCTCCAGGAACTCCACAATGGAATGGTGTTTCTGAAAGGAGAAATCGGACTTTATTGGATATGGTTCGATCTATGATGGGTCAAGTAGATCTTCCTTTATCCTTTTGGGGTTATGCCTTGGAGACAGCTGCATTCATTTTGAACCGTGTACCATCTAAAGCGGTTGAAAAGACACCATATGAGATGTGGACTGGTAAGAGACCCAGTTTGTCTTTTCTTAAGATTTGGGGTTGTGAAGCTTATGTGAAAAGATTAATGTCAGATAAGCTAGCTCCAAAATCTATCAAATGTATTTTTGTGGGGTATCCTAAAGAAACTAAAGGGTACTATTTCTATATTCCCTCAGAGAACAAAGTGTTTGTTGCTCGAAATGGAGTCTTTTTGGAAAAGGAGTTTCTCTCCAAGAGAACAAGTGGGAGTATAGTACAACTTGAGGAAACTCAAGTTCCGCAAGATATCGTTGAACCGTCTTTAGAGACGATTTCAGAACCACAAACAGTTGTGGAGCCTGAAAATGTAACACAAGTCCAACGCAGATCTGATAGGATACATCGTCAGCCAGAGAGATACGGATTTCTTGTGACTGATGATAGTCAAGTTATGCTCATAGATCAAGATGAGCCTACTACCTATCAGGAAGCTGTGTCAGGTCCAGATTCAGATAAATGGCTTGGAGCCATGAATTCTGAGATGCAATCCATGTTTGATAACCAAGTTTGGTCTTTAATTGATCCTCCAGATGGTATTAAGACTATTGGTTGCAAATGGGTTTTCAAGAAGAAAACTGACATGGATGGAAATGTGCAAACCTACAAAGCAAGGCTTGTGGCTAAAGGTTTCAAGCAAACTCATGGTATAGACTATGATGAAACCTTTTCACCAGTAGCTATGCTTAAGTCTATTCGAATTCTCCTTGCCATTGCAGCATACTATGATTATGAGATATGGCAAATGGATGTCAAAACTGCTTTCCTTAATGGAAATTTACTCGAGGATGTGTACATGACACAACCTGAGGGTTTTGTAAATCCTGAGAATTCAAAGAAGGTTTGCAAGCTTCAAAGGTCCATCTATGGATTGAAGCAAGCATCTCGAAGCTGGAATCTTCGTTTTGATGAAACAGTTAATAACTTTGGTTTCATCAAGAATAAAGATGAACCTTGTGTTTACAAGATGGTTAGTGGGAGTGCAGTAGTGTTTCTGGTCTTATATGTGGATGACATATTACTTATTGGGAATGATATCCCTACCTTGCAAAAGGTTAAGGCTTGGTTAGGGAATTCATTTTCAATGAAGGACTTGGGTGAGGCTACCTATATCCTTGGTATCAAGATCTATAGAGATAGATCTAAAAGGATAATAGGCTTGAGTCAGAGTACATACATAGATAAAATGTTGAAGAGGTTCAACATGCAAGAGTCCAAGAAAGGATTCCTGCCTATGTCTCATGGCATTCATCTTAGCAAGAATCAATGTCCTCAGACATCTGATGAGCGAGATAGAATGAATAAAATTCCTTATGCTTCTGCTATAGGATCGATCATGTATGCCATGTTATGTACTAGACCAGATGTCTCATATCCATTGAGCACAACAAGTAGATATCAAGCTAACCCCGGTGAAGGTCACTGGACAGCGGTCAAGAATATTCTTAAGTACCTCAGAAGGACTAAAGATGTATTCTTGGTTTATGGAGGTTTGGATGACGAGTTAGTTGTAAATGGTTACACAGATGCTAGTTTCCAAACCGACATAGATGATTTCAGATCGCAGTCTGGTTTTGTATTCACATTGAATGGTGGAGCTGTTAGTTGGAAGAGTTCAAAACAAAGCACTGTGGCTGATTCTACAACAGAGGCTGAGTATATAGCAGCATCAGATGCAGCTAAAGAAGCAGTTTGGTTGAAGAAGTTCATCACTGAGCTAGGAGTAGTACCTAGCATTGCAAATCCTGTGGACATTTATTGTGACAACAATGGTGCCATAGCACAAGCGAAAGAGCCTAGGTCTCATCAGAGATCTAAACATATACTCAGACGCTACTATCTCATTCGAGACATCATCGATAGAGGAGATGTCAAGATATGCAAAGTTGACACAAATGATAACATAGCGGATCCATTGACTAAGCCTCTCTCATGGGTCAAGCATGATCAACATACTAGATCTATGGGTCTCAGATATTTGTAGGCCTAGTGCAAGTGGGAGATTGTTAGTGTATGTGCCCTAGGCCATGATTTGGATATTTATGTTATGCGTTTATTATTAATAAAAGAGGTTTTATTATCATTATTGTTGGTTAGTATGTTACACAATTTTGATATATGTCCCTGATTCATTATTGTTATAGAGATAAAATAATTTATAATCAGTATGAGTATTGATTTGATAATCATGAGATGATTATGTGTATGGTGATACGAATCAATCTCATAGATACTTGTTAGAGAACAGTGTATTGGATATACCCATCATGAGATTACTACATGGATTAGCGTCATAAGTAAATCTCATGATAGTCATGTTTTAATCCTTTGACTTGAGATTGTCATAGTTTCCAACATAAGGACTATTATATTTTGACATGATCAAACGTTATTCGTAACTGGATAATAATAAAGGTCATGATTGAATGTGATAGAAATTATGTAGAGGATATTAAACAATCAAGATAGAATTTGTCCCTCTCTTTTGAGAGTGATATCTTTGGGCCCCTCGATTAGTGAGACTGTGATATGCATGGCCGTGCTCAAATGATTTGATAGTGTGATCAATATCATTTGTTTTATCAGTCTACTTAGAGATCGAGTAATCATATGTTTGAACAATATAAGTATGACGCTGACCATGACTTATGTTCAAACTAGATATCGTGTGACAAAGGGATTAATGCATGTACTATTATTAGGCTAGTTGGACTTTACTCGTATTAATTGGGTAGTCGTAATGCCTTGCTAGAGGCCAATTACGGCTTGTTGGTTTAATAGCGATTTAATCAACTGCCAATTAATATGGGCTTATCGGGTCACACACAAGAATGCGTATGGCTGAGATTAATAATATTAATAATATTAATATTGGATATTAATTATTATTATTATTATCGTTTTTAATATTAATAATATTAATATTGGATATTAATTATTATTATTATTAATTTCGTTTTTATGTATATATTTATATCATCGGATAATAACAGAGAATCCATATTTGATATGGATTTTAATTGGTTTTATCTAATCCTAACAGAATCCGTATCTGGTACGGATTTTGATAGCGTTAACAAATCCGATCAGGAATCGGATTTTGATATCTATATATATGTACGGAGCATGGTGTATCTCGTACACCACACAACCAGTAAAAAAAAACCGAATTCTTCAGCCGCGCCGTTTGAAGAGCTAGCACTCCAGACGGAAGCGTTCGTGTGGATACCGACAGAGGGTGATCGTATTTTCGCACCTTTTTATCTGCAGATTTCGAATCTACGGAGGTACTTTTTGATTTCTTTTGTCGAATTAAACGAACAACATGGATCCTTGGTAGGAAATCAGAGATCAAGTTTTGTTTTCGGCTGCGCGTTTTTGCAGTGATCTCGGTTGATTTCCTAACATACTTTTGGGAACTTAGTAAATTAGTGATGCATGTTTGATTTGAAAAGTTTTATTTCTGCCTAAATTTTACTACCCTGTTGAATGTTAACATGGGAGTCCACGACTTATGTTATGGATTTTCGCATGTTACGCATGACGCCTTGTACTCTCCTTAGTGAAGTACGGCGGGTGCACCGTATCCGGACGAGGCCCGGGTGCGGGGCGAATTAGGTGGTATCAGAGCCCAGGCTCTAGATTTCGGGCAGACCGTAGGACTAAGTTATGATCTTAGCAATCTAAGTTTGATCTTAGACCTAAGTCATGATCTTAGATGAGTGATGGCCTTAGACTAGGACCACGTAGAACGGGTTTAGGATGTAACTTAATAAAGTATCCTGAACTATGAAAGTTAGGTATATGGCGAAAGACGTGCCCTTCCTTCCGTATTTTAAAATCTTTGAATTATGGTCCTTGGTCGAAATAAATTGATGATTATTCTGATATTCTAAATAGACGCTAAACCCATAAGTGCAGATGGTGAGACCACGTGGCAGACCCCCGAGAGCACGACCAGCTGCTCAGGAGCCCATTCCTCCACCACCAGAACAGGCCCCGCCGCCACCTCAGCCGGACCAGGATCCTCCAGCACAGAATAATCCACCACTGGCTCCACAGGCACATGTTCCTCCGGTCATCCCGGATATGAATGCTTTCCAGGCCTTTTGTCAAGTCGTTACGCAAATAGGGCAAGGCCTAATTCATCAGAATGCTCCACCTCAACCACATCAGCCAGTAAGGGATGCCCAGTACTATTTTGAGAACCTCAAGAGAGCTAATGTACCACCGTTTGAGGGAAGCCTGACCCAGATACTACGGAGAAGTGGCTAGATGAAGTTGAAAATTGTTTTGAGCTAATTCAAGCCCCAGAGGAGATGAAGGCTCAGGCTATTAGACCTTTCTTAATTAGTGAAGCTAATCAATGGTGGAAGACAAATCTGCAACCCTTGCCCAGACCGATTACTTGGGAAAGATTTCTGAAAGAATTTCATAAGTTCTATATCCCTCCGTCAGTCAAATTGCAAAAGAGGCATGAGTTTGAATCTCTGAGGCAAGAGTCGGGTATGACAGTAGCTGAGACACTATGAGTTCTTAGTCATGCCTTTTGGTTTGACCAATGCCCCTGCCGCCTTTATGGATCTCATGAATCGAATCTTTCAAGAACAGTTGGACAAGTTCGTAGTGGTCTTCATAGACGACATCTTGATTTATTCACCCGACGAAGAGACTCACGCAGCCCATTTGAGGACAGTCCGGAATATTCTAAGAGCAAGACAGTTGTATGCCAAGTTTAGCAAATGCGAGTTTTGGCTGCGAAG
The DNA here is from genome assembly GCA_036186865.1 of Eustoma russellianum. Classification (NCBI taxonomy): domain Eukaryota; kingdom Viridiplantae; phylum Streptophyta; class Magnoliopsida; order Gentianales; family Gentianaceae; genus Eustoma; species Eustoma russellianum. Next base: position 17,329,387 of record AP025053.1, read on the forward strand.
TGTATCCTTCCTTGGTCATGTGATTTCAGAAAATGGGATTTCAGTAGATCCCAAGAAGATTGAAGCTATCACGGAATGGCCCAGGCCAACAAATGTTACTGAAGTAAGAAGTTTTCTCGGACTAGCCGGATATTACAGAAAGTTTGTTGAAGGATTCTCGAGGATAGCTGTCCCCCTCACCAGATTGACCCAAAAGAAGACCAAGTTTGAGTGGAGTGCCGATTGTGAAAAGAGTTTCTCGGAGCTGAAAGCAAAGTTGACATCCGCTCCTATCCTAGCTCAGCCCACTACTGGTGAGAAGTACGTAGTATACAGTTATGCTTCGAAGAATGGTCTCGGATGTGTTCTTATGCAAAATGATAAAGTGATAGCCTATGCATCAAGACAGTTGAAGCCATTTGAGCAAAACAACCCTATCCACGATCTTGAGCTTGCCGTAGTGGTTTTCGCATTAAAAATATGGAGGCACTATTTATATGGCGAAAAGTGCGAGATCTACACAGACCACAAGAGCCTAAAGTACCTCTTTACCCAGAAGGAGCTTAATATGTGGCAACGCAGATGGTTGGAATTGATAAAAGATTACGACCTTTCCATTCAATATCATCCGGGAAAAGCTAACAAAGTCACTGATGCCCTAAGTCGGAAAACAAGCCACCCACGGCAACCACCTCTTCAGCGAGATATGGAAGAATTTGGCCTAGAAGTAGTTGACTCAGTCGATGAAGTTCTCTCCAAATTAGTTCTTGTCCCTTCATTAATTGATAAGATCAAAGAGACTCAATGGATTGATGAAGCCATAAGAAAAGTCAAGAAAATGATGGAAGATAAGCCGCGTGATGACTTTGAGGTTCACAGTGATGGCAGTTTATGGTACCGAGGACGGTTATGTGTCCCCAAAAACAAGGAAATTAAGAATGAAGTTTTGATGGAAGCTCATAATTCTCGATTATCTATACACCCTAGAGCTAATAAGATGTATCAAGATCTCAAACAAAAGTTTTGGTGGCCCAGTACGAAGAGACAAATAGCAGAATTTGTTGAGCGATGTTTGATCTGCCAAAGAGTGAAAGCCGAATACCAAAGACCCGCTGGATTATTACAACCCTTAGAAGTGCCGGAATGGAAGTGGAACCATATCACCATGGATTTCGTGACTGACCTACCCAAGACTAAGTATGGGAATGATGCTATATGGGTCATTGTGGATCGTTTGACTAAGTCATCTCACTTTTTGGCTATGACGATTAAGGCATCTATGGAGAAGTTGGCCTCTATGTATATTGATCAGATCGTTTGTTTACGTGGAGTGCCCATCAGTATTGTATGCGACCGCGACCCCCGATTTACTTCGAGATTTTGGACTGCCTTTCAAAAGGCAATGGGCATAGAGATAAGAATGAGTTCCGCATTTCATCCTCAAACAGATGGACAATCAGAAAGAACAATCCAAACCCTTGAGGACATGCTCCGCGCTTACATTCTTGATTTTGGAGGAAGTTGGGATAAAAGTCTGATGAGCCCACGATGGGGTCAACGCAACATATTTTCATGTATCATTTATTGTCACATATTAGTTCTGTAAGACATGGCATATCACTGTTAACTCCGCACACACTAGTGCTACTTCTTATGTCTTATATTCTTAACTAACCCTTAGGGCATGTCATATATGTTGTGTATCTTGTGTTTGTTGCTTGGTGTCTTTGAAGATAGGTCAAAGAGAGTTTTACATTGAAAATGATGAGCTACAGCCTAACCTTGTGGATACAAACACTGAGGATGACACCTCACTGCCCCGCACAGGTCCCATAACAAGGAGTATGGCTAAGAAGTTGTTACATTGTGTTGAATCATTTCTTTATAGGCATGAAGAGGATGAACCAAGCAGAGATGATGTCCATTGGGTTTATATGATACAAGCTTTGATCTAATTGTATCAAAAACGTGTTGTACATATCTTTAGTTGTTCTTTTTATTATTGTTGGTTGGTTAACCTTGTTTTAGGATAGTTTGTGTTGTATTATTGCCTTGTCTTTCAGGTACACGTACATAGCTTGGAAATGCAATTAGAATCTGAATTTTTGTCCAAGCAAGGTGGTGACAAGCACTCATGTCAAAATCAGATTTGTTCTTCACGTTAAGAATGGATGAAACAAGCTGCTCACATCATTAGCCAATAAGAAGGAGTCTTGCAAATATACAAACCAATCAAAAACAAGTGAAGGAAAGCAAGCAAGCTGCACAACAAAAGATTCAATCAAAAACCATGAGGAATTCGGCTGGTTGAAGGCATAATTGAGTTCAATATTCAAAGCCTCAAATACAACCAATCAAAGGCATTTCTAAGCAAGCTGCTCAATACATTATCCAATCAAAACTTTGGCTGAAAATCAAGCATGGAAGAAACGTTAAATCCTTTGAAAATTCAAAGCCAACTTGCAGCCAATCAAAAGGCCATTCCAAAGCAAGCTGCTCCATGTATTAACCAATCAAATTGATCAAAAAAAAGGCTGGAAAACAGGATGGAGAGCACGGCAAGCAACCAGATTCTTGGAGCCAAAGTTGTTCAAAAACAAGCACCTTATTTTTAGTCTTGTACTTTGTACTTTAAACCTTGTACTCTTGTAATTTTCGTTTTGTATAAATAGCATAGGAATCAGATTGTAAACACAACACAATTTCAAACACATTTCAATCAGATTTTCCTTTAAGGAGTTCTCAACTTTCTAGTTGAAGTTAAAACCACTTAACAGTTTCTTTCAAGTTCGTAGCCTAGAACTTGTTAGTATTTTACTTCATTTTTGGTTTACAGCATCTTAGGGTCTCAATGAGGTTTTAGACCCTATGCCAAAGAGGAAGAGGTGTTGGCATAAATTGAGCCAAGAACAAACGGTTACAGTTCAAGGGGTGTCATTGTGATGTTCTTTGCCATAGCTGTGGTTCAAATTAGTTTGGAGTAGGAGACAAAGTCCTTGGAAACGTTTTCTAGCCTTCATTTGGCTCATCAATTGGTATCAGAGCTTTGGTTAGTCTTCTATTCATGTTTACCTTGTTTAACTTGCATAAAATGATGCTGCCGTGTAGTAAACTGTTTGTTCTTATATCCATTTAGAATCTGTTAGTTTAGGTAGTTAGTTAGTTTATGTGTTGAAGTGTTTATTAGATAGTTTACAATAGTTTAGTAACTTAGTTTTTAGTAGCAAAAACCGAAACACCACAAAAAAAGAACTTAGACTAGACTTAAGTGTGTTAGAATCCCTTTGTGTAGTTTTGATTAAAACCGTGTGTGAAACTTGTTGTTTTAGTTTAATCTAGCTTAGACAATGTTCATTAGGTCCTAATCTAGAAGTAAACGGTAGTTTAGTGATTCCTTAAAACAGAAAACTTGAACACAAAAATAGATTAGTTGATAGTTTAGTTTGTAATCAAGTTGTTAAAATTCTGTTTTAGTGGTTGTGTGCAATCTGTTTTAGACGTTGTGGTGCTGCCTTATTTAGCTTAGTTAGACTAGTTTACAACATAGTTTTACAGGATTAGTTGGTTGTCTAGCTTAAAACAAGAAAACCGAAAACTAACGAATAAAATGTTGTGATATATCATGTTTGAATGATTGCAAAATGCATATGTGAGCATGTATATGTGTGTAACGTTTAAAGTATAATGTGCAAGACATGAACTTATGAGCTAAATGTGAAATTGATTGAATGAATCAAGATTGAACAAGTTTGATTAAGATCATGAGATTGAATGAGCTAAATGTGAAATTGATTGAATGAATCAAGATTGAACAAGTTTGATTAAGATCATGAGATTGAACTTGGCCAATTCAATCACATGTCTAAATCAAGACATGTTCAAACTGATCTTAGATGACATATATATGCCAATACATGTTAATTATATGATCTAACCAAGCCTTGAAGTCACATGACTTACAATATAAGGCAAATTGCTCGGTTTAGTATCCTATTGCAGGTTTTGGTTCATATCTTGAGCAAATGAACTCCAAATTGAGTCATTCAAAAGCCCACATGATCCTTATTCAATTTAGAATCTAATTGGCTGAGGAAAAGCATGCTTGACACGGATAAAAACTGACTTGACACGGTGGTGAAGCTTATTGACCTATATAAGGGTTATCTTGGTAATTTCACCATTTGGACTTCTTATTCTTATTTGGTCTTCTTCCAACTGATTTATATGATCATATGACACATTTATAAGTCATGTCACATCATGGAAAAAATGAATCTAGAGCAGCACCATGTCCAGGTTCATCCTAGGACAAAATGCCTATTTTGGTGCTAAGGGGTATTCTGGTCTCTTCACTTGCCAATGGATCTTCTAACGTGTTATATATTGGTTATATGATGTTTATATGTGTTTATGTCACATATAGTACATGCCCTATATTTATGGAAACGGGCAGCATGGTATATCAATTGGAATTCTTATATTATGGTTATCACATATATGGTTTTCTTGGAATTCTTGGCATTCTTCATATGGTATTCTATGCTACATGTTGAAGACATAAATGACTATATATTATATGTGTGCACACGGATATTGGCGCACAAATCATGTTCAAACCTTCAGCTTTTGAACAAGTCAAGGCAAGTTGAAACAAACCCTATTTTGGTGCTGATTTCAAATGACTATTCTTGCATATATTGTGAGCTGTTTACAACGGTTATCTTGGCTCAAAAATGGAGCAAAATTTCGTATGCTATATGGTCAAGATTCAGGTTATAATGTGTGACAAAAAAAACAAGTCCTACAATGTAGCAAATTTGAAGCAAAAGTCTCTCAACCAAGGAAGCCATATGCAACGGCTATATGTTCAAAAATTGGAGACCAATTCAAACTCAAAAGCTTAGCTGATTTCTCTCTATCTTTGAATTACTCTCCAACGTCTATAATGGCATAAGATGAAGGATAAAAGTTCAGTTGGAAGACCAATTCAAAGCAACAAAAGATCAGCTTCATTTGGATAGCTAGAAAAGTGCTGAAATCTCTCCATTTCTCAACCATTCCAACGTCTACTTAGAGGAGCCTTTAGGCTGTCCTCTTGGCTATAAATAGCTCCAAAGATGAAGAGTAAAAGCACAACAACAGAAAGCAAGCAAGATAATCAGCTCACTCTCTCCATTCTTCTCTTCTACTCTCCTCTATTGAAGAACACGTTTGCAGCAAGCTTTATGATTATATAGTTCTTCATTTCTTGTCATTCCAACACCTTTAAACGACATATATTGTAAGGGAGAAGCTGGTGTATAAAGCTTACTCCTTAGAGGTGAGCAAAAGGTGCAAAGGTGCAAAGGTGAAACAAACTAGTTGCTGTTTTTCAGTTTTGGTGCAGTCTCTTGAAGAAGTTGGTGAAAAGCTTCTTCCTTTGGCTTTGTAAGGTGACATTTGTGTTTGGTGTTTAGTGAAATCCAAGAGAAGGTGTCTCTTGGGACTGGAGTAGGTCACATTGACCGAACCAGGATAACTCCTTGTGTTCTTTACTTATTTTCTGCACTTACTGTTTTCTGCCTGAGAATTACACTAACTTGGCACGCATAATTGAACAGGCAAACAGTCTTAGAATTGCATGAATTTTGGATATATTATACTTCAACGTGTTAGCTTTCATTAGCCGCAAGAATCACTAAATTATAAGGAGTTTAGCATATTCAAATCGTCTTCGCAAAATCGTTGCTGCATTCTGTGAACAACTCTGACCAGTGTGCAAAACTTGTTCAATTTGAATAGGTTATCCTGCGAATCTTGAAGTGAGCCTTATATCAAATTAAACTAGACATCATAAGGTTTAATTTGACATAAGATTCATCAAAATAGCATGGGTAGATTTTGAGACATCATCGTTTGAAGTTAAGCTAACATTCTGCCTGAAACTGCCAGAATTGCACACTTTACTTGTCTTGTTTATTTGAACGTGCAAACTTGCTTGGAATTGACTGAATTTTTTGTGACATACTATAAACATCCTAAACTTGATCTCTGCCAAGTTTGAGAGCTTGCACAGGTGTATAAGTGGTTCAACCAAAACACTCAAAACAGTGAACTGTTTCTGGAAATTCCAGAACCTGAGGCTAAAGAGGCAAAGGGGTCTTCAAACAAGTTTTTGAAGGTAATTGTAGTGTAATTTCCGCTAACCCACTATTCACCCCCCCTCTAGTGGTGCTGTACAGGTCCAACAAGTGGTATCAGAGCAAGGTTGAGCACCATATTCTTATTTGAGCTGAAAACAGTTTACACTCCAAGTTGCAAAGTTGCTGGAAATTTTCTGGTTTTCTTATATTCTTCATATTTGGTATCTACAACAAGGTGACACTTTCTTTCCTTCTTATAAGTGTTTTAAACGTTTTCTCACACACTAAGAAGCATGTCTAAGTCACACATGAAAATAGAATTAGAAGGCATGTCCACACAAAGACCACCTCTTTTTGATGGAGAAAACTTTAGTCATTGGAAACTTAGGATGAAATTGTTCTTAATGGCTATTGACATAGACTTGTGGTCCATCATTGAAGATGGACCTTATGTGCCTACTAAGCATGTTATAATTGATGGCTTATCACAAGAAGTTGAGAAATATAGAAAAGATTGGAGTGATGAAGATAAAAAGAAAATGAGTCTTAATGCTAAAGCAATGCAATTATTGTTGAATGGTTTAAGTAGGAGTGAATCTGCCTATGTCTCTTCATGTTTAAGTGCAAAGGATATGTGGAAATGTCTTGAAATGAAGCATGAAGGAACTAATCAAGTAAAGGAATCAAAGATTAACATGTTAATGACTACACTTGAATCATTCCATTTACTGCCTAATGAATCAATTGTTGATATGGATTTAAGGCTTACAAACTTATACAACTCACTTGAATCCCTTGGTAAAACGTTTTTGATGAAAGAAAAAGTGCAAAAAGTTTTGAGAAGTTTGCCAATTGAATGGGATGCCAAAGTTAGTGCCATTGAAGAAAGCAAAGATCTTTCTCAAATAAAACTTGATGAATTGATAGGCTCTTTAAAAGTTTATGAAAACAAGTTGAATATAAGAAAGGCTGAAACTAGTAACAAGTCTAAATCACTTGCATTTGTAACAAATGAACCCGAATCATCTAATCAAGCCGAGTATGAAAGTGATGATGAAAGTGATGAAGAAGACATAATGTTGTTAGCTAGGCGTTTAAGGAAGTTTTTCAAGAAAAGACCAACTAAAAGACAAGCAAAATCAGCTGCCCCTATCAATGTGAAATCTAACAAACAAGATGGTAAATGGTATGATAAAGAACTTAAGTGTTATGAATGTGGCAAACAAGGACACATCTCATATGATTGTCCAAACAAGAACAAAAACCGTGACATGGATGAAAAGACAAGGACAAAAACTAGAGTAGAACCTAAGCAAAGGAGGAAGAAAGCTCTCAAGGCAAGTTCAAGCACTTGGGATGACACATCTTCATCCGAATCTGAGGAGGAACCTGAAGTTGCACAAACATGTTTGGCTTCAAAGTCTACAAATGAGGTAACATTCGATTCTGACTCCGAATGTGATTTTACTCAAGATGAATTGTTGGATGAATTAGAAAAGTTGCATGATAGATATAAGAAGCTATCCAAGGAGAAGAAAAGAATAGTTGAGGAGAAGAACAAGTTGGAGACGTCTAACTTGAATCTAACTTCTCAACTAGAAGTTCTTCAACTTGAATCATCTAACACTATTAGTTCAATGCAAAATCAGATTAAGGAACTTAAGAACAAACATGAAAATGTGCAATGCGTGCAATGTGTTGATTTCAACGTTTTAAAGTCTAAATTACATGAAATACAAACTGAATTTGAATCATTAAAAGCATGCAACCTAGACTTGAACAAATCTTTAGAACAATTTAAGAATGCTTCCAACATGTTAGACACTCTTATTGCATCTCAAAAGCATGGAAATAACAAACAAGGTCTTGGATATGTTAAAGAAGCTGAATACACACCTAAGGAAACAACATTTGTATCATCTTCAACCAACATGAAATATAGGCCAAATGCATTTAGAAATGAACCTATTCTGCCCACACCACCTTCATCACAAAGATTGCAAAATGCATCAACATATAGGAAGGTAAATACACCTAGAAACCATGCTTACATGTATACAAGAATGCCTAAACAAAGTAGTGTGCAATCTGCTCAAGTTATGCCTTATATGCAACAACATGCTTATGTGAAGAACATGACATACTCTCGGCCTAAATCAGTTTACAACACACGGCCTAGACATATACAACATCTTGCTTATACACGGCCTAAATTCAATGCTTATACACGGCCTAGAAACTATGATAACTCACGGCCAAGATATAACTCATATACATGGCAACATTCAAATGCATATAGAACTTACAATGCTTATCCAACTAGTCATAAATGTGCAGCCCCTTTTCAATCACATTCTATGTATCAAAATCCACTATTTGTTCATTATATGCAACATGATTTTAACATTTCAAAACCAAGAAAGGTTGTTCAAGTTTGGGTACCTAAAGGTACACTAACATGAACTTAACTTGTCTAACCTTGAAAGGACCCAAAATCAAAGGGTACCTAAGTTGTTATTTACATTTGTAGGTACATAACATCAAAGAAAGACAAGTTGCTGGTTATAACAACAAAGAAGATGAAAAGAACAAAGCCAATTGGATAGTTGATAGTGGTTGCTCAAGACATATGACGGGCAACAAAAATTTGTTTAGCACACTTAAAAACGTTGCAAAAGGTGGCAAAGTCACCTTTGGAGACAACAACCAGGGCCAAATAATTGGCAAAGGCAAGGTTGGTGATCCAAACAAGTTTGAGATCAAAAACGTCCTACTTGTAAGTAACTTAACCTTTGAGCTTTTAAGTGTTTCTCAACTATGCGACAACAACTTGAATGTTCTCTTCTCCTCCACCTCTTGTAAGATAATGGATAAAAACAATCAAGTTGTGTTAAAAGGAAAACGTGAAGGAAACATATATGTGCTTAACATGGATGATATGCTAAGTAGTAACACAAAATGTCTTGTTTCACATGAATCTGATCCCAATCTTTGGCATAGACGTTTAGGACACATTGGTATATCAACCTTAGAAAAACTACACGCTAAAAGTCTTGTTAAAGGATTGCCTAAACTTAACTTGGATGATTTTCAACTATGTGAATCTTGTATCAAAGGCAAACATGTTAGAGAATCCCTTAAGCCTAAAACCGAGTTCACAACGTCAAGAATACTAGAACTCTTGCATATAGACTTATTTGGTCCATGTAGAACAAGAAGCTTAGGTGGAAGTTATTATGTATGTGTAATAGTTGATGATTTCTCAAGATATACTTGGACATTGTTTCTTGCTTCAAAAGATGAAAGTGCATCATCTATAACTAATCTAATTAGACAACTTGAAAATGAACATGAATCACATGTTATTAAGATAAGGAGTGATAGAGGTGGTGAGTTTAAAGATAGTGAATTAATCAAATTCTGTAATGAAAAGGGTATAAAACATGAATTCTCCCCACCAAGAACTCCTCAACTTAATGGTGTAGTTGAAAGAAAGAATAGGACTATTCAAGAAGTAGCAAGAACAATGATGGTAGAAAACAAAGTACCTAAATTCTTATGGGCTGAAGCAGTAAACACTTCAAGTTATATGATCAACAGACTATCAATAAGAAAGAAATTGAACAAAACACCATTTGAAATCTTAAATGGACGACTCCCAAAAGTAAACTATCTAAAAGTCTTTGGTTGTAAATGCTTTGTATTGAACACAAAAGATAACTTAGATAAGTTTGATCCTAAGTCTGATGAACATATATTTGTGGGATATTCAATGAACTCTAAAGCATATAAATGTTATAATACACAAACAAGAAAGATAGTTGAATCTATACATGTGAAGTTCAATGAAAATGCATATCTCCAAACAAGTAATCAACATGAAATCTATGTACCAAATGATCAAATACTTCATGATGAAGATGAACTTATCCTACCACCTACAAATGATCAAATTGAAACACCAAATCAAACTCTTGAAATGCATGAAGTTCAAACTCCCCCTACACAAGAACATAATGAAGAAAATGTGCCTAACCAACCTATTGAACATCATGAACCTATTGAAGATGCACAACCAAGTAATTGGTGGCAAATAAGAGATAAACAAAAGCATCCTCAAGAACTTATCATAGGAGATGTAAATCAAGGGGTTAGAACACGTAGGCAAATAGATCCTAATGAATATGATCAATGGCATGCACTTATATCCCAAATTGAACCTAAGAATGTGAATGATGCCTTAAACGATGCATATTGGATAGATGCAATGCATGAAGAGTTAAACCAATTTGAAAGAAACAATGTGTGGGATTTAGTACCTAAACCCGAGGATAAATCAATCATTGGAACTAAATGGGTGTTTAGGAACAAAATGAATGAACAAGGGGTTGTAGTAAGAAATAAGGCAAGACTTGTAGCTCAAGGATATAATCAAGAAGAGGGTATTGATTACGATGAAACATTTGCCCCCGTAGCAAGATTAGAATCCATACGCCTCTTATTAGCTTTTGCATGTTATAATAACATCAAACTATTCCAAATGGATGTTAAGAGTGCATTCTTAAATGGCTATATCCAAGAAGAAGTTTTGTTAAACAACCACCAGGCTTTGAAGATCCAAAGAACCCTAATCATGTATATAAACTTAAGAAAGCCTTATATGGTTTGAAACAAGCCCCCTGTTCATGGTATGAAAGATTTGCCAACTTTTTACTAAGTAACAATTTTCAAAGAGGAACCATAGATAGTACCTTATTCTTGAAAAAGAAAGACAAAGATTTGCTTGTAATACAAATATATGTAGATGACATAATCTTTGGTTCAACTAATCCTAACTTAGTAAAAGACTTTGAAGATTGTATGAAGTCTGAGTTTGAAATGTCTATGGTTGGTGAATTAAACTATTTCTTAGGCTTGCAAATAAAACAAACATCAAGTGGTATACATATCAATCAAGCCAAATACATAAGAGATATGATAAAGAAATTCAACTTTGAAAACTTGAAACCATCTCCAACACCAATGTGTACTTCAACAAAATTAGACAAAGATGAAAATGGTGTTGCATTTGATGAAAAACTATATAGGTCTATGATTGGTTCATTGCTATATCTAACTGCTAGTAGACCTGATATTATGTTTGCAGTATGTATGTGTGCGAGATTTCAAAGTATGCCTAAGTTGTCACACTTTAAAGCTATAAAAAGAATATTTAGATATCTTCAACATACACCAACATTAGGCTTATGGTATGATAGACAATCTAGTCTAAGTCTACATGCATATTCAGATGCAGATTTTGGTGGATGTAGAGTAGATAGAAAGAGCACTAGTGGAACATGTCAATTCCTAGGAAACTCACTAATATCTTGGTTTTCAAAGAAACAATCTAGTGTTGCACTTTCTACTACTGAAGCAGAATATATGGCTTTAAGTCTATGTTGTACTCAACTATTGTGGATTAAACAACAACTTTCAGACTTTGAAATACAAGTAAATAATATCCCCATCTATTGTGATAGTACAAGTGCTATAAATTTGTCTAAAAACCCTGTATTACACTCTAAGGCAAAGCATATAGAAGTACGTTATCATTTTCTCCGTGATCATGTTAATCTTGGACATATACACATTGAACATGTTAGAACGGATCAACAAGTAGCTGACATATTCACTAAACCCCTTAATCAAGCTATCTTTGAGAATTTACGTGCAAGACTTGGATTAATTGCTTACAACTGACTACTACACCGTGCACATATTATGTGGAATAGCAATCCTGTCTAGATCATTCTGAATATTGCTGCATCGGTTCAGTCTTTTGCATAATTTACAAAATTAAGGGGGAGAGAGAAAAAGATATATGTATATATGTATGTATATCATGTTACATATATGTACATATATCATGTTAAGGGGGAGATAACACATTAAGGGGGAGAAGCTTACACTTGATTTAGATGCTTAATATACACATATGTGGGGTAATTTTGCAAATCATCAAAAGGGGGAGATTGTTGTGATATATCATGTTTGAATGATTGCAAAATGCATATGTGAGCATGTATATGTGTGTAACGTTTAAAGTATAATGTGCAAGACATGAACTTATGAGCTAAATGTGAAATTGATTGAATGAATCAAGATTGAACAAGTTTGATTAAGATCATGAGATTGAATGAGCTAAATGTGAAATTGATTGAATGAATCAAGATTGAACAAGTTTGATTAAGATCATGAGATTGAACTTGGCCAATTCAATCACATGTCTAAATCAAGACATGTTCAAACTGATCTTAGATGACATATATATGCCAATACATGTTAATTATATGATCTAACCAAGCCTTGAAGTCACATGACTTACAATATAAGGCAAATTGCTCGGTTTAGTATCCTATTGCAGGTTTTGGTTCATATCTTGAGCAAATGAACTCCAAATTGAGTCATTCAAAAGCCCACATGATCCTTATTCAATTTAGAATCTAATTGGCTGAGGAAAAGCATGCTTGACACGGATAAAAACTGACTTGACACGGTGGTGAAGCTTATTGACCTATATAAGGGTTATCTTGGTAATTTCACCATTTGGACTTCTTATTCTTATTTGGTCTTCTTCCAACTGATTTATATGATCATATGACACATTTATAAGTCATGTCACATCATGGCAAAAATGAATCTAGAGCAGCACCATGTCCAGGTTCATCCTAGGACAAAATGCCTATTTTGGTGCTAAGGGGTATTCTGGTCTCTTCACTTGCCAATGGATCTTCTAACGTGTTATATATTGGTTATATGATGTTTATATGTGTTTATGTCACATATAGTACATGCCCTATATTTATGGAAACGGGCAGCATGGTATATCAATTGGAATTCTTATATTATGGTTATCACATATATGGTTTTCTTGGAATTCTTGGCATTCTTCATATGGTATTCTATGCTACATGTTGAAGACATAAATGACTATATATTATATGTGTGCACACGGATATTGGCGCACAAATCATGTTCAAACCTTCAGCTTTTGAACAAGTCAAGGCAAGTTGAAACAAACCCTATTTTGGTGCTGATTTCAAATGACTATTCTTGCATATATTGTGAGCTGTTTACAACGGTTATCTTGGCTCAAAAATGGAGCAAAATTTCGTATGCTATATGGTCAAGATTCAGGTTATAATGTGTGACAAAAAAACAAGTCCTACAATGTAGCAAATTTGAAGCAAAAGTCTCTCAACCAAGGAAGCCATATGCAACGGCTATATGTTCAAAAATTGGAGACCAATTCAAACTCAAAAGCTTAGCTGATTTCTCTCTATCTTTGAATTACTCTCCAACGTCTATAATGGCATAAGATGAAGGATAAAAGTTCAGTTGGAAGACCAATTCAAAGCAACAAAAGATCAGCTTCATTTGGATAGCTAGAAAAGTGCTGAAATCTCTCCATTTCTCAACCATTCCAACGTCTACTTAGAGGAGCCTTTAGGCTGTCCTCTTGGCTATAAATAGCTCCAAAGATGAAGAGTAAAAGCACAACAACAGAAAGCAAGCAAGATAATCAGCTCACTCTCTCCATTCTTCTCTTCTACTCTCCTCTATTGAAGAACACGTTTGCAGCAAGCTTTATGATTATATAGTTCTTCATTTCTTGTCATTCCAACACCTTTAAACGACATATATTGTAAGGGAGAAGCTGGTGTATAAAGCTTACTCCTTAGAGGTGAGCAAAAGGTGCAAAGGTGCAAAGGTGAAACAAACTAGTTGCTGTTTTTCAGTTTTGGTGCAGTCTCTTGAAGAAGTTGGTGAAAAGCTTCTTCCTTTGGCTTTGTAAGGTGACATTTGTGTTTGGTGTTTAGTGAAATCCAAGAGAAGGTGTCTCTTGGGACTGGAGTAGGTCACATTGACCGAACCAGGATAACTCCTTGTGTTCTTTACTTATTTTCTGCACTTACTGTTTTCTGCCTGAGAATTACACTAACTTGGCACGCATAATTGAACAGGCAAACAGTCTTAGAATTGCATGAATTTTGGATATATTATACTTCAACGTGTTAGCTTTCATTAGCCGCAAGAATCACTAAATTATAAGGAGTTTAGCATATTCAAATCGTCTTCGCAAAATCGTTGCTGCATTCTGTGAACAACTCTGACCAGTGTGCAAACTTGTTCAATTTGAATAGGTTATCCTGCGAATCTTGAAGTGAGCCTTATATCAAATTAAACTAGACATCATAAGGTTTAATTTGACATAAGATTCATCAAAATAGCATGGGTAGATTTTGAGACATCATCGTTTGAAGTTAAGCTAACATTCTGCCTGAAACTGCCAGAATTGCACACTTTACTTGTCTTGTTTATTTGAACGTGCAAACTTGCTTGGAATTGACTGAATTTTTTGTGACATACTATAAACATCCTAAACTTGATCTCTGCCAAGTTTGAGAGCTTGCACAGGTGTATAAGTGGTTCAACCAAAACACTCAAAACAGTGAACTGTTTCTGGAAATTCTAGAACCTGAGGCTAAAGAGGCAAAGGGGTCTTCAAACAAGTTTTTGAAGGTAATTGTAGTGTAATTTCCGCTAACCCACTATTCACCCCCCCTCTAGTGGTGCTGTACAGGTCCAACATAAAACAAGTAGTTTTAGTTAACTATGTATGCTGCCTAGTTTCTAGTTGATATACGTGTGTTAAGTAGACTTGCATCTAGTATCATCTAGCTTAGAAACTGATTGCATCATACAAACGAAAACCAAAACAAAAACAAGTAGAATAGATAATTTAAAAACAAAACAAAACAAGTTAGTTAGTTTGCATCAAAACTGATTTCCATTAGTGTTATAGTAATCAGCCCTTATAAATTGCATTTAGAAACAACTAAGTTGCATTTAGCTATCTTAAGATTAGTTAGATCATTTGCATCAAAAACAGAGAAAAAAAC